>JACYFF010031955.1:55491775-55526034 GCA_017589665.1 Selenicereus undatus
TAATAATAATAATAATAATAATAATAATAATAATAATAATAATAATATTTATTAATTATTAATTATTAATTATTAATAATTATTAATATCAACCTATGAAGGGACAAGCCAAGTTTGAGAAACAAAAATGAAGATTTACAGACTTCAGTAAAAACTATTCAAGATGTAGTCGAATGAATCTATCAAAGATATATTCATTTGATTTTTCGACATCACCAATAACTTGAAGTCTCTTGGCAAGACCTAATCCAATGAAGAAATGGTGATAAAGATCATTCAGTGTCTCACAAAGAACAAGTGGAGCCCAAAGGTCACAACAATTGAGGAAGCTCAAGATCTCAAGAACCTTGAAGTAGATGATCTTCTAGGAAAACTTCTAACACATAAGATCCACCTCAAAGAAGACGGTGGTGAAAGCTCCAGGAAATGAATGGCTCTAAAAGTCACAAAAGAAGACTATACTTCATATGAGAAATAGCCCTAATGACAATGACGAAGAGACATTCTTTTTGATTGTATGAGGACTTAAGAAAATGGGGTTAAAGAAAAAGTTCAGTCAAAGAGTGTTCAACCAAAGATGATCTATATTCAAAAGAAATGAAAAGTCCTTAGAAGGTAAGTTTCTTAATAAGAATGATACTAATGTTAGATCTTGTTAGGGTTGTGGTATGCCACGTCATATGTTGAAGGACTGCCCTTTTATCCAAAAGATAGACAAAAAATAGAAATTCAAAATCAAGTAAGTTAACAAGAAAGCAATCATCGTAGCATGGAATGATAATAAAATAAAAAGTGATAATGAAAGTGATAAAGAACATATAGCTGACATCTATCGGATGGCCAAACAAATACAAGACATTAAAAGTTAAGACGAAAGCTTAGATGAGGTAGACATCTCATCCATTTATCAACAATTTAAAAACAATTTTATAGATGTCTTAGTTAGTAGTACTAACTTAAGACATGCTCTTTCTCACAATAAGATGTAAGTGTAAGCTATTAAGGAGTTGTAAGAATTGCAAGAAGTTGTAAACATGTGTAGAAAGTTATAAGAAGAAGTAAGAAGTTGTACAATTATTAAACATTGTATACATATTAATTTTTAGAGTTGTATATGTAAATTTTGGTCTTGAATGCATGATTTGTGAAATAATTTATTTTATGAAAATAAATTACATATAATATTCAATGATATTTATACCTTAACTAAAAACAAATTATCTTTTAACTTGTACATACATATAAATTTTGGTTATCTATGATAATCATTCTTGATGAAGAAAAATAATGGTAAATAACATAATTTATGAGAGCAAACCTTTAAACAAGCCAATTACATAGCAATAAAATAAATATTTGGTCACAAATTTATAGAATCAAATATGTTCTAAACTGGATTTTTTTACCACTAGTTTCACATATATATAAACAAATTAAATAAATCTCTTGAATTAAGATAGACCCTTGAAGATAAAATAACAAGTTTTCTCAACAAAATTTAATAGAACCTTATTAAAAATTGTTTAAATTTAGCAAATTAAAATTAATATTTTGAAGGTAACATTACCAAAAAATTATAAAAGTAAACCCCTCAAAATATTAAGCTAGCATTCATGAAATATAGAACGTTATAAAATGAATATAGTTATAGTTTTCAAAAAAAAAAAATGGTTACCAAAAAAGAAAGATGAAAGAATATAAGCCAATTGAACCTAATGGATCAAATTAGGGACGAAATAGCTGAAATGCTTTTGTCACTTATAGTTTGACTACTTTCATATATGATTCACATTGAAACTCAAACACAAATGAAACGTTTGTGTTATAATTTCAAATGTGTGTTTACTTATTTTCTCTATACTTGGCCAACAATATAATTCAATTCAACATATATGTTTATTATGTTATATTTATCGAAAACATATTTTATTAATCTTAATAATTTTAAATCCATATGTTTATACAAATATTATGTTCATCAAAATACATAAAGAGTTTTTAATATTAATAGTATATAAAAAAAAGTGCTATATTTTTACAAATTTAATGCATGTTGAACAAACATGCGGAAAAAAAATGACAGCCAAATTGTTATAAAACATTTGTCATAAATTAAACATGCCATAAACAAACACAAAAAATATACATTGATCGAATAATTGTTGTAAAGGAGATGTATGAAGATGCAAAGAAATGTAAGAAGATGCAATAAGAGACAAGAAGATGCAAGAAGCTATAATAATTTGTTAGAGCTATAAGACGTAATGGTGTTTGCTCATACTCTGGTTCTATTAATCAAATGTCCTTTGAGGGTGTAAGTGATCCTTCATTGTATCCCCAAATGATCAACCGTCATCTTGAGATTAGGGATGCTCTTGGGGGTGAAATGTTTCTTGATGATGCACTTTTCCTTTTAGCCCCCTTGAGAGCGAACGATGAGAGTGAGAAACTATTTGCTAAAGCTAGTTGTGATCTTAAGCACGAAATAATTATGATTTTTGAGGATATTTTTGTTAAGAATGAGTATTCACTTGAGGAGACCCCTTTAGAGGAGCCTTGTGATAAGGATGTTGTTGACGTCATGCCTCATGATTGAAACTCGGTGATCCAATCTCTATTAGATGTCCTCCTAAATGCATTTCCACTTCCATCATCTAGCACTTTTCATCATTGTTTTACTCTTTTGTGGATCCGTCAATGTTCACTTTTGCAGAGTCTGAGACTTGCATGATGTATGCTCCGAATTTGGAGTGGACCCATGAGAGGTTGATGTCACTATACGACTTGAGAATTGGGTAAAGAATTTAGGATTCATATCTAGTTTGTGCATTCATGCTTCTTACAAAACTTCTAAGCACTTATTCTCTATATTTAGCGATGTTGGGCATGTGTGTAACTCTTATGATTGGGCCTAGAGCTTTGATAAGCTCAAGAGAGCACTCACTTCTATTCTGGTAATGTGCTTTCTTTGAAACATCCTTCTTGTTACTAACTATTTTCAATTTTGTAAGGATTGTTCTCGTTCATTTGATAAGTTGCTATGAGCTTTGGTAGGAATTGATATAAGTGACAACTTGATATTGATAGAGTGGATAATGCTCCATGGACCTCCTTGACACCATCTGAGTGAGACATTAATTACCCCTTCCCTACCCTCCTTTTTATTTTCTTTATTTCTTTTTGTATGTTGTTCAGGTTGTGATTGTGTGGGTGATCGATTTTGACGTGAAATTTGGGATTTGTTGAGCTGAGGTGGAATTTGGTTTTGCGTTTTGTTTGTTGGTATCATGAGTATGTATATACTAATGGTTTTGTGTTGATTTTACTGTGGGATTGCATATGTGGTTGCTTTTTGGCACCTTAGTTCGCACAATAAGGACATTTTGGAGTTTAGATGTAGGTGTAAGGTACCCATATATTTTTTCGAAAATTTTTCAATTTTTGTATAGTTTTTGGCTTGTTTTGGGACCTTTATGTCTTCTTAATTGGTTTTGGACTGCTAATGGCTTGGTTCCTAGTTTGTATATAGGTAGAATATGCATGATAGAACATTTGCCCATAGTGTAATCTCGGGTTTTACATAATAACTCTAGCTCACATATGCGATATTATGCCTACCTTGTACACTTGAACATTGACTCTTAGTGTTAATTTATTAAAGCTTGGGTTGAGGACATTCTACTTGATTAGTTGACTTCCAGTTGTCCTTTGAAAAGGGGGAAAAAAAAAGAAAAACAAGAGTGTAAGAGATAGTTTGACTCTGGTGCCTCTATTTGGGCTTGAACAAGTGTTTTGCACATTCAAATAAAACCCCTAATTAGGACAGAAGTCCAAATATATGCTAAGTTGTTCCTTCATGAGTTCAAGACCTAATAAGCTAAAAACTACCCACCCGAGCAAAGGAGCATAAGGAGACAAAGGGGGAAGAGGAAAGAAAATGAGAGAAAAGAAAAAAGAAGTGAGCTCGATCACCCAATAAAAGGAAGTCTATTAGCCAATAAAGATGACCTTTTGGCTAGATTTTAGCCTAACATTAAGAGTCAACACACTTTACACAAAGCACCAAGGTGTACATATCATTTGATTGTGTTGTATAGGGTGAAAATGAGAATCAAGATGTATTCATACCTTAAATGTCTCTCAATTGTATGTTATTCTTATATATGACCTAGTGGCTAGGTTCCCAAGCTGATAGAATCAATTTAGATTTGCACATAACTTCCCATTTGCCTTGTATTATATGCTATGCTTTTGAAAACTCCGAAAATATTTCAAAGATTTTGGGGTATATCTTTTGCAAACCCTTACAAGACCTCACTCATTCACTCGGGGGAGCCAAGGGCTTCAAAGGGCTCTTTGCATATGCTAAATGCAGCCATGATTCCTACAGAAGTGAGTTAAGTTTTAATTGTTTTGTTTTGTTTGCTTAAGGAAGGGCAAAGGCTTGGTGTAGGGTATTTGTTGGGGCTTATGCATGAATCTTATACCTTATTCCACTTAGATTTTGCTATAATAATTGTTAAATTAGGTTGCTTATTAGTGTTTTGTTGGTTTTGTAAGTAACAAAGACAATTGCTCAAATGGTGAATAATGAATGCCAATGTAAAGAAAATTAGCCATGTTAACATGGCATAACCATGAAGCAATGTCAGGATAATGAGCGTAAAAACTGTTAGGAAACAAGAAAGAAGAACAATGTAAGAATTTGACATGTGGAGTCCATGACAAAATCCTATTTTACTCTGTTCTTATCCTATAATATAGAAACTTGGCATGATCTGATCATGGTACATGGCACGACTGTGCCAAGTTCATTGTTCCTGGGTCTATATACACACCTTTCCCCCATTTGTGTAATTAAGCTAGGTTTTAAAGTAGGGCTTTAAAGTAGGCTTTCTAGCAACATTTTTAGGCTTAGCCTAGGTTTTTATGAGATTAGTGTATATTTAGTTTAATTTATAACCACACTTCAAGATGAGTGAGGTTTTAATGCCACTTGCTTTCTTTCTCTCTCTTTAATGTTCATTTTCATTTAGATTCTTACTTTGTTGACTTTGATTCACTATTTTAATGCCCACATTCACATGCTTTTGCTTGTTGATTGAAATTAGTGCACCCTATAATCGTCTAAAAATGGCAGCTGTACTTTTAAATTGCCAATAATGAGAAAATTATCCTAACTATGCATTTGGAGGGCCAATGAAGTGATTAATAACATAAAATGAATAATTTAGGAAGTAAAGGTCCAATTAAGGGAGACTTTACCAGTCACCAAGGGCTAATGGGCCTAGAGGTCGGTTCACCATTGAGGAAGCCGGTCAGGTTCTTATCTTTTCCCACATCCTAAGTTCGGGTTAGATTATGTTAGTTTATTGGCCCTAACCTATGGCTAATTAGTCTAATACACTTTGTTAAATCGGAATCCTAAAAAAATTGATAAACCTATTAAGATTAAGTCTAATTTGACTAGGAGTCGGTATCCTTTTCATAGATTGAGTCGGTATAATTATCCACTGTAAAAAGGATGCTGGCCCCTGGGGTTAGGGGTATCAAGTCGAATCATGAGATCAGTTACACATCAAAAAAAATTAGGAGCAATCAAAGATCGTCATTGTGGGAGTTGAGGGATGGTGAGAAGTTTTTTATAAATTTGTGTGGTCCAATCCCTAGTTTCTCATTTAGCATTTAGAGTCATTTAGCTTATTGGGTTCCCTAGATAACCAGCGTAACTAGAAGTTAGGATTTCCCATATTGCATAGTGGAATCTGTCGATGATGACAGGTGGTAATGTGATGCATGCCATTACATCACCGTGCCATCGACACGAATTTGGATTCTAAGTTTGATATTAAGAAGTCAAGATAGTCCTACACAGGGGGTTGCTTAGGGCCCTTTCCAAAAAGCCTTTTGAAGCAACATCAATGTTCCTTTTCGATCGTCCCTGTCAGTATGATTTGCTTTAAACAGTAACATGTTTTGTAAGTTTTCTTAAAACTCTTTGGCAACTCTACTAATTACATAACTGCTTTTGCCTTTTCATTCTTTTTTATCTTATTTTCGACAAAATGGTTCTAATCCAAGATAGTGAAGTTGTCTGGACTAGGGATTGGGCCCTGCTTTGGCCTAAGAACCTAGCTGGGTTCCTAGATCAGGCAGGCTGCCCTGTGCCTGGAACCGGCAATAGTCACTACCATGGATCAAGATTAGGCAATGAGGCCTAGTTCTGGGCGGGTTTCTAGATTTGGATTTGGGCCAGCTCCCTGATCCAATATTGCAATTCTACTAGCTTTCTAAAAAATAAAAAATAATAATTAACAGTCAATTTTGAAAAATAAATAAAAAATAAACTACCCAGCAAAACGAAAGTCCAACAATTCATGGGGGATCGCACACTCGAGGAAGTGGATCCTTAAGTAGTGACTCCATTGGGGAGATTTTCTTTAAGAACGTGAGATTTGAAATTCGATATTGGAAAACATTCTCATTACACTTGTATTAGGCATCCTATAGTGAAAGGGGTTGCGCTAATTGGCGTAACGTCACCTCTAAATAACAATTCCATTATTACCCATCCGGAGATCAACTAGTTAACTCGGTTGGTACCACTAGACTCTACTGGGCATGTAATGATTCACTCACTTGTGACACACTTTCCAATCCACACGAATTAAACCAACCAAAATGTCACAATCCTGCCATTTACCCCATGGATAACATATAGAGTGTTTTGCGTCATGAGAAGATTGTTCTAAACCCAACCTAAAACCCCAGTAACTTAGAACCTTGGTTTAGGATTGGAATTCATATGCATGCTTCGATGTGTTGCTGTATAATTTAACTCTTTAGCCTAAGGATCTATGCAATGATGCTTTAGGTCTTAGGAGAGCCCATATTAGGAATGGTCGAACTTAGTGGATGGAGTTATGGACCAAGTCGGCTTCAAGCCCAATTGAGCTCTAAAGGGCTCTTGACCTCGAACCCAACTAGGCTTTAATCCCAGTTTAGTGAATAAAGGAGACTTAGTCATGCTTGAATAAGTATGATTAGGTGTTCAAAAAAAGATAGAGTCTACACCCTAGTAGGAGTCTAGGACTATTTTAGGAAACCCTGGCTACGATTGTCTTAGTTTGGATCTAGGAAAAGGGGTAACAGTCACTTTCCTAGGCTTATTAGAAACCCGATCGAATTCGCTTAGGGCTTGACTATACTAGATTATATCTGAACTTAAGAAAAAGGGTCAAGAACCACGAGGCCAGTCTCGAGGCCTAATAAAGAACTCGGCTTGCTTCCCTAGGGCTTGCCTGCATAGATTCAGTCTGCATCTAGGGAAAACGTGTTGAGGTTAGTATATTAGTACGTATTCGCACCAAAAAAAACCTAGCAAGTATCCTGCAGGATGGCCTAACCTAATCTGTCTACCTTTGAGTGTGTTTTGAGCCAGTATTCATGATACACAGTCAGTACCTTAGGCTCTCAGCATAGTATCTCAATTCACTAGTCGACATGGCCCATTTAGGCTTTTAGCACATCAGCTATAGGACACTTGGGCCTAAAGAATCATGCATCATTTGTTCTTATCATGTATAGTCCATGAGTTCCATCTAGGTCCAAAATTCCTAATGATGCCTATTAGAACTTAGAGCCTTAGTCTTCTAAGTTGTACCCTATTATGCATGATATTCATAATTCACAAGTTCAATTAAGATCTAGGCATTTTACCTATGCAGAAGTTCATGGTCCATGCATCATATTTTCTAAGTCTATGATCCATGCATAGCTTCATTTAGATCCATTCATATGCTTAAACTACCCCACTCTAGGCAAACCCAACTATAATACTTAGGCACAGTCTTGGCCCATTATTTATGTAAGCTACCCTTCGACATAACTATGGCCCATAGGCTAGCTTCCTAAGCTAACTTAGGAACCCAGTTCAAGTTAGGGCCTAATTTCGTTGAAAACCAGTAGCCTAAATCCAACTTCTTGACCTTATCCTTTTCGGTTTAGCCTAAACTTCATGCCCTTATCTCCTCACCAGGCTGAAAGTGAGCAACCATTTCCTTCAACCCCATAGCCAATGTTGTTAACCTTTCATTTTCATTATTCATTTATCTAAGTCGTCACTTTATTGCTCATGATAGGGAAGACTAAGGCATTGAGTAGAGTCCATAAACTGGGAAACTTTTATCTCAAGAAGAGTGTGAGGGAACTCACCAGTTGGGTCAAGGTCAAAATCCACATTGAAGTCCAATGCTTCATCAATCCCGATGGAGGGAGGCAATGAAGTGGCTCAACTCATGAAGGTGGGAGAAAAAAATGCAAACCAGAGTAGATGAGAGTGAGAAGAATATAGAACTAATTGCCACTACATTCCAAACTCTTGTCAAGAATGCCCCAAAGGAAAAAGGTGAGAAACATCGCAATAGAAGAGGGGAAGATGATGAGAATAAGGAAGAAACGGATAAAAGAGCACTCCTGAAACTAATCCATGAGTAGATCAAACAAAATAACTACTTAAGGAATCTTCCATGTTCAAACATTACTTTAGTGACTATGCAAGATTCACTTCAATCCCAATAGGGAGATTAGCCCCAAAATTCACTATACTAGACATTAAGTTCCATGGAACTAAAAATTCTCACTAGTATATGAGGAATTTCTTAGTCTAATGAATGAATTGACAATGATATCTTCTGTATCATAATTCCTTGGACATTCGACAAGGAAATGATGACATGGTATAATATTGTAGACCCAAGAAACGTCACGACCTAGGTTGATGTTTGTAAGGAATTCCTACATCATTATTCATACAATGCTAACCTAACAACTACACATAGAGGCCTAGAGTTAACTAAGAAGAAGGAAAAGGAAAGCTTTTCTTACTTCATGGCTCGATAGAGGGCAAAGGCTGCTCATATGGCGAACCAACCCTCAGAGGCCAAACAAGTAAGGTTATTTATCAGAAATCTATAGCCCACATACAAGCAACATCTAAGGTTTATGCTGTTCGAAACCTTCCTGATGTTATGGAATATTGGCATGTTTGTGGAAGAAGAATCTCCAGATAATAGGACCAGAAAGCAGTCCAATTCAGGAGACTAGGCCAATACTTATGTTTTTCATCATGTCTTGGGCCTTGAAATTTCTTTTTCTTTTTCAATCATAAGTCTAATTTTGATGTAACCTTGATCGTTAATAAATATCTTCTTCCATACACCCTTTTTTAGAATGTTTATATCCTATGATGAATCCAATGTTGAAAAAAAAAAGAAAGGCTAACTTGAAAACCTTACAAGGCGAGCTAGGCAAAAGGAGAGGAAATAAATAGAATAAAAATAGACTAAAGAATTCAATCTATCATCTAAAAAAGGGAAAAGATTAGAAATTTCTTTTCAACAAGTCATGCAGCCTTAAGGACATGCCTAAGATAGGAAGCGTCCTCTCACAACTTGCATTAATACCTTTGTTAAGCCTGATAAATTCCCACTTGAAACTCTTTTAAGCCTTCAAATAAGCCTATTTCTTTCATAACCACATCTAACCTAACCCAAGAGGGGGTCTCTCATGGGTGGCATCAATATCAAAATTAACAATAAAAAAAGGAAAAAAAGCTCAGACCAAAAGGTCTGCCCAAAGAGAAAAAAGGAAAAAATAAAAAAAAGAAGAAGAAAAGACTTCGAAAACAAGAAGGATAAAGAAAGAAAGAAGTTGCTGACTCATATTAACTTCATCATCCACGCAAACTTGGGGAATTTATAATGCTTGTTCGAGCCTTCATCCTGGTTGCCTTCCTTTGGCACCCTACCAACCCAAAAGCCCACTTAGAATGTCCTTCTAGAGGCATCCCTTCTTTAAGCTGCTTGTTCTTACTTTCGAACTACCACTAGCCTAATTACACAATAGATAAATGGGTAACCCCTTTGAGACTTGGCCATAAAGTTTTTTTTTTAATAAAGAAACATCTCAATTGAATCCTTTAGTGTTTAAAAAAAAAGAAGAGAGAGAATAAATAGTCGTTGGCATGAAACTCTGAAAAGCCGGACTAGGCAAAAGGAGAATGAAAATAAAACCTTGGTTTTTGAGAACAAAGAAGTATTTTGCTAACTACTCCCATCGAATTGGACTTGAACAAACTCACCACTTTATGACTACTTCTCAATCATTGTAGCCGCTAATCTCACATTTATTCCAAAATTCAGGACTCTTGGTCTCAACCATGACTAGAAATTTAAGAGTGAATACTCATTCTATATTCTCAAGCTTTCTAAGTGGGCACGCACCCATTATGCAAGGCAGAGGGCCCTCCTTTCCTAGACAATTAGGGTTTTCATCATGTTAGACATTTTCCTATAAAGAGATAACCATGTTCTTTATACTAAATAAGAGGCAACTCTGGGTAGCACCAACAAAGGCATTTGGGTCTGCCAAATCCCAACACAACTAGTGTTTATTAACTAGTAAATATTTTCCACCATAGGAAGGATCACATTTATTCTAGTGGATTAGAGGTTGCTCTAAATAAAACTAGCAAAAGCATCTTTGACTATAACTATTGTCTCACATCTAGGACTTTTGTTATAGTAAACAAAAGTTAGGGGTTTACTTAGAACGATAGCACCTTAATGCAAAATTAAAGGATACTTCTTCCTCAAAAAGAAACATTATCTATCCTATGCAGCTTTAGACCAATGAACTGGCCTAATCCAATAGTCACCTAACTGTTTACCTCTCATCCTAAGCCATCGATCATCCCCGTGCCTAACCCATCAGTCTTTTATTCCTTAATTAGGCATTTTCCAATGGACCCCAAACTTAGTATCAGACCTACTTGTGTATGAGGCTAGGTCATCATATGTCTGCATACTTAGCACCTATGCATAATCTAACCTAGGCTAGTAATTGCACATGCATCAACACATGGGTCTTTAGCCTATTTACTAGACTGTTCTCTATCATGATCACTTGGGAACCCTGGATTGAAGAAGAGTACAATCAACCTTCACAACAACCGCATAGGAAGTGCATACAACCCTGGTTAACCGTGAATCTTTGTGGCATTAACAACTACCATAGAAAACATTTATACTTTGACCTTCTCATTGATCAGGCTCAATCAAAGTGGAGACTCCAACCCCAAAGTGGGCTTTACGCTAGCATAATTTCCTAAGACATCAACCCTATTAGGTACCCAAGTTCAAGAGAATCTAGTCATAAAGGACACCTCATCCTCTTTATCTTAATGTAGAAGGATGCCTCAATGTCCAGGACATTTCCACAGTCTCCCATTAGAAGGAGATAACTTTAATGCCTAAGCGGCAAAAGGACAAACTTGAAGATGCAACATCTCAGTATCTCATGCCACAATGTCCTCATGGATCAATATTTAGGCTCAAATGCCAACAAGTTCATAGAGATTTGGCTGCAGGTCTTCAAGCTCAGACACCACCCAGTTTTTGGGGATCTGGCCATGGATATTTAAGCATTCATACCATTAAGATTCACTGCTAGCTTTCGACACAATAGGACATGCTAGCTATCGACACAATGGGACATTTCAAGACCGCTAGCTCCTAATTGGCTCCTAGCACAATGGTATATTCTAAGAACATCACTAGCTCCCAACAACAAGTCTGCTACACTGGAAAAAGGTCTACTGCTTCATCGATAAAGAAACCCACTGATCATTGCAAGTTTGCTAAACTAGTAAAAGGTTCACTGCTTCAGCAATAAGATAGATAGGCGAGAGGTCCATTGCTCCAGTGAAAGTCTACCAGTTCAACAAAAGATCCGCTACTCAAGCATTTAGCAAACCTACTAGACCTGTGAGAGGTCCGCTACTCTGGCCATAAAAAAACCTGATAGACCGGCGAGAGGTCTGCTGCTTCAGCAATAAGGAAACCAGCTAGACTGATGAAAAGCTTGCTACTTTGGTGATAAGGAAATCTGTTAAACCGATGAAAAGGTAAAATTCATCAGCCACCCTCGTAGCAAAGGTAGGCAAGTACCGCGTCTAAGGACCCTAAGTAGCCAAGGTCGAGGATCACACTAGGACTCTGACAAGCAGTTATAAGTGAAGATTGTTGCTTTGATCATCGCTTTGCGGAGGCTCTATCAAAGTGAGGGCTAACTGTAGATACTTAAAAATGGCAAATCTATTTTTTAAATTTCCAAATGATGGGAAAATCATACCAACTTTGTATTTAGGGGCCTAATAAAGTGATTAGTAAAATTAAAAGAATAATTTAGGAAGCAAAGGTCCAATTAAGAGAGACTAAGCGAGTTAGCAAGGCCCAGTGGGGCCAGAAGTCAGTCGGTTCGCCTACAGGGAACCCATTTGGGTTTCTTTCCTCCTACCCCAAGTCCGAGTCAGATTTGGTTAGTTAATTAGTTCTAACCCGCGGTTCATTAGTCCAATACGCTTAGTTAAATCAGACTCCTCGTGAAATTGATAAACATATTAAGATACTTTTCTAGTATG
Source organism: Selenicereus undatus (assembly GCA_017589665.1). Lineage (NCBI taxonomy): Eukaryota > Viridiplantae > Streptophyta > Magnoliopsida > Caryophyllales > Cactaceae > Selenicereus > Selenicereus undatus. Next base: position 55,504,257 of record JACYFF010031955.1, read on the forward strand.
ACTACGAGTCAGTATCCTTTTCCTAGGTTGAGTTTGCATAATTGTCCACTATAAAAAGGGGGTTTCCCCCTAGGTTTAGGGGCATCAAGTCAAATTGATAGATTAGTTAAACAATAAAAAATTAGGAGCAACTAGAGATCGTCATTTTGAAAGTTAGAGGGCGATGAAGAGTTTTATATAAATTTGTGTGGTCCAATCTCAAGTTTCCCATTTAGCATTAAGGAGCAAGCACTTCATCTGGTTCCCATGTAATCAACGTAATTAAAAGTTAGGATTTCCCTTGTTGAATAGTAGAGGTCGTTAGTGATAACAGGTTATGATGTGATGCATTCCATTACGTCACCACACCATTGCCCTGAATCTATATCCTTGGTTCGAGATTAAGCAGTCAAGATGGTCCCCACATTAGGGACTATTCGGGGGCCTTTCACAAAAAACCTTTTCAAAACAAAATCAATTGTCACTTCGATTGTCCTTAGCGGCATGATTTGCTTCAAAAAGCACAATGGTTTGTAAGTTTTCAAAACTCACTGGTGACTCTAATAATTATATAATTATTTTTGCCTATTTATTCTTTTTTATTTTCCATTATTTTTATTTTATTTTCAACATGATGGTTTTAAACCAAGATAGTGAAGTTGTCTAGACCAAGGATGCTCTAGCCCAATCCAGGTTCCTGAATAGGTGGCTGACATGTTCCGAAAATAGGCAGTAATCGTTGTCATGGATCAGGATCATGCAACTGGGCCTACTTCTGGCTCAAGAACCCAACCAGGTTCATGGATCAAAATTTGGGTTAGTTCCCTGATTCAATCTTGCAAATCTGCTAGTTTTCTATAAAAAAAAATTAACAGACATTTTTGAAAAATAAATAAAAGATACACCACGTAACAAAATAGAAGTCAAACTATTCATGGGGATCGCACCTTAAAGGAGGTATATCCTTACGGCCCGCCTTTGATAATCATCCTTCTATTCTCTTATTATTCTTAATCTCCCAATCTCTTCTTTCAAAAATTCAAATTCCAAGCTCTTTCTCTGTCCTCCATCTTAGGGTTTCAAAACCCACTTTCAAAGTTTGAGTTTTTGATTTAATTATGGGTGAGGTTAGAATTAGATACATTAGATAACTGAGAATAAGTGGAAGTAAACCGACATATTATTCATTTGCTTGCTCCTTCAATGGAGGTATAATCTCCATTGTTGGATGTTTGAGTTTTTAAGGTGCTCCCCTTTCTGTCTCTTGTCTTAGTTTGTAAATTTAATGCTTTCATAGTTAAATTAGATGTTCTATTAGTCTATTGTTAGTTATAATGATGTTTTTATGTTGATTGTGTTCATTGTGTTTTGTTTAGATTAGTTTAATTAATTATATTTAGACTAAGATTATTGAGTAATTGATTTAATTAATTATGTTTAGTCACTTAATGCTTTTCTTTGGTTAGAATTGGGCTAAAATAACCACTGACTTAATTTCAACATCGTCCCAGAGAACGAGAACTTTTTCATCTTATTCCTAGAAAAACTATTCAACACCATTGCATGGTTCAAAATATAAAAAAATTCGGAAAGAATTACACTTTATAGACCTGGAATTGAAAGTGTGTATGCAATTGACATTGATAACATGCCTTCACATAATCTTACACGTTTTAAAGCTTCACATCATGATGATAGATGGCTATGGCATCATAGATTAGGACATGCAAGCATGAATATTATTAAGAAATTGACAAAAAAATGAGTAACTAGACTTGAATCTAATGTGCAATTTTGAATATGATTATTTGTCTGATGCATGTGATAAATGAAAACAATTCTTTTAAGCCAAAGAATAACATTAGTACATCTAGGCCATTAGAACTTCTTCATATGGACTTATGTGAACCCTATTAATACAAAGTCTAGGACGTGCAAATATATTATTATGATTTTGGATGACTACTGATGATCTAAATGGACTTATTTTCTAAAAGACAAAATTGAGGCATCTAAAGAATTTTCTAAAATTTGCAAGCAGTTAGTTTGTAAAAATTCATCAAGGGTATTCAGTGGAAGCAATCACGGTAGAGAATTTGATCAAAAAGAATTTAAAGATTTTTGTGGTAATCATGGAATTGCTCATAATTTTTCAACATCACATACACCACAACAAAATGGTCTAGCTGAAATAAAGAATCACACTTTAGAGGATATGACACATACAATGATGTGTAAAAGTAATGTTTCTAAAAAAATTTGGGTTAAAGCGGTAAACATCACAAATCATGTTCTAAATTGTTGCTTGACTCGTCCAATATTGAAAAAGTTCCCAAATGAATTATTAAAAGGTCATAGACCTAATGTATCATATTTGACCTTTTGGATATAAATGTTTTATTCATAATAATGATAAAAATAAGTTAGGTAAATTTGATGGTAGAATCTGTGGGTTATTCTATGCATAGCAATGAATACATAATTTATAATAAACATATAAGAACATAGAAGAAAGTATTCATGTAATTTCTTATGCATCCAATAATGGTAAATTAAGTAATTCCATAGTACAAAATCTTAACTTGAACAAGCATAGTGATGATGAAGAAGAAAAGTCAACAGAGGCAAGCACCACCAAACAAAATTCACAAGAACAATCTCTCAACCTAAATCAAGGATAACTAATTCCATCCCATGATTTTGGGCATATTTCACAAATAAGTATGATAAAACGTGATAATAAAAGTGCTATGAATATCACAAAAAATCCATTACAGCATTCTCGAACTAAACATATTGAGGTACTTATTATTCGTCATCAGGCAGAAAAACGAAACATAATACTAGAATCTATCTCTACATATTTTCAATTGGATGATAATTTACAAAACCACTTAGTAAAGATCGCTTCAATTGATTCTTCAAGAAATTGGAATGTTAATTATTGATGCATGAATTGAAGGGGAGCCATCTCTTAAAACTAATCTAGTTGTTGAAGTCAATTACAAGAACCTCACTTCCCAACCGTACAAGAGAATTGACTTTTCATCCTTAGAAAAGGAGGTTCAAGGCAATTACAGCTTGAGTTGAAATAATCAAGTACAAGACTTCATACCTAGATTCAACAAGTTAGGCTTGAACGTCTGATTTCAATGCCTTAAGATGAATTTAGAGAAAAATAAAATTGATTTACTTGACTGAAGAAAATTAATTAATAATCTTTCTTCGCTCAAAAACCAATGGGATCTTATTTCCCAATATTACAGTTATTTCCTATTTACTTCAATGATGACCAATCACTAATTTGGGACAAACGTTTTTTTTCCTTTTGGGCTCATATCACACAACTCCTTGTTTAATTAACCTAGGTATAACACTTCTAAAATTTGAAGAAAACCTCCGTGTTGACCTACCAAACCCAAAATACTCTCTCTCTTTCTCTTATTTTCCTTTTTCCCTCACCTTCTCTCTCCTCATTTGGGTATCCAAAAAAACAGAGAAACCTTTTTTACACTTCGACACAAGAAGCAAGAAAGATCCAACCAAATCCTAAAAATTCCCTATATTTAATTGACGCAATCTTTTTGCAATTTCATTCCAAAAATCATCAATTGAGGTTCAAAATATTCATTATAAATCCTTATCCACTATTTTCCTCTTTTATCAACAACCTCAAGTCAATCGTCGTCTGCCTATCTCCAGCTTGCAAGGTCCACCAATGGCGCCTAACACCCGCAGTGGAAAATCCTTAAATCCTTCACCAAAATCTGTTTTACCCATGACTAAAATTTGCAAAACCACCAATAAAACCAACCAATCACCGCACTGCGTCACGGTACACGAATCTTTGTCAAACTCATTTGCAAGTAGACCCTACAAAGTGATTTCAAACTCATGGACTAAAAATGGGTCTGGTTGGCCTCATGCAAACCGTGTTCTACCTTGTCAGCCATCTCCACCACTGTCGCCTCTGCCATTAACACCAGGGCTGCTACGTCATCCCAACCACTATTCCTTCACTACCTATAAAGCTTGTCGTAGAGTTACAAATTAAACCTCTACTTTGATTTATAAATAAGATTTCTAGCATAGGAAAGTAGGGATCGATCCCACGAGGAAAGATTTTTATAGTAAGCTAGTTTAAGTCTAATTATATTTACTACTCTAATTCATTTTACTTTCTCTTTATATAACTAAAACAAATCAAATTAAACAAGTAAAAATATGGAAAAATTCCTTAATATTGCACCCTAAATATTCTAAATTTAATTCTATAAATAAAAACAGCAAATAGTTATCCTAAATATTCTGGAAAAATAAAAACAGAAATAATCACACGATATTAGACTGAAAATTAAAAGAGAAAATAACAGGCAAAAAATTAATATTAAAAATCACAAAAAGTAATCTAAATTAATATTCTGAAAATTTATAACTTTATATCTCCAAAATTATATGTAATTAAATTCAGAAAAATTAAATCAGAAAATTAAATACAGAAAATTAAAACAGAAAATAAAATATGAAATTAGAGAAATAATAAACTGCACTAATATAAATACGAAAATAAAAAAAAAGTACCCAGATTTTAAAATATAATTTTTCAGAGTTAGTAAAACCCTAAAAATGTAAAATAAAAATTAAAAACGTAATTTTTTAGAATTATTAAAGTAAAAACCTGCACGTATTGAATTCACAAAATAATTCTGAAAAATTATCAAATAATTTCCACAAATTACGAAATTAAATAGCTGAAAATTAGAATACTTTCTAAACCTTAAACTAGATTAAAATACAGAAAAAAAAACAAAAGGAGATATTGTTAACATAATTTCTAACAAACCGGTAAATAAATGGCAAAGTAGAATAGAAAATAAATCTGAAACTTTTAATCACACTAAAGACAAAAATATAACTAATCTAAAATCACTAAGATGCTCCTAAAAGGCTATTCTTTTGGGAGGGTAAAGAAAATTTATATTAAAGCTTATAAATTTAAGAATTAAAATTGACAAACTAAAAAAATTAACTTAAACGCAACAAATAATTATCAAAGATACCACATTTATGAAAAATACTTAGCATAATCTATATCCACCATGAAAATTAATATTTATCAACAACACATAAATTGATTTATCTATGAGCTAGACTGTAGAAGACACTTACTAGCGGATCTTCCCCGTTTTTCCTTATATTATAGTTTATTGAGGTCAAACCCTAGTATAAACCATACTAGTTTTGATCATCCTAACACCAGCATGAGAATTTAATCAAACTAGAGTATTAAGTATTAGAAAAACATCATGTAATTCCTAGTAACCAATTTACCAACAAATTGATTTAACAAAGATTTATAATTATTACCTAATCAAAAGAGATGGGTTTGAGCCATCCATGATTAATTAAGGTGATACTTATGCCTAAAAGACTATAACTTTTATGTGCTAAAGCCTTTTAAACTAGCATATGAATTCATATTAAAACTAGCTGGCATGCATTCTAATTAATCTAACGCAAATATCATAAACGATAAATACTAATCATTATAGAATCATGAATAAAAATCAACTAGACAATAAAGCATAAATTTTTTTCAAAATAATTAATTTAGTATGGTTTCAAATAGATTATACTAAGTACAAGGAAATTACTCACTCATATGAAAAATACAATCACAACCATTAACCAAAGCTTTCATGTTTAACAATAAACTAAACACAAAAGAAATAAAATAAAATAAAAATAAAAATAAATAAGAACAATACTACTTTGGCTTTGGTGATGCGTATGTGAGATGATGATGATGATTCACGATGATGGTGATGATGAAGATGTTACGATGACGATTGGGATATGTGATGGCATGAGATGTGGGATGAGGACAATAGGCGTGAGAGGATTTTAGAGGGGGGGTGGCGTGAGATGTGATGATCTGATGGTGAGGGAGAGAAATCTGATGGTGTGATGCCTGAATGTGTTGCGGTGGCTGGCCAGAGATGATTTTGAGGGGGTGGTGTGAGTTTTTGTAGAGAAGAAGAGGTAGGTTTTTTTATAGTATTATTCTACTATGGTTTTCTTCTCTGGACTCCTTCTCTTTCAAGTCTTCTAATTTTTCTGCAATTAGGAGTAGTAATCTTATAATCCAAGCCCAAATAAATCTTTATGAAATTATATTTTTCATAAATCGTTATTTTTGGACCGACTTGATAATTCCGCTAGAATCCTTCAATTAATAAAACCCGACCTTCGACGTCTTCTCTTCTCCTCTTTCTTTATTAATGCTTAACCTGAAAATATATAAAATAAAGTAATTTGATAAAATAATATATATATAATATAATAAAAATAGTTATTGAAAACTTGCATAAATTATGGCTTAACCAATTATCCCACACTTAGACTTTGGACGTCCTCGTGTAAAGAAATCGGGGACTCGAACTAAGAACTACCCTCTTTCTTTCTTATAAAGTCATGCATAAATATGATATTTATACTAGGTATTGGCTGGCTTTAAAAATAGTTTTATTCAAAATTAATTAGTTTTCCTTCCAACAAGTGAATAACTACTAAACATCCAACTACCATCAAAGAGTTTCTTCATCAGCCTCACAACATTTCTTTAATGAAATAACAAGAGCAATAATCATCCATCTCTTTGAAGCACGCATACACCCATCAAGAGGTCTAAAAAGTTTATGATGGAAAAATTGACGTATCGTATGGCTACAGAGACAATTGAACTAGAATGAATAACTTATTGAAATTGATTCTAAACTTGCCTTGCAATTTTATTTTTTTTCTTCTTCTTCTTCTTTTTTTCAAACTCCAATTGTGTACATATTCGAGACCCATATAGGGTCTTAGAAATTAAACACTCCCTGTCTCACACTCACCGGAATAGAGGTGCTAGAGCAAACAATTTATTCTCATCATTATTTTTTTTAATTTTTTTTTTTGCTATTAATTTGGTACGAGTCATTAATTGGCCTAAAAAGGAGTATAGCTCTCCCAATCATGGGTTACACCATACATAAGGCTCAACTTGAGACTTAAACTTAAGGGGAAAAGGTGTCGTGACACCTATTCCTACCCATGTTGGTAATCTAACCTTTTTTTCCTTTTCTTTTTTCTCTTTTTTTTAAAGACAAGAAAAGATGCAATTTTAATGAGTTATTCTACTAATTCAATAGTCTAGGAAATGGGTTAGGTCATTTTATTACCTCTGAAGCGGATATACAACATGAACGAATAAGATGAATAATCATGACAGTTACTCATTAACGAGATATATGAGGATCAACTCAAACTTCTCTGAATGACAGTTGGCATGCTCAGAAGTCCTCACTCATCAAAGAATAAACTTAAAAAAGCTAAGAAATTTTTTTTTAAGCAAGAAGGCCTAGCATAAACTCATAGTCATGCATTATTTATAAGAAAATCACAAATTTTTTATTTTTTTTTCAAGAATGAATACTGCAAGAACAAAATGCATGATGCACCCCCCCAACACTTAATTCATGCATCGTCCCTAATGCATGCAAAAAGATAGAAATAACGAAGATAAAAGTAAAATTAAATGTATACTTCCCTAAACATGTTGGGTTGCCTCCCAACCAGTGCCTTTGTTTACTGTCGTTGGCTCAATGCAAATGAGCTTATGGATCCTCTAGTCGAATCTCCTCTACTAAGCATGCCTAATCTCCTTCATAAAAGTGCTTTAGCCTGTGACTATTTACCTTGAAAATTTTGCTAGTAGCAAAGGATTTAATCTCAACAGCACCATGTGAATAGGTCTTTACTACCATAAAAGGTCCTAGCCATCTAGAATTCAACTTACTAGGAAAGAGTTTCAATTTTGAATTGACTAGCAACACTTTTTCACCCACCTGAAATTCTTTTCTACTAAGCTTAGTATCATGAAAAGCTTTGGTTTTACCTTTGTAGATCACTGAATTATCATAGAATTCCAGGTGAATATCTTCTAATTCCTGCAATTGCAACTTACGCTCCTTCCCTGTTAAGTCATAATCTAGACTACACTGCTTTACAATCCAATATGATTTATACTGAAGTTCTGCAAGTAGATGACATGCTTTACCAAAAACTAACCTATCAGGTGACATACCTATAGGTGTCTTATATGCAATCCTATAGGCCCAAAGCGCTTCATCTAACCTAAGACTCCAATCTTTCTTATCTGGTCTAACAACCTTTTCTAATATGCCCTTGTCTCTTTATTGGAGATTTCAGCTTGGCCATTTGTTTGGGGATGATAACCAGTGGACACCTTATGAGTTATATGATATTTGGCTAGCAAGGTACCTAAGGTTTTGTTACAAAAATGTGTTCCCCTAGCACTGGTGATTGCTTTAGGAACTCCATATCTATGCAGAATTAGAGATTTAACATGTTTCACAATAGTTTTAGCATCATCAGTTCTAGTAGCCACAGTTTCAATCCACTTAGATACATAATCAACAAGCATAAGAATGTAAGTAAAACCAAAAGAAGGGGAAAAGGTCCCATAAAATCAACACCCCATACATCAAAATTTTCACAAACATACACACTATGCAGAGGCATTTGACTCCTAGATAAATTTTCTATCTTTTGGCATGCTTCACATCTTTTGCAAAATTCATAGGCATTCCTAAAAATAATAGGCTAATAAAATCCACATTCAAGAACTTTGTGTACCGTTCTTTTGGGTCCAAAATGTCCCCCACTTTCAGAAGAGTGACAGAAGGTTAAGATTGAATGAAATTCACTGTCATCTACACAACGCCTTATAATCTGATCTCCACAAAATTTCCATAAATATGGGCCATCCTAATTATAATATTTAGATTGAGCTCTTATCTTCTCTTTTTGGGCTCTAGACAAATCTATAGGAAAGGTTTTGGTTACTATACAATTAAATATATTAGCATACCAAGGTAGCCTATTAGTGATAGCATACAAAGTTTCATCAAGGAAACAATCACTCAATGGATTCCCACTCTCCCCGTTATCTAGCCTACTTAGATGGTCCGCCACTAAATTTTCAGCTTCTGGTTTATCTTTAATCTCCAATTGGAATTCTTACAATAGTAGGACTCATCTAATCAATTTAGTTTTTGAGTCATTCTCACTTAACAGATGTTTAATAGCAGAATGATCAGTATAAATAGTAACTTTAACACCCAACAAACAAGGACGAAACTTTTCTAGAGCAAAAACAACTGAATACATTTCCTTTTCTGTGGTACTATAGTTACACTGTTCTGGGTCAAGAGTTCTGGAAGCATAATAAATCACATGAGGTATATTCCCTACTCTTTGACCTAAGACTGCCCCTACTACCTTATCACTAGCATCACACATCAGTTCAAAAGGTAGGGTCCAGTTGGGGGGTTGTACTATAGGAGTGGTGGTTAATTTCAACTTCAATTGGTCAAACGCTCTCCTACAATCCTCATTAAAATCAAATAAAGCATATTTTGCAAGCAAAGCACATAAAGGAGAGGCAATCTTAGAAAAATCCTTGATAAATCTCCTATAAAACCCAACATGACCTAGAAATGACCTCACCTCCTTGACACACAGTGGATAGGGCAAAGATTGAATGATTTCTAATTTTAGCCTTGTCAACCTCTAAGCCCTTAGACGACACTACATGACCTAAAACTACTCCGTATTCCACCATGAAATGACACTTTCAAAGTTAAGCACCAACTTGGTCTCAATACAACGCTTAAGCACTAACGTAAGATGATGCAAGCACTTATCAAATGAATCACCATGTACAACGAAATCATCCATGAAAACTTCCATAATTTTGGTGATAAAATTAGAAAAGATACTCATCATACACATTTGAAATGTAGCAAGTGCATTACATAGACCAAATGACATCCTTCTAAAAGCATAGGTGCCAAAAGGACAGGTAAAAGTGGTCTTTTCCTTATCCTCAGGAGCTATAGGGACGTGAATATAACCTGAATAACCATCTAGAAAGTAATAATGTGGCCTCCTAGCTAGTCTCTCTAACATTTGGTCCATAAAGGGCAATGGAAAATGGTCCTTATTTGTGGCCTTGTTAAGCTTTCTATAGTCAACGCACACTCTCCAACCACTCTGGACTCTAGTAGGTATTAACTCACCCTCCTTGTTCTGCACTACTGTTGTTCCTCCTTTTTAGCAACCACATGGATATGACCAACCCACTCAAAATCAGCGATGGGGTATATTACTCTAGCATCTAACCACTTAAGAATTTCTTTTTGAACTACCTCCATCATGGGTGGATTTAGTTTTCACTGAGGGTCACTTTTAGGTTTAGATATGATTCTAATATGATTTTATGTGAACATAATGTGGGGCTAAGTCCTTTAAGGTCTACTAAAGTCCACCCTAACGCTCCACTATGTTCTCTAAGCATCCTCTTGTTCAGATGTAAGTGCATCAGAGATTATAACAGGTAAGGTCTCATCATCCTCTAAATAAGCATACTTAAGATTTTCAGGTAATGGTTTTAGTTCTAGCTTAGGGGGTGAAATGCGAGAGGGTAGCATCTTCGCATGACTTTCAGGCAATTCGAGCTTCCTAGGTCTGTCAACTACATGCAATTGCAACAAAGACTCTATGCTACCCACTAACTCATTATTAATATGGTAAGGCACATTATGAAACACAAATTGATCCAAACCTTGAGTAAGTACAATTAACAATTCATCATCATGAGACAGTTCATAAACATCTTGGGACAATTCATCAATCACATCAAGTGCACACAGAAAATTTGACATCAGCAGGAAATCTCATAACATCAAAAATATTGAACTTAATGATTTCATCATCAAATTCCATAGTCAGTGTTCATGCATGCACATCTATTTTTGCCCTAGATTTTTTAAGAACTGGTCTACCAAGCAATATGGGAACATTATGGCATGCATCACTCATGTCCAATACATAAAAGTTAGCAGGAAAAACAAGCTCACTTACTTGGACTAAGATATCTTCTAAAACTCCATCTAAGTATGCATTACTCCTATCAGCTAACTAAATGACTAAACCAGTTCTCTTTAACTCTCCTAAGTGTAGTTTATCATAAACGGACTTAGGCATCACATTGATGGAAGCTCCTAAATCAAGCATAGCTCTATTAAAGGAGAGGTTTCTAATTTTACAAGGAATAGAGAATACATCTGGGTCCTTACGTTTAGGGGGAAGCTTCTTTTGGAAAACAGTAGACACGTTTTCTCCCAGACTTACCTTTTTGTTCCCTTTTAGTTTATGTTTTACAGTGCAAAGCTCTTTAAGGAACTTGGCATAACGAGGCACTTGTTTTATGGCATCTAGGAGATGAATGTTAATCTCTACCTTCCTAAATGTTTCTAAGATTTCTTGATTTGCCTCATCTACCTTAGGGGTTTTCCATCTCAGTCTACTAGGAAAAGGTGGTAATGGCTTGTAAGGTTCTTTTTTATCCTTACCTACTTCCTTAACATTAGAGGTAGTGTCTTGATCTTGGTTAGGTTCAAGTCTGTTGACCTCTATTTCATGCTCTACCTCTCTATTCTTCCTAGGTTCCTTCAACTCACTCCCACTCCTAAGTGTCATGACCCTCACATTTTCTTTCGAGTTCTGGAATGGTTAAGATGGCAACTTATGTTGTATTTGGGCCTGAAGATTGCTAACTATGGTATCAGTAGCAGTCTATCTCTCCTGGGTCTGTTTAAGAGTCATCTCTATGTTCTGAAACCTAGTGTCGATCTCCTTTTTCTGGCCATCCATCTTTTTTATGACTAGCTCTAAAAGAAAATTTGTTCTATCCTGAGCAGATGGTTGACGTGATGGCTGGTCAAAACCTGGGGGGTTGTCCTAGGTCCATACCTAAGGTTAAGGTGGTCTCTCCATCTTTCATTATAAGTGTTGGAGTAAGGGTCATACTTCCTTTGGCCTTGGTTAGAAAACATAGCATTCACATCACCCCCTTGAAGTGTAGGGCATGCATTAGTAGCATGTCCCTCTAAACAGCAAATACCACACACCACTACTTTCTGAACTCCTCCAGTGATGAGTTTGTTTAGCATAGTAGTGATCTGAGACAACTAGGTCTCTGCAGATGGACCTGAACAAAGCTCATTAACCTTCATAAACTGGGGTTCCCTAGTTCCAAATTGTTGAGTGTTTTGTGCCATAGTATTAAACAATTCCCTAGTCTGAGCTGGAATCTTATTAACCAAAGGCCCCCACTTGCAGCATCCACCATATTTCTATCGATAGGTAGTAAACCTTCATAGAAATATTGAATCAACAATTGTTTAGAAATTTGATACTAGGACAACTAGCACATAATTTATTAAAACGTTCCCAATACTTATGGAAAGTTTCCCCATTCATCTGTTTAATTCCACATATTTCTTTTCTAATTGATCCAATTCTAGATGCCGGAATTTTTTTTTCTAGAAATGCCTTATGAGCTTGGGTCCATGTGGTGAATGTTGCAGGGGGTAAGTAATATAACCAGTCTTTGGCCTTATGCTGAAGTGAGAAAGGAAAGGCTCTCAACTTAATTTGGTCTTGGGTGATACCTTCAGGTTGCATGGTCGAACATGTAATAATGAACTCATTAATATGGCGATATGGGTCCTCATCAGGTAATCCATGAAACTTAGGTAGTAAATTTAAAAATCCAGAGTTAAGCTTAAGTGGTCGGTCTAAAATAGGATAAGTAATAGACAAAGGTTGAGTTTCCAAATTAGGTGCAGCAAGTTCACGTAAAGTAGCCATCTCAACTTTAAAAACTTCACGACTTCCGATTCGGAGCTTACAGATTCAGAATCACTTACTTTACGTTCAAACACCTCAAACGTATGCTTCTTTTTCCCTTCGATCAAGCGACCACTCCTTAATCTCATAAACTAAAACAACCTACAAAAATAAAATACTAGAGTTAAAACAAAACAATAAAACTAGTAAAATTAAATAGAAGCAAACTATCAATTTCATTTTCTTTCCCTGGCAACGGCGCAAAAATTTGTAAATCTTGTCGTAGACCTACAAATTAAACCACTACTTTAATTTATAAATAAGATTTATAGCATAGGAAGGTAGGGATCGATCCCACGAGGAAAGATTTTTATAGTAAGCTAGTTTAAGTGTAATTATATTTACTACTCTAATTTATTTTACTTTCTCTTTATTTTACCAAAACAAATCAAATTAAAACAACCAAAAATCTGGAAAAATTACTTAATATTGCCCCTAAATATTTTAAATTTAATTATGGAAAGTAAAACAGTAAAAAGCTATCCTAAATATTCTGGAAAAATAAAAACAGAAATAATCACACAATATTAGACTGGCAATTAAAACAGAAAATAACAGGCAGAAAATTAATATTAAAAATCACAAATTAATATTCTGAAATTTTAAAACTTTATATCTCCAAAACTATAAGTAATTAAATTCAGAAAAATGAAAACAGAAAATTAACTATAGAAAATTAAAACAGAAAATAAATGCTGAAATTAAAGAAATAATAAACTACACTAACATAAATATGAAAATGAATAAAAAAAGTACCCAGATTTTAAAATATAATTTTCCAGACTTAATAAAACCCTAAAAACATAAAATAAAAATTAAAAACGTAATTTTTCAGAATCATTAAAGCAAAAACCTACACGTATTGAATTCATGAAATAATTCTGAAAAATTATCAAATAATTTCTAAAAATTGTGAAATTAAATAGCAGAAAATTAGAAGACTTTATAAACCTAAACTGGATTAAAACACAAAACAAACTATTTTCAACCTAATTTCTAACAAACCGGTAAATAAATGGCAAAGTAGAATAGAAAATAAATCTGAAAATTTTAATCACACTAAAAACGAAAATATAACTAATCTAAAAGCATTAAGACACTACTAAAAGACTATTCTTTTGGGGGGCTAAACAAAATTTATATTAAAGCTTATAAATTTAAGAATTAAAATTGACAAACTAAAGAAATTAACTAAAACGCAGCAAATAATTATCAAAAATACCAAATTTATGAAAAACACTTAGCATAATCTATATCCACGATGCAAATTAATTTTTCTCATCAACACACAAATTGATTTATCCATGAGTTAGACTATAGAAGACACCACTAGCGGATCCTTCCCATTTTTCCTTATATTGTAGTTTATTTTGGTCAAGCCGTAATATAAACCTTACTAGTTTTGATAATCCTAACACCGGCGCAAGAATTTGATCAAACTAGAGCATTAAATATTAGAAAAACATCATCTAACGCCTTGTAACCAATTTACCAGTAAATTGATTTAACAAAGATCTATAATAATTACCTAATTAAAAGAGGTGGGTTTGAGTCATCCATGATTAATTAAGGTGATACTTATACCTTAAAGACTATAACTTTTACGTGCTAAAGCCTTTTAAACTATCATATGAATTCTTATTAAACTAACTAGCATGCATTCTAATTAATCTAATGTGAATACCATAAACGATAAATACTAATCGTTACAGAATCACGAATAAAAATCAACTAGATAATAAAGTATAAAACTTGTTTCAAAATAATTAATTTAGCATGGTTTCAAATAGATTATACTAAGTACAAGGATGTACAAGGAAATTACTCACTCATATTAAAAATACAATCACAACCATTAGCCAAAGCTTTCATGTTTGACAATAAACTAAACATAAAAGAAATAAAATAAAATAAAAATAAAAATAAATAACAACAATACAACTTTGGCTTTGGTGATGTGTCTGTGAGATGATGATGATGATTCATGATGATGATGGTGATGAAGATGTTTTGATGATGATGGGGCTAAGTGATGGGGTGAGATGTGGGATAAGGAGGTTAGGCGTGAGAGGATTTTAGAGGGGGGGTGGCATGAGCTGTGATGATCTGATGGTGAGGGAGAGAAATCTGATGGAGTGATGCGTGAATGTGTTACGGTGGCTGGCGAGAGATGATTTTGAGGGGATGGTGTGTGTTTTTGTAGAGAAGAATAGGTAGGTTTTTTTTATAGCATTATTCTTCTAGGGTTTTTTTTATAGTAGTTTTCTTCTAGGGTTTTATATTATGGGGGGGGAATGTATTAAGCTTCACCTCATTATTTGAATATTTTGTTGTTTTACTTTTTGCAAATAAATTTTAAAGCTCTTAATTGATAATACTAGGGAAGTAAGAATACAGTCAACAGAGTTTAGACAACCAATCATCTGAATGTATGTTCCGTCGATTATTTGATCGTCAGTTGAACTTGATGTATGAATTGTACATCATTTGGTTACGTGTAAAATAAAATAAATTGTAATGTTTATGTTTAATGAATTAACTAAGCCTTGTGTTTTCTAGGATGACAGTAATGTCCTAACCTTATTTATTTCCTTATATTAACTGCTAATGTTCAGTCAATTAAGACTGATCTATTGACCATGAGTAGAGGCATCACACAAGTATATTGAGCATCAAATTCAATTTTTGTGAATGAAATGATTGAACACATAGACATTGAACATAAAGTAATTTTCCTATGACATGGAGCCATTGATTGAGCCCTAATAAGCAAATGTGTTTGTTGACATATACGGGCCTAGAGCATTTCGTAGATGATAACATGAATTAATGTGTTATCCACTAACCTTTTTCCAAACGTTCACAAATTATTACCTAGTATGGCGAACATTGAATAAGTTGATTTGCATAGACTTCTTCTTAAAATGCTTGAATGCACATTTTGATTAGTACATGGTTATTGTGCATTCTTAGTACATGGTTGTTGTATATTCTTGAACATGAATGATATGTCGATAGACATGAAGTTAGCCTCTCACACGGATAGCCCCTCCACTGATTAAAATGTTAATAGGAGATAAGATTATATACGATTGAGAGCTTGTTAACTTAAAATCATGGATGTCACCTTAATAATGGCAAAAAGCCATTACAATAAATAGGTAAAAATAAATTTTACATGGCCTACCTTAAAGATCTCCAATGTGAATTTAAGTTAATGAATAAATCGGTTTTGAAACTCGATTTAGATAATTGAGGTGTGCAACATTTTTATTAAGCGACCAAAAGACATATATTGCATAGGAAAGGCGAGAATGTTGTAGCACCTCTCTCATACCAGGTGTGTAGAAGACGATTATTCAAAATAATATAAGTTAGATCCCAACTTATATTTGTGTAAGACACATTAAGGTTATTGCCTTATATGTGTATCATCATGACTTCAACCATTAGCTTAAGACTCAATACAGTGCTCATTACTTTAGTGTGTTGCCAAATGACTATTATTAATTCCATTTGGAGAGACATGTCTAGAAAACGAGTTGAATTTCTAGGGTACTTGCATACTTTTAGCAACTCGTGCGTTATTCTTCATGAATTAATTTCTATCCATCGGTGCGCCAATTATGACATACGAGTCATAATTGTGAATATAAAATAATGATGGTTTGATGAGATCAGTGAGACGTCTTATCAAAGTTAAAATGATCTAGGGTACTTGCATGACTCTTGTGCGATTCTTGATGAAAGACTATATATTTCTATCAAATGTATATCATAAAACTCTCACAAGTATATTAGTCATATATCATATTTGCTCCATACAAAGAATATGCAGAAACAATAGAGAAAGTAAGTTTTCTATAATTTTATTATTTAGACCTAAGAAAATGAGGTGGAAAAAAATGAGGAAACAAATGAGGAGGAAAGTCATTTTTTTCTCTTATTTGGATTAGAGAAAAAAAATACGAGGAAAAAGAATTTTCCACCAAATTTTATTTCCTTTGTCTAGACTAGAGACGATGAATTAGGCAAAGAAAAATGTATCTTGTTAAGATGAAAGTTTGATCCCCCAAGTCAACCTTTGCTAGCCAATGCCAATGACACTTCCAAAAACAACACCATCAAATTGGGGGAGACATACAATTGGGTCACCTCTCAAACCTTTCCATTTCAACCCAAAATTCTACTTCAGACTCTAGGGTTTTGTCACAGTTCAATACTTTATAAGAATCCATAGAAATTTAGACGATCAAATCAAATTCTCCACAAAATTATGAGTTCTACTTGAAAATAATAGCAGCAACATAAACAGAACCAGTAACATCAGCAAGTGAGGGCTCCAAAATTCCAAAATGTCAAGCTACTCCAAGAACTTGTCGCCGAATTCGACTTTCAACCACAATTCGCGACGAGCAACTGGCAAGCAAGAAATGTTTTAGCTAATTTAGGGTCTACCGAAAGAGCTAGGCAAACCTTCATTTAGGAGATCTTACTCAAGCCTTCAACCGATAACATCAAAACAATATTAGATTAATAGCTAACCCATTGTAACTAAAAAACTTTTCTACTCCCTCATAAACATTCAATTAACTATTAACTCTTGAAACATGTCCAAATTCCAAGACCAAAAATCAAATATGCTTTCCAGATGGATTCAACATTGGAACACCCAAAACAGTCCTTAAACCTCTTTCAACAATATCAAAATATATTTGGAATACACTAGTGCCAAGTGTAAACCTCATTTCCCTATTTGCAATTCAACAGTCATACTCACAAGTCTCATTGAAGACACAAATTTTAAGTGCTACATAAACAGCCATCCTAAGTTTAGAGCATCAACCATTATTAAAAAAGTATCTACAGCACATATTGCTAATATTCTAATTTGGAGTTCAAAAGCTATATTCCCAAATCCTAATCAATTTGCTCTTCATCACCTTTAGACTATCTAAACAAGATACTATACTGCCTTATATATACACTTGCTACAGCTATCCATCTCAGACAATAGAAGTAAATCCACGTCCAAATGAGGAGGTCAAATTACTTCAAACACAAACACTAATTCCTCAATAACACCCTACAGAAACGACCAAAATGCAGAACATAAGAAGCATACGAGTAACCAAAAAAGAATGAAATCAAAATCAAAGCTTTCCAACCCAAATAACCACAAGAAAGCATCCTAATTGCAAAAATACAATGCACTAATAAAAAGATGGATATAGAAGTAGACTTCTTAGAGAAGTTAGAGTCAGAGGTGATCGTAATATTTTTTATCACCATCCACATAATACATAATCATACCACAAATGAGAGAGATAGAGGATGGTTGTTTACCTTTGTAATTTCATCATAAAGTTGTTCTTCGGTGTAATTTCTTCAGTTGCCTTTCTCAAGAGCCATTACTATAGCATCCACACCTAATCTAAGGGATCTCAGCTTCTCATACATGAACTCTATTGCTTTGTTGTTTGTATTCTTGGTTTCTACTTGGTCTTTCAATGGAAGTGCACATGAAGGTTTTCTATTAGCAGGAATTGGAGGAGCATCCTCACTTGAGCTTGTCGCTTTTCTTGTCCATTGACACTGCCTTTCTTTTGGCCTAGCATATTGCTTCCAGTTGCTCTATCTTTCCCAAATAGAAGGCCCAACTTGTGGAAGGTCAACATACATTTGTAACAAAAAGTGTTTGCATCTAGATTGCCTCCACAAGGACAATAAAATAAAAAATTATAATAATAGAAAATAATAATAATCATACAAGTTATAACCAATGCATATGTCAAACAACATAGTGTCATACTCAAACATCTATAACAATTGACTTTTCAAACTAATATTGTGGTATGAGAAAATGTCTAAGGATACCATAGATCCTGCATCTGAACACACACCAGCATCTGATTTTACTAAGTTTAAGTGACATAAATGTACATGCCTACTAATATCTGGTTAGAAGGAATTCATAGGTAAAGTATGAAGCAACACATGGTTAAATTGCTTTGCTTAAGAATGTAAATTTTATGATATTTTGAATGGTTTTCCATTTAGGATGCAATAGAACAAAGATCAATTTACTTTATCGAAGTCTAATAATGATGACTCTTCATTGGCAGCAGAGAACATAAAATCAGCATGTAGTGTAGTCAGGTAAAAACTTCAACCAAGGAGGTTATTCCTAGAAGCAGGATACCCAAAAACTTAAACATAACAACCATATTTCAATTGACTTATCTTATACAAGATTACCTCATATTCTTCATCGATATTATCTGGTGGATTAGATAAACTTCATCATAACGTGAAAATTGCATCTTGATCTTCAATGTCATCCCCAGGCTGAGATGATTTAAGAACTGGACACTTCAAATTTCTTTTTATGGATGATTCACTAGAAGTGAGCACGTGATATTGGAGCGATGGGGCAATTATAGGGTGATTCACATGAGATAGTGAAGTGTTCTTTGACTTGTCCGATGCCATTAACGATAAAGAGACTATGATATCAGAAAGGCAATTATGTAATACATACATAATCCAAGAAAATAAAACATTAGAAATAAGCAAGGAAGAAAATTTCCATCATTAGAATTATCACTAGATTGACAGCATAAAAACTCCACTACGAATGCACAAAAATGTCACAGAGAAAGAGACAAATGAGATAACACATCCATTAACTAGACTATGATTGTATTAGTTTGAGGATCAATTACAAAACAACAAAAGCTCTAGAATCTAGCTTTCATCCATCTCCCCAAAAATTTACTGCAAAACAAATTACCTCATTTCCTGTGGCTCATTACTGTAATGACACCAGAAAGAAAAGAACTGACTATAGCTTCAATACCCAAAAAGAAATCTCACATAACTCATTCTAAGAACAACATTTCACAACCTGAAGGGACACCAGAAGATACACGGCCTAAGAAAAGCAATCCCAATAACTAATAAAGGCTCATTCGCACTCTCTCAAAATCCAATTAATCGTCCATCTGTACTACAACGAATAAATGATAACCAAAAAACCCCAATAAATATCCACAACGAAACAAAGCATTACAACATGCACAGAGGCAAGAACTAATACCTTAGATATCGCTATAGTATCCTTTGAAATCCATAGAAATTTTCTCGCCATAAACCCCATAAAGAAACTCCAAAATCACTGAATTAGAGAGAGAGAGAGAGAGAGAGAGAGATAGAGAGTTTCTAGATGAGAGAATCCTGACTAGAGCTTTATAGGAATAGAACATCGTTGGAGGGAGCTTGGCAACCGAAGGAGGTGAGGAAAGAGAGTGCGGTCAGCGAGAAGAGAGAGTCAGAATGAGAATGAGGGGGCTGCAATAAGAGAGAGCCAAAGTGAGAAGGGGGCTTATCGGGCTGGTCTTTCAAAACTTTCCACCCTTTTTCCTCACCATTCTCTGAGGGCAATGTTTTTGGGTTATATTTTTTTGAACTTTTCTTCATAACTTCCCCCTTACTTTTTTTCCTTTCCTTTCTCTCCACTCCAAACAAGGAGCTTTTAATTTTCTTTCCTTAGTGAAAAATAAGCACTCTCTAATGTGTGAGGGAGAGAGGTGGGACTTGGACGTATAACCCATCCATAAGGGATGCTAGCTTAAATCTCATAAAATACTAAAAAGCCATGAGGTCATACTAATAAATTTACCAACTAAAACCCTAAAGCTTATGACTTGCCACCTTATTATAAATAAGGCATGATGTAGAAGGTAGACGTGTGTGTGGTAAAATACATTAGGGTTCTCTAGAGAGAACTTTTGGAAAATCCTTTAGAGCATTTGGGTTGTGAGATTGTAGGCATAATTCGTCTAATGATATCCTTCTCCATAGGGGCAGAATCAGAAATATTTTTTTAGGGTGGCAGGCACATTAATGTGAGAAATATTTTTAAAGACTTGATAATATACTACTTTTTATTTGAAAATAAAAAAAATGTTCTAATATAGTGTAATGAAAAGAGATAATAAAATAGAAACAATTATTAGAGATTTTATATTCTTTTAGTTTATACCAAGCATAAAGGTTCACACAACATAATGATGATAACAAAGAGAATAAACAAATTAAAAAATATTATACGAAAAGATCCAAATCTTGAACATTATGAAATTTGATGTGTACTAATCAATTTTTATTTTCATTTCGCAACCACTTTTAAAACGTTTAGAGTATTCAGACATAATTTTGGACCCTTTTAAATTATCGACTAGTATTCTTGATCATGCCCGATGCATGAGAAAAGGTTTTAATTTTTGCGATTATAAAAATTATATGTATGAATTACAATCAATAATCTAACAACCCTATGCAAAATTCTGAATTTTTTTAAATTTAAAAAAATCAATGTCTTTATAATCATTATTTAATGACTTTTTAAACTCACTAAAAACATATAAATTATGTATTTTTTTAAAAAACAGGTAACGTATAATAATCTTACCTATGGAATATGAATGTTGGTAGATGCTATTAAAAGAACAAGTTGACGATCACTTCTTCTACTCTCAAAATTGAAAGTTTTGTACTTTCTTAGTTCTAATTTGAATAGATAGCAGCATTATATATGTTTAACATTTAATATTTATTTTTATATTTATGCTCAAACAAAAGGTAGTAAATCAAAAAGTAAATCACTATTTGTTATTATTTGGTATTATTACCGTCAATGTAATAATGGTGTGGGAATAATACGTAAATATTTTTTTACAGTCTTTTGTTATCTATTTTTAAAAAAAGAGGCAACAATAACAACATTAGAGTTGGAATCATTCAATGTGCATATATTTCACTAAACTTAACGAGGAAAATAATTAATAATGGAAAAAAAATCTTTTACTATTTTTTCATAGGCTTGAATTTACCTTAGGAAATAATGTCGAAGTTGTGAGAGCTTGACATGTGTCTAATGTTAGGCTTGGGATGTTTTGTTACATATATATATATATAT
>JACYFF010031955.1:55531034-55702339 GCA_017589665.1 Selenicereus undatus
TTTTTCTCTGCAAGGTAATGCAAGTGTGCTGGTAACAGCATTGGCTACTAAGAAGCCTTACGTTAAGCTATATGTGGTGACCTACAAAGTGTAGGAATTATATGACAAGATATGGTACATAGACCTTCACTTTTTGTCGAGGAAAATTTCTTCTTGTGTATTAGCTTATCTTTGTCCAAACTCAGCACGTTGATGTTTCATTTGCACAAAGGGTCTATTAAAAACATTACGATGAGTTTGATGACATCCATTATGTATCCTTCGCTTGAATCTCTTTCCGTTATTGCATTCCTCTTTGCACTAAGCAACTGAGTTAGAATTAAATAACTTGAAAGCATACCTCACACTATCCATAGTTGACTCCTCAACTTTTCTTACAGATCTCTTCTTTTGTTGTATGTGATGTCTCTTCCGTCTGTGATGTTTCCTACACCCTTATTTACTCTGAGGTTGAGCTAAAAATTAGACGGTATTAACAATAATGCCTCGTTCATGTTTCATTTGGGTTGCACAAACATATGAGTCGACCACACTAGTGGCACTAGCATCAATCGTTTCATGCCTTAGCCTTTGATGATCCTCATCCATAGCATGACACTTTGAACTTGAACTGTCATTGTGTCGAGCACTAGCAAGTATATAAGTCATTGAATACTTGTCAAAAAACTCGACCATTTTGGCTTGATTTTCATTCTATAAACTACCTTAAGGATATTAAGGGCTACTCTTAAAAAGTGTAACTTGACATGTTCCATTTCAGACCCGTTACTTTCCTCCATTGGATTGCCATTGAAATAGTTTGTAGCATCACTGATTGAGTCATTAATAACTACAAATTGTTCTTGGTCATCATTGCTTTTAGTTTTCAATTGTGAATTTGGTTGTTTCAAAGGAGTTGCAGGCATCCAAGAACTTATCACACTGAACATATCCCAAGGCACCTGTTTCATTTTGGCACTCAATAACAACGTTTTTGTGTTTCATTGTGTAACTCAACAATGTTCCATGAGACCTTTTCTTAGTTGTACTAGAGCCTCTTCATCCATTTTAGTAACTGTGCTTTGGCAACATTGGATAGAAATAGCCATTCCCTCAACCAGTTCATTACTATCAATTGACTTCTACACATTAGCGATAATTATCGAGGATTCACACTTCCTATCATCAATAATTGAAAACCCAAACTCCACGTAATGGGAAGACGAGCCATGTGATGGTTCAACTACCTCAGCAAAAGCACTAGTAACAAGTCTATCATCCCTAATGGATGTTATAGGATTTCAAACTGCAGCTAGGTTTAAAGGGTCAAAGACTCCTTTACCCTTCCAAGCTAGACTCTTAAAAGAATTGTCACAACTATCTATTATCTCTTATGATTGAACTTTTTCCACATGTATTGTTATAAATATGATCAACTTTACTCAACTCTTTTTTCACTTCAGCATTAGAATGCACAAATTTCATGGCAACTTAGAGATCCTTCAAGGCTTCTTCCACCATACGTAAATTCAATAAACCCTGGGCTCTCCTAAATTGAGCTTTAACATTGAATATATCTAATTTTAGACCCAAATTACAATGACGTTTAACAGCCTCATACTTACACAACTTCAACCAACACGCAGCTAAATTCAAGAGGAGAAAACTTAAGAAAACATAAGTTAGAAAACTTTGAACTTGTGACTAAAATGCTCTCTAAGTTGAGAATGCTACCATTCGGCTAGCCAAGCTACAATACATTGGCTATTAAACATAAAATTAATAATCAAAATTATTTTTTTGAGGGTACCGCCGCCACCAATCCCCTAGTTCCAGTGCTATTCCCAATCATATACAGTTGCACTGATTAAAGTTATTCTATCTCTGCTTAATCCATATTCTACTGTCCTTCATAGAGAGTATAAATTAGAAGAGAATCCCCCTTTCTACTCAAAAAACAGCTCCAGGTAGATGCTAACACTTGTATAGTAGATCTGAATCTATAAACTCAATGATGTGGAGCAAATTGTACCACGAAAGCTTTGTTTTTTTAAAGGACTATAAAAATAAAGATTAATTTTTTTAAAAAAATCATCTATTTATGTATATTAAAATAAAACAAACCTACTAAAATTTTTGACAAGTATCACTCTCAAAAATTTTCTAAGGTAATTAATACTTTTTAATGTTTTAGAAAAAGAGTTAGTTAATTAGAAATGGAAAGTTTTCTTTCCAACAAAAATATTTTATAATACTAATTATAATTCGAAATATTTTCTTTCCAAATACAAAAAAGACCATGCTTAAGAATGATAAAATATTATATTATATTATTTTTGATCAAAAAATTACAATATATTACTAATACTACTTCCAAAATTACGAAAAAAATTTAATGATGGTTAATATAGTATCATTAGAAGTTTAGCATGCATGGGCATTCTCTAGTTTCACAGGCGAATACTACACTTGCTTTTATGCTAAGTTGGTTGTGTAATAACCTCTTTGCTTTTTTGCTTTCCTTAACATATTTAGATAAATAGTAAAAAAGAAAAAAAAAAGGTATCACTAAAAAATGTTCTTAACACATATTATTATTACCTCATAAATTTTTAACAAGTGTTATTCTCATAAATTTCTAAGATAATATTCTGCTATCGATTAATATCATGAAAAAAAAATAACATCAATAACTCAATTTCATCTCCTCTCAGCCGCCTAGGGTTTCCTAGGGTTGGAGAGTATCTTCTCCTCTAAGTTTTCATCTTGGGAGGCTTCCTCGCAATCTCTATCTCTACCTTTAGAGTAGTTCTCGTCTCACACACGCAATCTCGGCGTTGGTGTGGCTCCTGGATTATCACCATACCCATATAGCTTTCCCCAAAGTTCAGACCTTGATCCCCATACGTCCATGGAAGACTGGTTGATGATGAGTGGAATAATTTTTCCCTCACGGAGGAGGAGGAAGAAGCCATCGACATGGACGATCTCCCAAGCGAGGATCTGGATTCTTAGGTCGCCCTTTGTCTAGTTGGTAAATTACTTACAACAAACAACTTTAATCCAGATGCAATGAAAAATGTATTAAAAAGTTTTGGAAACCACAAAAAGGTGTCATGATTAGAGAGATTGGAGACAACTTATTTTTCTTCCAACTCTTTAACGACAAAGATCGCTTAAACATTATTAAAGGAGGCCCTTGGGCATTCGGTAGGCATTTACTCCTTCTAAAAGAGATCAAGGGGCATGAGCAACCGAAGGAAGTCCAATTTCACACCATTGACATCTGGGTTAGAATGTGCAAACTTTCTGTCAAAAAGAGAAACAAATCGTGTGGCATCTGTCTCACAAACAAACTAGGCAAATTCTTGGAGTTTGAGACAACTATATCTCAGGCCTCACAAAGGCTCTACAAGTCCGGGTGCGTCTCAACCTGAACAAACCACTATGCCGATGGAAGCCCATATCCTACCAAGCTCCCAATTCTAGATCAAATTCAAATATGAACGTCTCCCAAATTACTGCTATTTCTGTGGCTATTAGGACACTTGGTCAAGGCATGTGACAAGCTTGATGCTGACAATGATGAACCTGATCTCCCATATGACCGTTGGTTAAAAGCTTCTCCCCTGAAAGGGAAAAATAGAGCAATCCAACCGAACGTGAGGTAGATAACAAGCTATTTACAGAGCTTCGAGAACGGTCCAAGGATCGTAAATGCCTTTTCTCTTATGGATGCAAATCAGCATTGGATGCTGCCCCTGTAGGAGCGGGCACTTCCCTATTGATAGGCCTCGACAAGGGTGTTGCACTCTTCATAAACAACTCACATTCTACAATGGACATCGACAAATCCTCAGGCCTAACAGTGGCTTCCGTACCTAAGGAAAGCGATACAAAGAAGGCATGAACCGACCCCACCTAAGGACCCCCATGCCTAAGTATGCGAATTCGTGATATACGAGGCTTGGAAACAGACCTATGAGAGTTCTTCTTTGACTTTATGCGTCAAAAAAAAATTGAACACTGCATGAAAGAACTCTCTTGATGGGATGCCAATATTTTCGGCAATATTCAGAAAAAGATGAAAACTGCTCAGAATCAACTGAGTGTCAACCACCATGCTACAACCTGAAAGAGGCTATTTGCCCAGCTCTAAGATCTACATAGACAAGAAGAAATAATGTAGTGGCAGCGTGCTAAAAGCGACTTCCTGGGTGATTCGAACTCCCGATGGTTCCAGCAAAAAGCCAATGTTAGGCGGTCCGTCCACCTCATCCACGAACTTGTAGATGATAACGACGTAACATACACCAATCCCTCTGATTTCGAGCATCTCTTCTTGTAATAATATGGCAAGCTATTTAAATCTAGCACCCCTACGAACTTAGACGAAGTGATCAGCTTGATATCCCCCAAGGTTTCCGATGCCATGAATACGTCATTCTGCCTTCCCTACTCGGATGAAGAAGTTAAGTTTGCCCTATTCCAAATGCATCTAAGTAAATCTCCAGGCCCCAACGGGCTTAATCCCTATTTCTTCCAAAAGTTTTGGCACATTGTGAGCCCTTTGTGTGCACTGTAGTTATTGACATCTTGAACGGAGGACTTTTGCTAGACTCCCTCAATCTTACCCACGTAGCCCTCATCCCCAAAGTCAAGAACCCCGAAATCGATAGTAGACTTTAGGCTAATTAGTCTCTGCAATGTTCTATACAAAGTGGCCACTAAAGTCGTAGCTAACCGTCTAAAGCCTATTCTTCTCGAGATCATCTCTTACGTTCAGAGCGCATTTGTTCAACGCAGACTCATGTCGGATAATATACTGATTGCCTACGAGGTCTTCCATCATATGCATTGTCAATTAGGAGTTAATGGTGATATGGTAAGAAAACTTGATATGCGAAGGCTTTTGATAGAGTTGAAAGGGTTTTCTTAAGGAAGGTCATGCTTCAATTGGGCTTCCACCATGACTGGGTGAATATTATCATGTGCTTGGTGGAAACAACATCCTTCTCATTCATCACCAACGGTGTGCCTAGAGGTTTTTTAAGACCCACGAGAGGGATTCATTAGGGAGACCCCCTCTCCCCCTTTTTATTCCTAGTTGTTACCGAAGGCCTTTCTGCCCTGTTCAAGAATGTTATGGCTAGTGGCTCTTTGCTCGGAGTTTGAATTTGCCCCGACGCCCCAACAATCTCTCACGTTCGTTTTGCCTACGACTCTATCATCTTTGCCAAAGCAACGAAGGATCAAACATCAACCATAAAGCTACTCCTAGGGCTTTACAAAGTTGCCTCGGGCTAACAGTTGAATTATTCCAAGACGGACGTGACTTTTAGCAAAGGAATCCCCCAAGAGGTGAGAAGAAAGATTACCCAACTGTTGAATATAAAGGAAGTCCTCTCTCACGAGATATACTTGAGCCTACCAACCCATGTAGGCAGGTCAAAGGGGAAAGCCTGGAGAAGCCTTTGGGGTGCAAGAACGGTTATTGACCAAGGTTCACAGAGGATAGTAGGGAATGGTCTCTCTATGAGTATTTGGCACGATCGTTGGCTTCCTCGTGAACACTCATTCAAGATCATCACGGCAAAACTTCTAGACACATCTCTCGACACGGTTGGAGATCTCATTGATAAGGACATAGGTGCTTAAGACGAGTAGCGCATTCTTCAAGTCTTCTTTGCCTGTGACACTGATACAATCCTAAAGCTTCAGCTTTGTCAGTCATGGCCAGCTAACAGACATGCTTGGCACTTCACCAAAGACGGGGAATACTCGGTTAATTCAGGCTACCAATTCCGCCTCACTTTGAAGCACCAGGACACCCCTGGCTCAAGTCTCCTTGATGGTTCCCGACAATGGTGGATTCTCTAAATGCTCAAACTCCCACCCCGTATTAAAGTTTTCGAACGACGTCTTTGCAAAAATGCCTCGCCAAGCTGTGGCAACCTGGGGCGTCGAATTGAAGCATTGGATACGGGCTGCTCTATTTGTGGTGCAGACGTGGAGACTATCGCTCACAACATCTTCAAATGCCCTCCAACCATTGTCATTTGGGAGGCCAATGGAATGCCTAATTCCATGTGGGAGTTAAAGATTGAACAAACCGAGCTTATACTTCACAATGCCTTCCAAAGTCTCAACAAAGATGATTCAAATATGTTCCTCGCTTACGCTTGGGGAAGTTGAAATGTGCGAAACAACATTATCTTCAGCAAGCTGCGCAAATAACCCATTTCCTCTATCGGCTACACTCTGTCTTTTTTTTCCAGAGCTTTAAAGAACTCCAATGTTTAACATCACTTCATACCTCCCCCCACAATTCCTTATGGGAGCCACCAAGCCCTGGGATCTGGAAGCTAAATTTTGATGTAGCTTGTCTGGGAGGTTGGGGTTACGGCTGGGGATTTGCGGTTAGAGGCAACGTGGGAGACTTGGTAGGTGATGGAGTTCAACAAGGGACAAGTTTCTCTTCCCGGAACTCAAAGAAGCAAAGGCATGCCTCTTTGCTTTAAAGGTTGCATGGCACGTTGGGATCAAGAGGCTTGTAGTAGAAGGGGACTATCTTTCTCTACTATTGAACTTGAGGAAGAATAATCAACCACGAAGCTCCCTATGAATGATAATAGAAGATATTCTTTCTATAGCCATCAATTTGACTTTATTTCCTAGAACCATGTACTGCGAGCAGGGAACCAGGTTGCCCATTCTCTAGCTCACCTTCAACCCTATTCTAATGAAAGAATTTGGTTGGAGGATGAGCCCGAGTCTATTTTGAACTTGGCCCATGAAGATATGTATGCCTATCTCAATTGAAATCAATAATACGCCCTTGAGGCTCTTTTATAAAAAAATAAAAAATAAAATTCCAAGATCAGTAGTAGTTTTTATTTTTTTTTAGAAAGAAGTTAGTCAATTACGAATCGAAAAATTTCTTTTCAACAACAAAGATTTTATAATACTAATTATAATCCCAAATATTTTCTTTCCAAATACAAAAACGATAATGCTTATTAATGATAAAACATTATATTATGTTACTTTTGATTAAAAAATTATATTATATTGCTAATACTATTCCAAAAATATGACAAACATTTGGTGATGGTTAAAATACTTCGTTAGAATTTTAATATCCATATCCACATTGGGGTCTTTTTTAGTTTTACATGTAAATAATATATATATATATATATATATATATATATATATATATATATATATACATACATACACACACACACACACACACACACACACACACACATATATATATATATATATACACACACATATATATATATATATATATATGTATATGCTTTTATGTTAAGTTGGTTGTTTACTAACCTATAAGCATTTATGCTTTCTATAGTATATTTAGATAAATAGTAAAAAATAAAAAAAGGTATCACAAAAAAAAAAATCATAACACATATTCTTATTGTATTATATGAAAACTTAGCATGTTTTTTTAATTTTCAATATATTGGAGTCTAAGTGAGCAGTAACAATTATTTTATTATAAGAGTATCTTCCTTTAGCTTGGAAATTATTATTGTAATATTCTTATTATCAAACTGTAAATAATTACTATATTTAAAAAACTTATGAAATATTTATGTACATGGGTCCTTAACACTAGTTATATAAGATAGCTTAGGTCTATAAATCTATAACTATTTTATAAATTTATTTCGTGACATGTGGCAGCAATGGAGCCAGCGTTTCGTCTTTTCACGCTGGCTGTTAGTGCTCTAACTACCCTGTCTAGGCGCTGGCAAGAATCTGCGGCGGATCCTTTCCAAAGACAGTTGATTCGGCGCGTAAAAGGATTCCTACTGCACCCAGTTGCCAATTAGAAAGTCAAAAGATCAGGACAATGACTTTTCTGACGGGTACTTAGCCATAAGAATCCAAAACAACGGGTCATTGGGATTGCTGAATTGTCTTTGGGAAAAAGAATTTTTTAAATTTCATCCGCTGCTTCGGAGCTTTCAACGGTCATTTTCATGCTCATACATAGCAGATGCTGTTCACACTTACAAAAACTGCAGAGAGAATAGAGAGGTTGAATCTCTGAGTAATCAATGGCGAATCCTTCGCAGAGGCGTGCCAGCTTCTGGACACAGGCAAACGCTTTGCTCAGAAAGAACATTATTTACCAGGCTTTTTTCTCTCTCTTCCTCTCTCTTCATAATTGATTACTGCTGGAATTTCATCTAGACCTGAATTTATTCTTATGTTGTGAATCTGCTGATCTTAGTTTGACTTTGATATTTTGCGAATTTTAGGTGTTTTGGATGATGGGGGGTCCGATAGATTTAGCTAGCTTTTGGTGGGCTGTCCTGCATTGAATGGTGAATTGATTATGTCGGGTCTTAGAGGGTTTAGATGCAATGACGGATTAGATGGTTTTGGATTTAGGGAAGCTTGATCGTCCGAGAAAAGAGATTTAGGCAAATGGTGATGTATTATAACATTGCTTGTAGTGGCCAACATTTGGTTGCCAAGGTACTTGAGAGAAGAAAAGAATAGATTGATGATCAAGGACACCCCCTAACAATTACTTCGATTCATTCGCTGCTGGTATAAGCTGGCCTGAGGGCCTTCTATACAATAAGTTAGGCGGCTAATTAGGGAGTGGTGAAATGCTTTAGATCATCCCACCGTCCATATGATCTCTAGTACTAGTATATCAGTTTTCGTAGGTGTTTTTGGATTAGACGTTAAACTCTTATTTCACCTATGTCAAATATCTAGAGCCTAGGTGCTACAATTTTGAATATAGGTTTTACAAATGCAATTAATTTAGGATCATTTTCCTACGACATCTTTTATCTCGTCTCTTTCACTTTCCAACAAATCATGTTGGGTTCATTTTCTTCATCCATTTCAGTGTTGGTCTTAAACCTTATGGGTTTGCTCTATGATCTTTTATGTATTCTAAAATAGTGGAATTTTGTGAAAATATTACTTAGTTCTTTCTGTAAAGCAAGAGCAAATGAACCCCAGTAGTGCTCAGTGCCTTGGATATCAAAATCTGCGTTCATCCTGTCTCGGCATGCAGAACACCCCCCCCCCCCAAAAACAAGCACAAGAATAAGGGTTTCTCATAGGTGAGCTTAAAAGTTGCTGAATGATACAACTGCCTGGCCGCTGATGGTGGTGTAGTATTCCTTGCAATATTCTAGGTGAATTCAGAAAGGAGTGAAGTTTTTGATAAACAAGACTGATTATTCTAATTTTTCTCCTTTTTTCTGGTGAACTTGTGTAAATTTGACTGTAATCTTTATATCATGATGGCATTTTGTTTCTTGATTTTTTGCTTGCAATATTTTAAAATAGAGAAGGTTGTTGCACAAGGAGAACCATATAACTCATCCTTTTTTCTTATTTTCCATGCAGAGACGGAATAAACGTGCAAATTTCATTCTCATTTCATTCCCCTTATTGCTGTGTATTTTACTTGTTGTCTTACAAATGGTGATCAACAATGAGTTAAACAAAGCTAAGTATAGATGTGGCTGCACACAAGTTAATGGCACAACTGTTTGTGGGATTCAATATTCGACGTCAGATCAAGCTGCGAGTTGTCCAATTCCTAGCCCTCCAAAATGGCCAGCATTGATTCAGGTCCCTGCTCCCCAATATCGCGCTTCTAGAACTGATTTCATCCCATTCTTGGACTTGCCCAGTGAGTCATGTAAACAGACCGGGTCCTGTCCTGTTACTACACTGGTAACTGGGAACAATCACACGTTCGGACTAAGTACGTCTCTCTATCGATGTTCTTTTTACTTGCAGTTGCATCTCAGAAACTTTATTTGATTGTGCGTTTTTCATATTTGTAGGCTTGGCACAAAACCTGTTTCCGACTTCTCCTTTGAATTCCTCTGACATTTTGGGAAGCGTGGCGGACAATCTTGTGGTAAGTTGTCATGCCCTGGATTCTGATGATTGATAGTTGTGACAGCAAACTTGTCCAATATTGATACATTGAACTGTTCAGGGAACTGCATCATATCCAGATACTCAGAATTTCCTAGATTCTGCATTCTCATCAGGCCTCCCTCTTTATGTTGTCCAACCTCGCTGCCTGTCAAGCATGGTATTTCCGGTGTCTATACCTTTTGCATCGTCAACGTTGCGGCAAGGTACTTCCTCCATGCCATTGTACTAATATTGGAACTTGTCAATGGGTGGATGGTGCATTGAAGCCAATTAGATAATTTTCAGACATGTGAACTCACAGTCTTCAAGAGAAAATGGGCGTAATCATCTTTTCCCATAGTTATGAGCGGCCTCATATCTTTCTTCTTTTACGATCTGCTTTCGCTATGGAATGATGGAAATATGCAAGGAATACTCTGTGTTTATAGTTGAGAGTTGAAGAGGGATTTTGTGCTTTTTTCGGGGGGGGGGGGTGTGGTTGGAGAAGAAATTAAGGAATTGTTGCCTGTGAAACATCTGTTACACTTCCTTTTGATGTGATGGTTGTTTGAAAGTTTTGATGAGCATTTTCAAATGGTTAGTTTAACTCAAAACATCTTCAGGATCTCCGTTGTGTTTGATGTTGAATATTGATTCCCTAAATTTGACACATCAGCTAAGATTGGAGTTCTTGGGTTCATCCATCGGTCTTCTTTCACTTTAAATGATCTGCTTCATCAATTTGGTTCTCTGGTTGTCTGTATTACTTTACGATTTTGTTATTGACACCTTCTTCTGTATTTAGAGGTAGCATGTGCTCAAGGTCTCCATCTATGGCGTAATAGCTCTTCTGACATTAATGATGAGCTCTACAAGGGTTACCATAAAGGCAATCCAGAGAGGATGATAAATGAAATTGTAGCAGGTATATCTTTAATACTCTGACCACTATCTTTAGGGGGTTTTATGTCTTGGAGATTTCATCATGCTCACAGTTATTTTCATGCAGCATATGATTTTCTGAATTCAAACATGAACAACTTTAATGTGAGTCTATGGTACAACGCAACTTTTAAGAATGACACTGGATTTTCTGTCCCTGCATTGATTCGCATTCCGCGATTGGTGAATCTGGTATATTCCCCAAACTTCTGCCATTGCTTTTCTTTCGGATTGGATGATTGAGATTGGATCCTTGATCTCTAGTCTAAATTGATGTACGTTTGGCTTCTCATGCTCCTCCCCTATCAGCATTCTTGTTTGTAGCTATTTTATTTTATATGTGAGCATGTCTTCCTTGTTAATCTTAGTGACATGTAAAGTCTCTTGTGTTGCAGCTAAACTTAGATACTTGAGATGGTCAAGCCTTCCACCGCTGTCTAGGTTGAAAGATTAATGCTCATGTGGTAGATTAATTTGTTTCTTAGCGATGCTGTGCCAAATAAAGTTTTCATGGCAGGAGGAAGATGCTGCTTCTGCTTCTGCTTTTGGGAATACTTGCTTTGCATTTCTCTGAAGTTTTTAGCAAAGTATAGATGTCTGTTTCAAGTTCTTCCCAACATCAGTTTTGAAGGTAGAATGTAATTTTGTTCTGGGGCGGAACTAGAAGTTTTTTTTACGGGGCCACTTAATATGATAGACCCTTTGATTTTTTTTTAATAGATGGTTAGTATTAAAATCTTATTCTATTAAATTTTGAAAAGTGACATTTCATAAGTATACTATAAAATTTTTGGTAGCAAATGTAACTTAAAATGTGGAAAAATTAAACTAATTATCAAAATAAAATAGAAAAATATGTATTTCAATTCCAGGCAGCATAAATGGATAACAATAGAGGAAATGGAACTGGGATATGAAAGAACACTAAATGGGAAATTAAATCCAGAAATTAAAAAAAGAAAAGAAAAGACGGAAAAGAAAAGAGTAAGATGGAAACGAAGTCGTGGCTGGTCACCAGTGCAGCAAGGCCGACAACCAGTGTGCACCAATTTTGTTGAAAAAATTGGGGAAAAAAGGTTAGTGAATAAGTGGCATAGCCTCCTCGTATGGGATTTGAATTGGCAACCAATGCACTGATCCGCCTCACATGCTGAACACCACAGCCGCTGAGCTGCCATAACTTTCTGAAACATCTCTGCCTCAAATGGTAAATGTAAAATTCTCCCCGGGGGGGGGGGGGGGGGATGGCCCCTCTCCGTCCCCCTAGTTCAGCCCTGATTTTTCCTCCTTTGACACTGAATTTTTCCTGTAGACCAGTGATTGATCATCTTAGTCTGCTCAGCTGAGAGTGAGACTAGTTGAGGTTGCAATAAGTGACAAGAAAAGATTGGGAAAACTTTGCTATTCTCCTTCTTCTCCTTCTATTTTTTGTAAAGGAAATTTGTGTTGCTAATGTGAGTGATCCTTGGTTAAGCGTAAGGTTCCCCAATTATTGCCTTCAGTTCATAAGGTCAGGGCAGGAAACAGCCTCTGTGAGTGGAAGTTGCTAGTGCTGGCTAAATCTTGTCTTACCCGAGTACTTGGATATACCTGACATGGAAAAGGACTTCATATATGTGCTTTATACACTGTAATCGATACACCTGGAATTTTATTTCTATGTTGCAGGTATCCAATGCCTACCTTAAGCTTCTGCTGGGTCCTAGTGCCAAAGTGCTTCTTGAGTTTGTCAAAGAGATGCCAAAACCTGGAACTCGCCTAAGGTTGGATATTTCATCTCTGCTCAGTGCGCAGTTCTTCACGTATGTCATTATAGCACTATTTCCTGTAAGTATGCAATGTTGGTTCTTTCTTTTATGAATCTTGCGGCATCGCTTTGATTATTGCTTGCTTTATCTTCATGAATAGTTCGACTTCGTTAGAATTAGACCGTTAATTGTCTGCTAACTGTAATAAGGAAACTTAAATTTTGAAGAACTTTGGAAGTCAACCTTCAGGATATATGACGACTTTGTGCTTTCACATTCAGTCCCTAGACTCCCTACGTATGTCCAATACTATGTCCTTTGTGCTGAAAAATATGAAGTTCCCTAAGCATCTGGCACTGGATGTTTTCTCAGATTGAAAATAAATGAACTTGGAATATTTTCAGGGACAATTTAATGATATATGAAGGCCTATCTGAATTCAATAGAAATTCTAAATCTGGTGAGCTTTTGTGACTAAATAAGCCTAGCTTAGGTCTTGTTCTCTTAGTTTCTTCGAGGATAAGTTTAGATAAGTTCAAGGTAAGTCCAGTAATCCAGAATAAATTCATAAGTTCATAAAAATTTTCAGCCAACAAATATTTTCATGGGTCCTTTTGACCGTTAATTTTTCTGATATCTTTATTTTCTATGGATCACTTTGCAGTTTAACCAATGAAAACAATATATGTTTGGTATGGGTTATTTTGCAGTTTAACAATGAGAACAATATATGTTTGGTATGTACAAATAGAAATTCTTGCATTTTATATGCTATTTATGTCTCTGTATTTTATCCCCTTTCATTTTAATAAATCAAAACAGAGACAGGATGGAGAGAGAGAGAGAGAGCACAACCTGGACAATGTTTGAAAACTGTTAAGAAGCATAACTTAATCATCTTCATGTTTCATTAGGTATAGTGGACAAGTAAAATTAATGAACATTTCCTCTTTGTAATGAATTGTTAAACCACCTATTGGATGGTCAAAGCCAAGCTTTTCTTTTGCACATTTAAGTAATTTTTTTAATCACCAATGAGAAAGGGGTATTATGTTGACTCAATGTCAATGAAGTTACATGTGTCTTTTGACGCAAAGTCGTTGATGAGATTTGACACCCCTCTACCCATATGCTTCTTGGAGATTGATAAGCTGAAAGTGTGCGATTGCGTGAGCCACCAAATTCCAACCCTTTCTCACAAAATTCCAAGAAATAAAATCAAACGAAGAAGAAAGACTAAGAATGTCACTAAAGTATTAGGACACTCCTTGAGATTGATAATCCAAGATTGGGAATCATCCTCCACAATGATTCTTCTAAGACCATGAGAAGCCACCAAAAGTAGCATTTCATCTCTCTTCTTCTCTTACTCCGCCCACATGTTGGATTTTTTTAGCGGAAATTTTAAGGGGTTCCCATAAACAATAAATAGTTTATTTAGCGAATCATCTCTTACTTGTGGTCAAATGAAGAATATATCCTGTACTTACATAAAAACATAACATAAATTAAAGTACAACAATTTGTAACCAAAATGTATCCGTAATAAAAATTTAGAATAAGTACCAAAAAGTGCAGCAAAATTCAGGCTATGTTCAAAATAGGTTTAGCAAAGTTTAGAATAAATTTGGCAAATAAATTCAGAATAAGTTTTGATTAAGCTCTAATAAGTTCACTTCAAATAAGTTTACCAAAAGTAAGTTAGAGAGAATAGGGCCCTAGTCTATTTGTTCTTCATGAATTTTCTTTCTTCACTCATGGAGGTTTGAAACTTCCTTAGTTCATTATACTGGAAAACTGTCTTCGTGTTGGTTTTTGTAAATAGATTTACGAGGAAGAAGAGCATTACAGTTATGCTCTTAGATTGAGGAAGTGCTCTGATCCAACATTGTGGTCAGCTGCATTGAAAATGATTGTGAGTTGCTTGGTGAAACTATGTCTGTTGTAATTGGTGCTTGCATCTGGTTGCAAGATGATCTGGTTAAAGGCTTCAGTGGGTGCAACCTATAAAGGATAAATTAAAATGTATTTGGAGGTGCATGTAGAATGGGGAGTACCAAATATGTCCAAGCCCAGCTTAATAGATGTTTGCCCTCCTTCCTCAGAAGAATCACATATTCTTGTAATGTCTACCTTGTGATTGATTCATTTCTTTTTTGCAGCATTTTGCTTTGTGAAAAGGATTGTGATTTTAGACCTTATTCGGAAAGTACATAATTTTGGTTTGCAAATGATTGTCTGAAAAGTTCCTTGTCAAAATATATGAAGTCTAATTTCTCTTTTCTTGGTGCAGACAATATTGACAGCTCTGGTTTATGAAAAGCAGCAAAGACTACGGATCATGATGAAAATGCATGGGCTTGGTGATGCACCATATTGGATGATTTCTTATGCTTATTTTCTTGCCATATCTTTGATTTACATGATATGTTTTGTGTTATTTGGATCAGCTATTGGTAAGAAAACACAAGCAGTAGTCCTTTTTCTTTGCATAGACTGAGAAATTTTTATAATCTTTTATAATTTTGTATTTTTCTTTTTTTCAGGACTGAAAATCTTCACGTTGAATGACTACAGTCTTCAATTTGTATTCTACTTCATATACATGAACTTGCAAATCTCAATGGCATTCCTTGTGTCCCCCATTTTCTCGAATGTTTTACCTGCCAGAGGTTTGACTCCTGCCATATTATTGTCTTTTACTGTACAGTATGGTTATCTGAAGAGTCTTCTTAAGTGATCCTTGTTTGCTTGTCAACTTTTACAGCTGTAGGTTATCTACTGACATTTGGCTCTGGGTTATTAGGAGGATTTCTGTTCCGATTTTTTGTGCAAGATACTTCATTTCCGAGTAAGTTGGTGATGCCCTGATGTACTTGTTTCTGTTTATTCTTCTTCTGCAGATTTAGTTAGGGCATCCTTGCTTATTAGTTTCTCAAGGAGTAATGCAATCCAGCCCATATGTCAAAAGAATTAATTTCTAGTCGCCTCCCCTCCCCCCCCCCCTCCAACAAAAAAGAAAATAAGAAAGAGCTGATGATATTAGGTAGAAATTGCAAGAGCATTTGATGGAATGTGAAGACTGTTGACCATATTTGAACGACATGGTTTTGTAACTGCGTATGGTTGCAATCCTACACCAGGCAGGACTTCATTAGTTTGCAGGATGTTTGTTCTCTGAACAGAAAGTAGTAATTTCAAATTCTTGGGTTGATTCATGCTGCTTCTAGCATGGCAAGTATTCAATAGGGACTCAGACTACAGCTAGAAAATATCCAGCATATTTGACTTTAATGATGGTTACTACTCCTTACCTCTACTCTGTAGTGTATGATCTTATTGAGCTTGTTTTAGCATTGACTACTTTACAGAGGCTTGAACAAAAGTTCTTTCTTAATTTACTTTGGTGGGTTCAAAGAACATGCGTGGAGTCCTCTTTCTCATTAATTGCTCCAAATTGTTTTCATGTGCTTTTTGTTGCTCTAAGCTGTTTGGAACTTGATTGTCTTTTCAGGAGGATGGATTATTATGATGGAGCTATATCCAGGATTCTCTCTTTTCCGAGGTTTATATGAACTTGGACAATATTCATTCCTCGGGGATTATATGGGCTCTCATGGTATGACGTGGAGTAACTTGAGCGATAGCATGAATGGGATGCGAGAGGTTCTCATTATCATGGTTCTTGAGTGGCTGATGGTGCTCCCTGTTGCATTTTATATTGACCAAGTTGCATCGTCTGGAAGTGCTGTGAAGAAAAATCCTCTATTTTTCTTGCGCAGCTTAAGGAAGAGGAAGAAGTCCTTGTCTGGATCCCAGCAGCATGGATTGCAAAGGCAAGAATCTAAAGTCTTTGTTGAAATGGAGAAAGCTGATGTTGCCCAAGAGGTACTTTTTCCTTCCTTATGAACTCTTGCGCTATCAGGTTTCTTCATTGTGCCTGATCATCTTTGGAAGTCGAGGGAGTATCCTATTTGGAATTTGAATATCAGTCATCATTGCACCTATAGGATGGTGGGGTACACCATCTCCTGATTGCTGCCAGTCCAGGGGCTTGCGTTTACATTGTTGCAAAACTCCTGGAACTGTCCCCCAGGGCCTTTGTATACATATTTTCCCCCCAACCCAGAGCGGCCTTCTAATTCTACACTTTCTTTCGTTACTGTGACAAATATGTGAAAGAAAAATGAATAGGTCACTTGATACTGCATATATGAACTCATCTGGAAGGGAAAGGCTGCTATTTTGTGTTATGTCTGAAGTAACCTTTGATAACAAGATACTTTATGGATGAAAGAAACAGGGTGCAGTGGTAAAATTCAACCCAAAAAAGTGATGGTTGCATGCACACTGTGTATCTTTTGGTGGCTTTGCCCCAACTCCACTTCAAGCTGCGAATGAAACCAAATGTGCACTAGACACTTCGTAGATCTCTATGTATTACTTTCAGGAACCTGCTTAAGATTCAACTAAGATAAAAGATGGGCAATGTCTAATAGTGGGTGTTGATTTTTCTTGAAGAGTTACATAGAATTATACTGAACTTGGAATCGCATTTCTCCAGTATGATAAGTGTTCACATTGCTGTTTCTGAGCAGAGGGAGAGAGTAGAACAGTTGTTATCAGAATCAAGTCAAAGCAGTTCCATAATTTGTGACAACCTGCGAAAAATCTACCCTGGAAGGGATGGGAATCCTCCGAAACTAGCAGTCAAAGGACTATCCCTTGCTGTGCCATGTGGTGAGTGCTTTGGGATGCTCGGCCCAAATGGTGCGGGGAAGACGTCCTTCATCAGCACGGTGAGGACATCACACTCCTTTTATCACTTGAATGCTCTGATTCCTTTTTGCTTTTTTGTTCCCCCCCCCCTGCGGAGATACTATGCATGTTACCACTCTCTGTTTATGTGTATTTCCGTCTCCTTTTGGATGCCAAGTTCTGTAGTTCTGGTCAGGTTGGCCAGTATTCATTCTTATTTACTTTAACTTGCCTTTTTCAAATGGAAATGTATCCGGTGAATTCTGATGAAATAAGTTCCATAGTAGCCGACGGTAAGGTTTGTACATTTAGATCTTCCAAAACCGGAAAGCTTGTATACATTTAGGTCTCCCACAACCTCACTTTGGGGGATCCACATTGCTTTTTGTGGTTACTGTTATTGCTATTATTAATTGTTGACTAAAGTAAGAAGTTCCTTTCACTGGTGGGAGGGGGGGCAAGAAAAGGAAGGCGTATGCGTGGAAAGTTAGTCCATGTTGAAAAAACAGAAGGCCTTCAAGAGAAACATAGACTAGCGATTAACGCAATGCCAATTGGTTTTGGTTTCTATCCGATCTTTAGATTCTAGTCAAACCTTGCGTAGGACTGCATGTGCTTTCCTAGTTTTATCATGTCTTTACGTAGTACTTTCTTCAGTTATACGTACACTTGTTGACCTCGTACTTTCTTTTCTTCATATGTTCCTGATTTCTTTATCTGCGCCATCTCAGTTTGACTGCAGCTACTATTTAGCATATTTTTAACTTGTAAATGGTGAGAGTAGTTGGGTTTGAAGCTTTATAGGGCAGACCTTGCTATTTTCCTTTTTTGGTGGGGGGGGGGGGTTTGGGAAGGGGAGGGGGCTTCTTGTTATAAATTTGACATAGTATCAGAGAGAGTTCTTCTTCTTTACCCCTCTGCAGACCTTTTCAGTTGGTAGTGTTTTAGAGGGCTGCTGGTTTCCTTGTTTACTGTGTCTCCTTGGCTATGTCCCTGTTTCAATGAAAGGTGAAATGATACGATCATCCAAAATTGTGATTGATATATCCTGTCCGGAGTATAAAGCACGGTGAATCAATCTCAATGACTTAATTGGTAAAATGTTTTTTTTTTTCCAATATGCTTTCTATAATTCTGCTGATAATCATGATATTCAGAATTGTGGTGTCTTCTGATCTTAGTTCCTTATAGCTAAATCAGAAACAAGACTTGATCTGGGTCTTTGTTGAAGGATTAACATCATTATTCTTTAGATGATTGGGCTTACAGAGCCTACCTCTGGCACAGCATTTGTCAAGGGTCTAGATATTCGTAGTCAAATGGACGAAATATACACCAGCATGGGTGTTTGCCCTCAAAATGAGTATGTTTCTAACCTCATCTTAATAAAATACATGCGCTTAGCCTTTTTTTTTGCAGTGCATGCAATCTGGACTTACACTTTTTCCAATGATCTTCTATTTTCAGCCTACTTTGGGAAACATTAACTGGAAGAGAACACCTACTCTTTTATGGCCGACTTAAGAACCTCAAAGGTTCAGCCTTATTACAGGTGAGTCTTTGATTTGCAGAGTTGATCATATTTAGATAACTGAGTAGTGTTGTTTTGCATCATGATCTTCTTCAAAACCTTCCCGATGTGGCCATTTTGTCACAGAGCAGCTGCATTTTGAAGTCACGCTTGCTCTCTCATGTCCATACCTTGAAAATGCTTTTCCTAGTTTGCTCACAATTTCTCAAAGATCAGCGGCTTTAATTCATTTTTTTCCTTTTTTTTACGTTTTTGTTTAGTGATTATATATGGTGGAA
Organism: Selenicereus undatus; assembly: GCA_017589665.1. Classification (NCBI taxonomy): domain Eukaryota; kingdom Viridiplantae; phylum Streptophyta; class Magnoliopsida; order Caryophyllales; family Cactaceae; genus Selenicereus; species Selenicereus undatus. The sequence continues at coordinate 55,550,210 of JACYFF010031955.1, forward strand.
GTACAGCCAAGCGTGTCAGAATGGGTAATAGTAGTACCACTCTTCAAGAGTCAATATTAGTAGGTCTACTGAGCAATCAGAAAAGACACCTTTTTTTTCTGATGAGACAAAATAATTAGTATTAAAAAGACACCAATGGGATGTCACCCATGTACAAAAGGAGAGCAATTACAAAATAACCTCATGCCCTCAAATCTATGATAATCATATTGACAAAATCCCAATTAAAAAAACATCTTTGTAGCATGCTTGAGAACTCGACTCCAACTACACAAAGTTCTCAAGAAAAAAGAGTTTGAAGTCTTGAATAATTCTAACCTTGCCCTCAAAAATATGGCAATTCCTCTCCTCCCACAGCCTAATAGCCAAAGGTGTCAACTTCCTAACTCCTAGGAACCAATTGTTCTTTAACCTTCTTCTCCAAGGCACCAATACATCTCTTAATAGTACGAAGTTGCACCCAACTATCCCCCATCAATGATAATGACAAATGCCACAAATTGGAGATCCACCAACAATGGACAAAAAGGTCGCCAACTGTCTCTTCCTCTGGCCAATATTATTCCAGTCTGTTAATAGTATATTATTGATCTGCAGGCAGTTGACGAATCTTTAAAAAGTGTGAACCTATATCATGGTGGTGTTGGCGACAAACCTACCGGGACGTATAGTGGAGGAATGAAAAGGAGGCTTAGTGTTGCAATTTCCTTGATTGGTAACCCTAAGGTTAGTCTTCATACCGGTATCATATTCTATTGTCCACAGCTTTAGCACGAAACTTAAACTTTCTTGCTGTCTCTTTTCTTGTTATGCAGTATGTATACTGCCCAAATTTTGTTGAACATATAATTACATTACATTCCAATTTATGATGTTACTCTTTGCATATTGGTAGGCTGTTTACATGGATGAACCAAGTACTGGATTAGACCCCGCTTCAAGGAATGACCTCTGGAATGTTGTCAAGGAAGCAAAACAACAGAGGGCAATTATTCTCACAAGTAATGGCTCCTCCTTCTCTCACCCCCCCCCCTCTTGTTCTCCTTTTCCATCTTTTGGTTCTCTCTTGGACTATTATGAAAATACCAAGATTTCCCTTGTTCCATTCGATCTTACACATTGTATCCTTTGTGTTAAAACAAAACCAAACCTCAGCCCAATGAGTGGACTTTAAGCTAAGCTAGATATCTTCTTGGCCTGTGAATTAGGACATAGAATCGGCACAAGGAATCTGTGACCAAGTTTTCCTCGGTTTTGTTGTACCGTTCCATGTTCCATAGCTTCAGCTAGAAGTATCCAATATCTGTTCTGGCATCAGACTAGACAACTTTTGAAATGCTTGCATGTGTTTGGTCCAAAAATCAGGTTGTGTTTCCAAGTCCACATTAGAGTATCAAGAGCCTTGACCTGGGCACTTTAGCTGAAGCAGAATGTCTAAGTTAACATGGGTTGTCTTATGTGAAGTTGAAAGGTCTCATTGTCTTTTGTTTGTCTGTTTGAATTAAGCAATAGGGAAGCCATTATAAGCAAATGAATGTATGCAATATTGGCTTAAAGGTATATATCCCCTTCAAAATAAAAGTAAACTACAAGTAAAAACTATGAGAAAAAAAATTTAAAGGTATTTATCCCCTACAACTGGGAAATTTGTGGCAAGCCTCAATGCTAATTTTATTGGGTTGATTCCTAAGAAAGTCAATGCGGAGGATTTTAGAGACTACTGACCGATCAGTTTATTTGGATGCATTTACAAGCTTCTTTCTAAAGTTTTAGCCCAAAGAGTGACAGGTGTTATAGGGTCATATGATGCACAGACACGGATACGATACGACACGGACACGTCGACACGTGATTTCCTAAAAATAAGGACACGACACGCTATCTGACACATTGGCTAATAATATATTTTTTTGTATGTAAATGACCTAATGAATCTTAAAATGCATAGTTTACTAGTATATTTTGTACCAAAACAATTGATAAAGAGATCAATTTAACAAATTTTTAGAACAATTACAAAATTAGAAACATAGATTGACATATCATATGAGGCCAATATTTAATTTGAAATAAAAAAGTAATTTATTTCATAATATAATTGATTTCACTAGATAGTGGACAGTAGAAGAGTGGATTGGTTGGGGATTTTTAATGTTGGAATAATAATCGTGAAGTACAACTTTACAAAAGGCAATAAAGTTTCTGACTAGTGGCATTGAAAGAAGAACAGTGAGATGGCACACACAGGAATAGAGAGATGGCACGTGGATACAGAAACAGAGAGATGGAGAGAGAAACCAAAAGATATCTTAAGCCCAAATTAGAAAATTAAGAGAAGAAGCATACTGTTTAGACCTGGCAAACGGGTCATTCGGTTCGGGTACGGGTCGGGTCAAGTTCGGGTCGGGTCATGTTCGGGTTAAGTGACATTTCGGGTCGTTTTGGTCTGGGTCGGGTATGGTTCGGGTCGGGTCGATTTCGGGTCAACCAATTTTTGGTAAAATACGCTCGTCATGCCAAAACAAGCAACTTTGCTGAAAATTTCGGGTCGGGTATGGTTCGGGTCGGGTCAATTCGGGTTTCGGGTCCACTTTCGAGTGAGCATATTTCGGGTGTCGGGTCGGGTATGGGTCCGGGTCATTCGGTTCGGGTTTCGGGTCTCGGGTCAGTTTTGCCAGGTCTAATACTGTTGCGAAAAAGCCGAAGAACTCAGAGCCGCAAAGAAGAACACAGAGCCGAGTACCTGCCTTGCCGGAACAGTAGAGCTCTCCCGGCCGCTGCTACCAGAAGACCCGGAACAGTAGCTATGAAATTGAAACCCTAGAAACAGTTTTGAAGCTCTTGATGCTGTGCCCCCCCCCCCCCCAGTGAGCAAAGGTAAGTGTTATATTGTGATCTTTAAGCCCTTTCGGCTTCTCTTGATGCTTGGGTTTCCTTCTTGCCCTCCAAAGTGGGTTGTATGAAGTGAATTTCTCCATTTTTTAAAAAAAATTTACAAAAAATCGACAGACATCACAAATACCTCATTCGTGTGTCCCCGGCCGTGTCTTCGATCCAGATTCGCGTGTCCCCAGCGTGTCCAATTCCTTTTTTTTTCTTTTTTTTGGGGACACGTATTTTCACGTGTTTGACACATGTCACTGATGTGTCGGAACGAGTCTATGTCGGACACGTGTCCGACACCGATACGCCAACCAAAAAAACGTGTCAGTGCTTCATAGATAGGGTTTCTTATCTCTGAGAAATAGAATGCCTTTGTAGGGGGATGCCAGATTCTGGATGGCAAATGAGCTTATTGACTCTAGAATCAAATCGGGGATTCTGGGAGTTGTCTATAAGTTGGACATTGAAAAGGCCTATGACCATGTCAATTGGGAGTTTTTTTATTTATGTCTTGAGTAGAATGGGATTCGGGGAGAGGTGGATCACTTGGATTCGATAATGCGTCTCTTTGGCTTCCTTTGCAATATTTATCAATGGTTCTCCAACAAAGTCTTTCTCGACTTCTAGAGGCCTTCGCCAGGGGGATCCGATCTCTCCTCTTCTATTTTTGTTGGTCATGGAGGTTTTCTCTAGGATGTTGCGTGCAGCTATTTCAGCAGGTCTCCTATCTGGGTTTTCAGTGGGTCGAAGGAACTCAACTACCATTAATGTATCCCATCTTCTCTTTGCTGATGATACAATCATTTTTTGTGACAATGATTGTGAGCAGAAGATGGTGAACCTGCGTTGTATTCTTATTTGGTTTAAGACAGTGTCAGTTCTATGAGTCAACTTGGCAAAAAGCTCTATTTTGCCCGTGGGCCAGGTGGATAATGTCTAATTGCTAGCGGGTGTGTTAGGATGTACCGTGGATTCTTTTCCTACCTACTATCTTGGTCTCCCTCTTGGAGCAAAATTCAAAGATAAATCTATCTGTGAGCTAGTAGTGGAAAGATTTGAGAAAAAGCTCTTTGGATGGAGAGCTAACTATCTTTCTAAGGGTGGTAGACTCACTCTCATTCGAAGCGTTCTTTCTAGCATTCCCACTTACGTCCTATCTCTTTTTCCGATACCGGTGTCAGTGGCGGCCAAGTTGGAAGCCATTCAAAGGAAATTCCTTTGGGGCTCTTTCGGTGCTGATTTCAAGTACCATTTAGTGAGATGGGATATTGTTAAGCTTTCCATGTCAGGAGGTTGGGAGTTAGAGACCTGAAGCTCTTTAATGAGGCTTTGCTTGGTAAGTGGCTATGGAGATTCATGAATGAGAAGACCAACCTTTGGAGGAGGGTGATTTGGACTAAGTATGGTGAGGAGGGGCTTGGGTGGTTTCCCTTTAGACCTAATGGTCCTTATGGAGTAAGCCTTTGGAGGTTTATTTGTAAAGGATGGGATAGATTTTTTCCTCATCTTTCTTTTGAGGTGGGCGTTGGCTCTACCATTTTGTTTTGGCATGACCGTTGGTGTGAAGGTGCTCCTTTGAGGGGCCTTTTCCCTTCTCTTTATGCTCTTGCGGAGAATCAAGAAGCTACTGTGGCTGCATATTATGACCATGTATCTGGGTCGTGCATTTGGTCACCTATTTTTATTCGTGATGCCTTAGTGGATGACGCCTCCCTTATAATCTTGCTTATTAAGCTGAATGGGATTCCTATCGGGCAATCCTCTCTTGATTCAGTCAGATAGGATCTCAATCCTAAATGGAGTTTCACGGTAATGTCTTATTATATGAAGCTTGCCTCTGTGCCTTCTTCACCTTTGCATCGAACATTGGGAATGTGTTTTCCATGGAAGATTATTTGAAAATCTCTGGCTCTATTTAGAGTGTCTTTTTTTGTTTGGGAGGCTACCCATGACAGTATTTTGACTTACAATAATTTGCAAAAGAGGGGTAAGATCTTGGAGAATCGGTGCCCATTATGCAAGGCTGCAGCAGAATCGGTGAACCACTTATTGCTTCATTGCCTTTTTGCAAGAGTCCTTTGGGATCTAGCCTTTAGTTGCTTGGGAGTTGCTTGGGTTATGTCCAATTCTATTTTAGATCACCTCTATGCATGGGAGGGCTTTTTTGGTAGGAAAGCGAAAAAGAAGAATGCTAGATTATTTCCTCATGCAATTTTTTGGAGCATTTGGCGTGAAAGAAATAGGAGAGTCTTTGAGGTGTGGAGATGTCGCTTCAATGTTTTAAAGATTACTTGATATAAAGGGATCTTTTGTTACTCTTTTCTTGATCTCTTAGATTTTGTAGATAGTGTGCATATGAGATGTGTATAGCCTTTTGTAGGATGCTAACTTTGCATCCAGCCTTTTGTTAATGATATATATTTATTCTCTTCTTGATAAAAAAAAAAGAGAAAAGAATCTAATAAAACCACCCTTTGATGCATTCAAAAAACTTGCTACCCCATGATTCGATGCAAATCTCAAGTAAAATGGAATACTAGATTTATGTTGTATTTGTACTAGCTTTTGAGTTCATATTTCTTTTGTTTTCACATTTAGTTATAAAGGTTTTCTTTCTTCCCTTTCTTTGGTAGAGATGATTATAATTTACTACTAAAAAAAAACCATGTACAACTTATTTTCATTTTCAAAAAAAAAAGTCCAACTTATTTAATGATAACCTGCAAAAGGAAATAACCCACTTCTAGGGTCACTATTTCCAAACGCAAGAAAGCACTATTTACAAGTTGAATTTATCAATCCAACCATTATCAGCATCACCGAAGCATATACGGCAGCTAGCCTGATCCAGTGATGCATCCCCTTCAATAAAATCAAAAATCTGTTGCACCATATTCCTGCCAGGAAACTGTCTAGACCATCTCTCAGTCCAAATGTGATGTACTAAATTACTACTAGCTGCAGAAATAAGAAGTTATCCTGACCCTTGAAAACCCCTCCTTCTGACTCAGCTTGAACCATTTTGAAGCTGTATCTGCAGCAGGAATTTCCAGCTAATTGCAAACATATCTTACCTTATCAGAGCTGCATTAACAGCTAAGAGTGTCATCAGGTTTTCTGATATTCTCACAAAAAAGACAGTTACCATGGATCCAAAACAAGGCCGTTCCATGAGAGAATTGCTACATCCGAAAGGTCTTTGGGTTGATTGAACCATTTTTCGCTCTGCGAGAACGGTAATATGCTATGCAATTGCCGCATATGAGTGATACTGCACCATTGCACCTGAAACCGCAGTCATTACTGCATTTTAAATCCTCAGCAGTGAGTCAGTGACTATGAACAACATGAATACCACAATGAGCCGGTCTGTTAATAATCTGCTATGGATAGCTAACCATAGGATGTATCTATGCTTTCAGATTTACAGGGGACCATTTTCATTTCCTGTATGCAAATTGTACTCTCATGATGCCAGAAGTCTTGGTTTTTCAGTTGCACCTTATGGATCCATTTTACCCAAAATGTGCAGATTTTGATGTAAAAGCCCTTACCCCCCCCCCCCCCCCCCCCAAAGGATGTATCTATGCTTTCAAATTACAGGGGAACCAAAATTCATTTTCAGTATGCAAATTTGTAATACTCTGATGATGCCAGAAGTCTTGGTTTTTCAGTTGCACCTCATGGATCCATTTCACCCAAAGTTTGTCAGATTTTGATGCAAAACACCATACCCCCCCCCCCCCCAAAAACAAAAAATAGCAGCATAGTTCCACCACCTGCAGTCCATATTAATTTCTCCTGCTTTGTCGGATTTGCATGCTAAATCCCAACTGATCAATGGAATATGCTTCTTACCGATACTGCTCCAAAGGAAGTTTGTAAGAATCCGCTCAATACTTTTAACAACACTTTGAGGTAGGATAAGAATGGAAACCGAATATGTCAGCAAAGAGATTAACAAAGAATTAATATATGCATCCTTACTGTATAAGAGAACATGTCTGGTAGGTTTTAAAGTATACAAGTGATCTTGTCCAATAGCATTTGATAATCATCTTCATTCCATCTAAAGGGTAACAGTTACCATGAGGCACTTGATGGGGAATATCTTTTGACTGAAGCAGTATCCTGAATAAGTGAATGATGCTTAGTTGCAGCTCCTCCTTCATGCCATTTACATGAATCTGTCATTCTATATGGTTGGCCTCAAGCGACTCACATCAATAAAAATGACAGAAATCCTCCATGACTAATAAGCAATTACACAGTTCTCATATGTGCTTTGCCAAAAAAGGAGCACATAATCAGCAGACATCTGTTGACTAACTGCAAACTTCTTCCAAAAGGATTTGAATCCATTTTGTGTATTCTGCCACCTGAGAGATCACACGATGAAAACAAAGGCAAATGGGAGATTGATCCCCTTGCCCAAGTTTAGAAAAGTATCTTTAAATTACTAAATTTTCAGATATTAGTTCTATCTTCTTTGAGAAAGTACATTCTAGTTGTATTGGGTACTGGTTCATCTCCCTTGCCTTGTAGCTGGTTTTTATACTGTAAATATGGTGAGATGTGGCTTCTCTAATATGTCACTCCGAAAGTCAATTATGAATAAGTTGAGTAGTTCTAGTCATGAGCTGTGGTGCATCAGTTTGACATCAAACTGGATTCTGTGCCAATCAAGGCTATCCTTCGTAACTAATTCATATTTTTAAACACCCTCGACGGTACTACATAGTCATTTACATGTTTTGTGATACCTATCCCATCCTCACAACTAGGGCTGGCAAAAATTCGGGTCCGGACAAATCGGACAATGGACAAAAACTTCATACCCGGACGCTGTTCGATTATAGACCCAGACCTGGATTCGATTGTCCGATGTCTGAACCCCATTGTCTGGATGTCCGAATTGTGATATGATTTTTGGACATTCTTATCAAAATTTTGTGTGACCGAACCCGAACCCAATATTTCAATGTCCGAACCTGGTTGTCTGAATTTGTTTTTGTAAAATTATTTTGAGAATTTGGACCGAACCTGATTGCCCGATTGTCCAAATTTGTCCAAACCCAAAGTAGTTCAAAAATCCGGACAATTGTACCAAAACCCATCCCAAATTTAAATTTGGACATGACTGATTGTCTGAATTCTAAATTTGGAAAAAAAATTTGTGGCCATACTGGTTTCTTCTGGGTCAGACGAATTTTTCCAGCTCTCCTTGCAACCATTGATAGCAATTTGCTATCTTCCGACCATCGTGATAAAATGAGATTTAACAAGAAGCCTCCAAGACTTACTACTCTACGTGGTAGTTTTTTCCAAAACGTATCAAGTACATGAAGCTAATTAGCTTCCTGAGTAAGAGCTAAAGCATACTCTTTTGGAGAAAATTGATTAGTTGCTGAAAAACTGCAAGTGCTTCTAGATTAAATATGTTACAACTAGGAACTAGAGAAGAGTTAAGCTTGTCATTGATGCAAATGTTTGAGAGACTGTAGAACATAATGAGTAACTTTTCATATATCAAATCCACAAGAAAAAGCATGCAATGAATAACTAGAGCTCAATTCAATAACTGACACAATGGGGAAGTTGTCTATATCACAAAACTTCCATAAAGAAGATGAATTCTAGAACTTCTTATGTACTTCACTTGTGGATTTCATCATTGCAACTACAATTTTAGAATCTTCTCAATTGAAGAGCTTCCATTTTTACTGCACAAATCCCTTCACTGGTGTAGATTGTCACTGGTGCTTCATGCAACTATCTCTTACTCTTATTTAAGTGCTTCAACACCTTTTAAGAACTGGTGTCTCCTCACTCTTAGTCGACCCTTTTTTTATTTATGTTCAACTTAAATATGATTTGAACTAAGACAAGGATGCAATACTGCCTTTTTGTGATTTAATTTGACAATTCAAAACTGGTTAATGGTGTAAACTTTCCTGCTTTTGCTTTCTTTAGCAAAGGGATGGCTTTAACATGGCATAGGGTCAGAAAAAGCCTACAACTGTGTTCTTGTGTGATCTGTAAATGTAGATTTGTGTTTGATACTTAGTACTGATAAATGTGATAGATTACTACTATGAATAAACCAGGGGTATTATTTAGACACAGAAGTTCACAGGCTATTGGCAGCATATAATCCCCACAAACTTCTTTGTTTTTGTCCAGCGCATTCTATGGAGGAAGCAGAAGTTCTTTGTGATCGAATAGGCATCTTTGTTGATGGTAGCTTGCAATGCATAGGAAACCCGAAACAGGTAATTTCATCGCCTTAGGATGAATATTTTGTATAATCATCACCTTAAAGGTTCACTTGCTTGAGCAATTTGTATAATAATTGTACGGAATACATCTCTGGGCATAATATATCACCACCAAGCCATTGAGCTCTTTAGCTCATCTTGTTCAATCTTCCTTTCATATGCCCCATCACCACCAAGGCCACCTTCCATATGCCCCATCAGGCTTTTACTTCTGGTGGCTTCATCTTCCTCTTTGTTCTTTCCCCCCCCCCCCTCCCTTTTAGAGCAGAGGGTTTGAGGATTGGATTGCTGAGCCAAGAGTTCCTTTTAAAGCTATGGCCTTCTACCACTCGTAGTTCAACACTTAGCTCGGCCTACCTCCGCATGGAAATCGGATGGTATGGAAGAGATTTGGACACTTAAAATTGTTTGGGGAATGGGGGAAAGCCCATTGGGCAAAGTAGTTGGGTCTACCTCCCTTAAGGGAGAGATTGGGAATTCAAACTCCATCGATACGTAAGTCCCTACCCCCTTGTAATAATCCCCACCCCCCAAAAAAAAGAAAAAGAAAAATTCAAACTGCCCAAGTTGTGCAGTAAGAAATCAGATGGTTCATTAATTTTATCCCTACCAAATGCAACTGTATGGGGAACATTTTTCCTGCTACGTAGCTTGGTAGAAGAACAAATTTTTATAGTCAAGATATATTCAAAAGTGCAGAGTGTAATATTTGCTGTCTTGAATGTCAAAGATGAAGATGTAATTTGGGCAAAGCCAGTGGAAATCAATTTCTGTAAGGACATATTATCAGAGAGCCCCTTGATAGATATGTAAATGTTATTTTACCCCTCAATTTTTGGAAGTCTTATTTAAGCTCCCTCATATTGAATATTGTTCTCATAGGGCATCATTTTCCAATTGAAAATATGCAGGTGAGGGGGTTAAAGAAAAATGATCTTCCTGTATATAAAAACAATAACAAAGGTGAGGGGGCTACATAATAATTTAAAAATTGAGGGTTAAAAATAACATTTACTTATATGTGAATGGGGGTGCTTGATAATATTTAATTTCTTTAAGGCATCAGGCGTCAGCACTAACTCTTTGTGGTTTGGTTCTTTTTTGTTCTGATTGTGCTAGGACTAGTGGTGAATACCTTCAATAGCTAATAGCAGCAAGTTGATCGCATGCTGTACCTGTGGCTCTCTTGTGCAGTTGTTAAGTAGTTAGTTTAGGGCCCACTATTCTAGAGTTTAGGCAGTGGGAAAATCTATTTCTGTTTCAGTAGAGAGTAAATATTCATCTGTGAGGATTGGTTGTATTCATTTGGACATTATCAATGAAATATCTCACTCTATCTCACAATTTCTTTCTACATTTCTCCCAGTTCTTTCTCTTCTCCAAGCTCTGCTCCTGGAAGATTCGTAACATTTTGGTATAAGAGCTGTTCAAATCCTGAATTACAGCTCTGCTTCTTCATTTTGGTTCTTGGGTTTGAGCCCCCAATTGATCTAGCTACCAACAACTAACATATTCGCTTATTGTTCATCAATTGATTGGTTAGAATCCCCAATCAATCCAGTTTGCATTACTTGTTTAGGATCTTCCCTTCTTTTTGATCACCATGGCAATCTATGCTAACACTTAAGAGTAATGATAAAAGGAAGTTGGAGGAATTATACCACCAGATTTAGCTTGGGTAGAATTTCAGAAAGAAATTCGAGATCAGATGCTAGTACAACAAGGAAGAGTCAATAATCAAGTGAACAGGTTGATCATTGACCTCAGTCGACAATTGTAGTAAACGGTGTCGCAATGGGAAATGCAATAATTGGTAGCCCTGACCCTACCCTAATCCCTCTTTTTCTCACATTTCAAGAATTGATTTCAATATATTTGATGGGGAAGATGGTGCAAGGGTGGGTATATAAGTGAGCCATTTCCTGAAAATGCTAAGGTTGAAATAGCATCAATTCATCTTTCTGGGAAAGCTCTGTTGTACCATCAGTCTTTCATGAAATCCAAGAATGATTGGTCTGATTGGGAAGAATATAAAACTGCAATTGTAACTAGATTTGGAAAACAGCCCTATGATGATCCTCTGGCTGACCTTGAGAAACTCAGACAAACTGGTGTTGAACAGTCTCAAGATACTTTTGATGCCCAGTTTACCAGAGTAGAGTTGTCTGTTTAACAAGCTATAAGTTGCTTCTTCAGTGGTCTTGATTTTGAGATCCTGATTTTTACAAATGTTCAGACCACTTACTTCCCATAATGCCTATTGTCTAGCAAAATTAAGGCAACTCTAGCCTCTATTGATTGGAAGATTAAGCAAGTTCCCTAAATCATTTTCAAAGATTCCTCTAATCATTTCAAGAAATTCTTTTCAGACTCCATCCTTCGTTCCACCAAAAAATAATCCAAGGGAATACCATCCTGCATCGTCTTCTGGTAGTAAACTAACTTCTTCACAAGGCTCAATTTAGGGCTCAACTTGAGTGCTATGAGAAGTAATAATAGGAGGCGGCCTCTTGCCTCACAGGAAATTGATGAAAAAAGGTCTCAAAACTTGTGGTTCTTCTGTGATGAAATATATCACCCTCGTCACAAGTGCAAAGCACAAGTCTACAGATTGGAGTTTGGTTGAAGATGAGGAAATTGGTGATGTTAGGGGAGGATATATTGTTGCTAGTAAAGGAGGTGAGGAGGACACCCCAGTTTTATAGAGGTGAAGATATCTCTCAAATTATATTTGACTGCTCTTAATGGCTTTAATACCTACCATACCATGAGGGTTGTTGCCTTGTTGGTGAAGTCATGATCTGCCCCTTACGTATCTTGATAGATTAAAGGAGAACTCATAACTTCCTGGATGTGTCTGTTGCTAAGAGGATGCATTGTCACATTAAGATCTATTCCCGCCTCTTCAAGTTTCAGTTGGTAATGGCCAATAATTGAGAACCTCTACAATATGTGAAGGACTTTACTTAGCGGTTACATGGTGTGGAGTTGCTGGTGATGTGGTTTTGGTTACATTGGAGAGTTGTGACATGATTTTGGGAGTGCAATGGTTATCTGCATTGGGGCCTATTATGTGGGACTTGAATAAGTTGAAAATGGAGTTGAATATAGGGGAAAGAAGCTTATGGTTTGTGGTAACCACAAGACTACAATGGCCTGGACTAGTTATACCCTGGAAACAGAAAGGAATGCTGAAGTGTTTAGCATACAAGTATGCCCTGTCCCATTTTGAGAGCCATGAATACAGGCTGCTGCGATGACACAATCAGATGACACAATCTGCTGAGCCAAAGCACTGCAGGAGGATATTGTAGAGAAAACGGCGCGTGAAATGCTTGAAGCTGGGGTAATTAGACCTTCTCAAATCCGATACTCTTCTACTATAGTGTTTGTAAAGAAGAAAGATGGAACATGGAGATTTGTGCGCTGACTATAGACAGTTGAACAAGCATACTGTCTGGGGTAAATTTTCAATTCCACTACTAGGGGAGCTTTAGGATGAATCACATGGTATTGCATTTATTAAAAAAAAAAAATTGACCTGGAGTTTTGGTATTGGCATGCCAGATTTTGTACAAATGGCATCCCAAAAACAGCTTTTGGAACTCATGTGGGATATTATGGGTTCATGATCATGCCCTTTCACCATACAAATGCGCCATCCACCTTTCAAGCTCTTGTGAATCAAATTTTCAAACCTTTCTTGAGGAATTTTTTCTTGGTATGTTTTGATGATATATTGATTTATAACAAGACTTATGAAATGCATTTCTCTCATCTATGCACTACTTGAGACCTACTAGGACAGAATATTCTCTTTTCCAAAATGAGCAAGTGTATTTTTTTGGTACTCAAGAGGTGGAATATTTGGGCCATGTCATCATTGTGCACCAGTCACTACTCAGTATAAGCTGGCTGCCGTTAGAGATTTGCCACTCCCTAGCAATATGAAACAGTTAAAGGGGATTTTTAGGGCTTACTGCATAGTATAGAAGGTTTACTAAGGAATATGGCCAGATTAACAAACCGCTCACTGATCTTTTGAAAAGAATGCTTGCACGTGGAATGAGGAGGCCTAGGATGCTTTTGAGAAGCTAAAGGCTGCTCTCTGCTCCTCTTGCTCTGCCTGATTTTTCAAAACAATTTGTTATTGAGGCTTATGCTTCTCGTGTAGGTATTGGGGCTGTTTTGATGCAGGAAGCCTTTATCTCCTAAACATCAAGCTCTATCTACATTTGAAAAGAAGCTCATGGTAACTGTTATGGTGGTTGAGAGAAATGGAGGCCATACTTGGACACACTTCAGCTTTAAGTATCTTCTTGAGCAAAAGATATCAACTTCCTTTCAGAGTACATGGTTACCAAGACTCATGGGACATGACTTAGATTTTGGACAAGAAGGGGCAGGACAATAGGACAGGACTACTGCTGTGGTCTTTCTAGAGTCGCTAGTGTGCAGTTGTTGCAGTTATCCATAAGTTCTACTGATAGAGATTTGTTTGAGCAAATGAAATATAGTGGGGCCCAAGATACTGAAATTTAACAGTTTATTGTCTCTTTATCTACTGGGCACAGATGTTCCTGATTTTATTGGAGTCAAGGGTTGCTTAAAACGAAGGGTAAATTAGTATTGGGGTTGATGTTTCTTTCAGGCATCACATCATTAATCTATTCCACAATACCCCTTTTTTGGCGCCCGGGGGGGGGTCACTTTAGATCCAAGGTGACAACTAAGCAGCTTACTAGCCTATTCTACTAGGAATAAGGATGCGAGCAATTTTATGAGGGCCTGCAGTGTTTGTCAAAGGTGTAAAGCTGACGTTCAAGATCCTGATGGATTACTACAATCCCTGCCAATGCCGGGAGCTTTATAGGTTGATATTTCCTTGGATTTCATGGAAGGCCGACCTAAATCAAGAGGAAATGAAGTCATTTTGTGGTAGTGGACAAGTTAAGTAAATATGTACACTTCCTGCCACTTTCACATGCTCTATGTGCTGCTAGTGTAGTGCATGTTTATTTTGAACATATTCTCAAGTTGCATGACCTGCCAAAGACTCTAGTGAGGAACAGGGAAAAGTGTTTATGAGCATCTGGCTATGCTGTTTTCCACTCAGCAAGTTGATTTGCGTAAATGTACAGCATATCAGTGAAGGTTGTTAATAGATATTTGGAAGGAGATTTGAGGTGTATGGCAGGGGAGAAAACCACTGATTGGGGTGTTGGTTATCTTTGGTACAATGGTGGTATTGCACCAACTGACATTCAACTATTGGTGTTAACTTTTCATGAAGCAGTCTGTGGTCAATTAACTGATGTGCATGTCCTGGAGATAGCAATTTGGAGGCTTTGGATAGAAGCCTTAAGGCAAGGCAAGAATGTATTCAGAAGGAAGACATACTTGGAGAGTTATACTTTTGACGTTGAACAGAGGTTTCCGAAGTGGTCTAACTTTCAGAATGTAGATGCATACTTGCAGAGTTATACTTTGACATTGAAAAGAGGTGGAAATTGATAGCAGCAAGTTGGTCACATGCACTACCCTTGGCTCTCTTGTGCAGGTTGTTAAGTAGTTAGTTTGGGGCCCAGCTATCCAAGAGCTAATTAGAGAGTGGGAAGATCTGTTCATGTTTTAACAACATTAACTCGCAATGTAGGTCGCATTTATAAAAGCGTGCTGAAATCTAGATATAGGTAGTCTTACCTATGTAACCCGGAGTGATACTGATTCTAAAAGACCCACACAAAAATTCTGGGAAATCATTTTAGCATTAAAACTCTTTTGACATAATAAAGGAAGCAAAAACAGTAAAAACTAAAATCCAGTAACATTATATAAATATAATAACAAAGATAGATGCGACACTTGAAGTAACACTAAGTCAGATGAAAACACCTTATGTTAAGATCAAAGTATTTCTAGCATACAAAAGTGCAGGAAACACATGATAAATAATAGTCAAAAGTCAAAACCACAAATCAACATTCCCTATGCACTTAGGAGCTAAAGGAAGAATGAGTAGCAACTAGCAAGCTGCCTAATGCCTAATATCTGGAACCTTAATCCTAAATCTTCAAAGACTTCTATACTAGGCTACATCCTCTGTTAGTTTGAAATTATTCGAATTATATCTAATTGCTTTGTTCCAGCTCTTTGTAAGCTGATCTTGACGTCTTCGAAAATCTCTCTTTATTTCTCCCTGTCTCTTCTGTTAATTGAACTGAGGTCCAATCCTAGATTATCCAGTTCTTTCTCTTCTCCGAGCTTTTCACTTGGAAGAGTCCTAACAATAAACCAATGGGTTGAGACATACACAAAAAAGCATAGTATCATAAATTCATAAATTTAAAACAGAATATGGCTATATTTCTTAGGTCTGTCTAGCCCGACAAGCCAAGCTTCCCATGGTTTGGCTCGACTCATTTAGTTCATGAACCTGAAATGAAGAAGGCTCAAACCTCTTCCGTGCCTAGCTTTATCAGTTTCTTGCATACCTTGCTCATGAGGCTGCTCGGCTTATTATCGGCCTTAGGAGGTGGAGTAATTTCAGTTTATGTGTCATTTTATCTCCCGAATTGGCGCATATTAGAATGTGAAAGCTGAGTTTTGAATTTAGAACTGCAGTAGGCGGTTTCATGTGCTTGTATCTTTCTTCACAAGTACCTCTCTTCACATTCTAGGTACAGTTGCTGGTGCGTGTTGTCATTTTCAGGTTAAATAATGGCCAGCTACCTGCTCTATGCTTTTAGCCTTCAAAGAATCGCCTGAATGCAGGCTTTTTTTCCTTTTTCAAAAAAAGGGTGAAACTAAAAGGTAATGGGGCATTCCGAGAATTGAACTCTGGACCTCTCGCACCCTAAGCGAGAATCATACCACTAGACGAAATGCCCGTGCTGTTAAAAACAATATTTATAGCTATTTCTGCAAGGAATTGAGCATTCAATTTATATGCAACTAACCTTTTATTCTCTTTTATTTAACTCCGCATGCTATATTTATTTTCATGGAGAGCTGCTGTGAGGGCTAGTTATTTTCAACTTCTAAAATATTGAATTTTTTTCCCAGCCTTTTCAATTTCCGTCAAATTTTTTTGTTGTGTAGGCAAATCTTATATATGTGTATGTTTATATGGCTTGTGGACTGTAGGAGTATATACTCCTTGAAACACTATATAGAAATTGTCCAATTATTAATTCTTTGTAGTCATTTCCATCTTTGTGAGGAATCATGTTGTTTTCTTCTGAAAAAGTGAACAGTCCGGAAAGTCAATGAAAGAAAATTCTGGTTTTGGATGGCCAAAGAAGTCACTTGGTGTCAATGATTTGAACTTTTCTAATGGATTATAGTGAGATTTTTATTTTTAATTATTTTACATGGATTAGAGCTCATTCGTAAGGGGAAAAGGGGCGCAAAAAACCTTGCAAGTGACGGGACTTGAAACTCTTAGACATTTATTTCGAAATGTGAGTACTCAATAGTGTTTCTAAGGATGTTTCTCTGAACAAATTACAGTAGCATGTGTCTTACAATATTGTTATCTTCTTTGTAATGGAGTAATAGACGAGTAATACACTTTTGATGCACAAAGATTTCGAATCTATGGAGTCGTTTAATGCAAACCACCTTTGATATATGGGAGTAATTCTTATTGACCATCCCGCCTTTTGATTTAGGTAGTACTACGGTGCATTGATTTAACCTGAACAAATAGGAAAATTTTAACGATTTCCATTGAATGGCAGCTAAAAGCAAGATATGGAGGATCGTTTGTGTTCACGATGACAACCTCTTCAGATAACGATGCACAAGTAGAAAGAATGGTGCAAGAACTCTCCCCAAATGCCCAAAAAATATACTACATATCTGGAACCCAAAAGTTTGAGATACCAAAGATGGAAGTAAGGATTTCAGATGTTTTTAGGGCAGTTGAGAATGCCAAGAAGAGGTTCACTGTCCATGCATGGGGTTTTACTGACACCGCCTTGGAGGATGTGTTCATCAAGGTTGCTCGTCAGGCTCAACCATCTGCTGTTCTCTCATGATCTCCATGTTACAGATGATTACAATTATGGATCGGAGGAAAAGCGTTATACAGGAAAAGAATTTTGTTTGAAAACTGATTGTTCTATCTGGGGTCAAGATTTTGGTGTGCCATGAGGAGGAGGGTGGCTGGTTCACCCTCAACCTTTCATATACAAGTTATTTTTTTGAATGCAAAATGATAAAAAAAGTTTTAGATTTAAATAATCTGTATGTTGGGGGTTAACTTGATAATAATCTATACTTTCAAAAATACAAGCCTACAGTCCATGCTTAGTGCCTAATGTGTCAATAATCTGTGCTAAAAAAATTATTAGTTGTTCCAATTTCAGCTCGTTAGTTACCTATTTTTTTTTTGGTATAGATTATTGAGACAAACTAGGCCCAAAGTACAAACTGTTGACTTCTATTTTTCAAGCATAGATTATTGCCAAGCTAACCCCCGGAAGTATAGATTTTTTAAATCTAAAATTCCAAAGGATGAATGTCTTGTTACAAGTCAATTTTTAGGTTTTTTGTCTTAATTTAAACATTACATTATGATACAATGTATTTAAACTGGAAAAAAAAAAGTGAATGATTAATAGTGGAAGGACATTCGTTAGCATATGAATTGTGTAAAGTGATCAAATTTATCAATAATTTTTTCATTTATAAAATCACATGTACATTACGTCTTGGCAGATAGGATTGGTCAAATTAGGGTGTCATTTTGTATCATTGTCATAGTTGAATATAACCTTTACAATTTATAACTTATGCGTAATTATCGAAAAATTGGTCATTTTAAATTGTAAAACACATTAAATATAGTTGAGGCAAGACATCTTAAGACTCTCTTTCCCAATGACATATCTCATCACTCGAAATGATTTTACAAGATTACTAAAGCATAAAATTGAATTGCTCTTCTTTTTTATTGCCTATAACTTATTGGATCTAGGGCTTGTTTGTTTTTAGCATATTGAATTTGAACATGCTCTAACCTGTTTCAATCTGTTTTAATCTATTCCAACCTACTTAAACTTGTCTCCAACCTACTTAAACTTGTTTCAACATGCTGTAACCTAAACTTCCTCACAAAACTACTCCACATCTCCTTACACC
This sequence comes from Selenicereus undatus, assembly GCA_017589665.1. NCBI lineage: Eukaryota > Viridiplantae > Streptophyta > Magnoliopsida > Caryophyllales > Cactaceae > Selenicereus > Selenicereus undatus. The sequence continues at coordinate 55,568,518 of JACYFF010031955.1, forward strand.
TGCTCCGGCATGTTCCAAGCTGCTATTATTCTTCCAAAATGCTGGAAACAAACATACTCTTAGTCATAGCGAATTCAATGGACAACTTCTTATGTGCTCCGAGGAGCACATGCTCTCATTGCCATGTATATATATTTTTCATGAGTGTATTTTTCATACATTAATTTTTTAACATATATTTCATGATGTGGCTTTGGAAGCATATGCTCGTAGAAGTATGATATAGGTGTTGCATTCAATGCAACCATGTGGTCCATGTCCTTGTGCTCAAAAAAAAAAAAACACTTGCTGGTGTTTGGTACTAGATTTAAATTTAGGTGTGGTCAGAGAAGTGCGTGTGGTATATACGAGGCTAAATGGGAGAAGAGTGTTGTTATTAATACTAGTATGGACCCAAGACTTCGCTAGATATTCAAATATCATTTTACGTATTAAGAAGATAAACAAATAGTTACTTCACGTGTAATTGGGACAAATACTTGGCAACATCCATAATGATAAAAGTTATGATCTAAACATACTGAAGGGTAATCGGGAAGCAACAGAAAAGTAGAATAAATGGCTTATGATAAATCTATTTATGGCACATAATGGCATGACGAAATGATTGGTTGAATGTAAAATTAATCTTATAACAAAATTATGATTACATAGCTTGTGGTAATCATAATGAGAAGGTAATTTTTATTTGCATGACTCTTACAACCAACCTAGGTAGTGGAAATACAATTATAAATATTACAAATTTCAATTTTAAAGCCATAATTTGTGGAATATCACGTTTTTCGAACTCTCTCCTCTATAGGCAATTGAACCCTATATTGCGAGAGTCTCTTGCCTTCGATTAATTTTGTGAGGCTAGTGTTGATTGGTATCACCTCAACATAGGCTACTTCAATCAATCTCTTGAATCGGATTCTATTGTTTGGGTGTTGAAGACTCTAGGTTTCTGCACCTAAGAGAACTGCAGTAGAAGTAGGGTTTCGAAAGCATTTCCTTCTGGAAGAAGCAAGCACCCTCATCGATGGCCTCAGGACTGGAAGAAGCGTGGAGTCGACTGAAACTTACTGATGAAGAAGGACAGGTGGTAGTATGCGAAGAGGATGATTCAGATGGAAGAGATTTCCCTTTGCTTGTGGGGAAAACTATTGAAAGATAATTATTTCAGCGTGGGACCAATGAAAATGGTGATGAAGAATGTTTGAAAGCCTGCTAAAGGAGCCGTCATCAGGAATTTACACAAGAACATATTCTCCTTTCAATTTTTCTCAGCGGCTAGATTTGTTCTAGATGAGGGCCCTTAGACCTTTGATGGCCATATTTTACTTCTTAAAGAGATCATTGGGATGGAACAACCGAAGGATATCAAATTTGATACAGCTAGATTTTGGGTTAAAGCATATGGCGTTTTCCCATTGAAGCAGACTTCAGTTTTTGCCCGCTTCCTTGTTGCACCGGTCGGTACTCTCTATGCCTATGATGAGGCTAACCTATACTGTGGAGCAGATAAATCCATAAACTTCCAAGTGGATATTGATGTCCATAAGCTGTTGAGGAGAGGAGGTGTGCACAATTATCAAAGGGAAGCATATGGGTGTGGTAGGATAAGGCATACTCTCAAAGGTTGTGAGAAGTTTGATGATAACGTGGATGAGTCAAGCCTACAGTATGGTGAATGGTTACGAGCCTCGCTAGTGAAATCAAATCGTAGAAATGCTGAAGCCGAGAAAAGTGAGGAGAAGAAATTCTTCATGGCCTTTTGGAAGAGTAAAGAAGCATCCAAGGCTGGGACTAAACTAGTTTTTCATGAAGGTGGGACATCAAAGGGGACTTCACCGGAGCAGACTTCGCTCGAGTCAAATGTTGAGGTGTAGTTGATGTCTGTAGATGAAAAAGCGGAAATGCCAGCAAAAAATGAGGTATACAAGAGGAGGAAAAGTGACTGTGAGGTTACGAGCAGGCTGGATGAGTCTAGATAGACTGGTAACAAACCCAGAAACGTGGGAAGAGCAATGAAGAAGGCGAAGGCTGTAGGGCAACCCCGCCCTCAACCATGAGTTTGCTGTGTCTCAACTAACAGGGCCTCGGCGACCCCTAAGCAAGTAAAGACCTCTGAGGACTTCTATGGAAGTCAAGTCGAGCTTGGTCTTCCTCTCAGAGACCAAGTTAAGTGGATTGGAAATGAGATGCTTACCTAAAACAGTCTTGTCTAAGCGTGGAAGGGAATTCACAGGTATTTACGTGGATTCAAGAGGACGATCTAAGGGCTTAGTGTTACCGTGGATTCAAGAGGACGATCTAAGGGCTTAGCATTACTGTGGGCTAAGGATGTCCAGATCACGTTGTTGTCACAATATCTTCACCATATCGATGTTAGCATTGCTTGGACAAATGGAGACCGACTTTGGCGTTTTACTGGAGTTTATGGATGGCCCGAGCCACAAAATAAACTCTTAACCAGTGAGCTATTGAGGGATCTTGCTGGACAGTCATCTCTGCTGTGGCTAGGGGTGATGTGGATGAAATAGTGTACAATAAGGAAAAGAATGAGGGGCTACAAAACCTCAACACATTCTTGATGCTTTCCAACGAACACTAGCAGATTACGAACTACTCGATCTCAGTTTCTCTGGGCAAGAATTTACGTGGTGGAATGGTAGCGATAGAGGGGTTTCGGTGGAGGAAAGGCTAGACTGGGTGTGCACCGATGTGGAGTGGATTGGGTTATTCCCGAGCTATAAGGTCACTCACCTTGATGAACACCTCTCTGACCATTTGCCTTTTTTTTTTGAAGTCAAACCTAATTTGACTTAATAGCAAGATAATGAGGAGGAAGCGCTTTGAGGTGATGTGAGCGGAAGACAAAAGATGCGAGGAGATAATTAAGGTTGCATAGGGTAGGTATGGGTATGGCAACACAGTCTGTAATATAATCGCTAAGATTGACAAATGCATGTGAGAACTACAATAGTGGAACAAGACCGAATTTGACCACGTACAAAATGAGATTAAGAATAGGAGGGATCAACTTTTGCGGATGCGAGATGTACAAGCGAGGAAAATCTTAATTAAGGCTACATGGCGTAAGTGCGAGATTAAGATCATGAAAGAAGAGATACTATGGTGACAACGATCCCGAGTTGATTTTCTCCAGTTTGGGAATAAAAATTCTAGTTGGTTCCATAACAAAGCAAGTATCAGGAAATCAATTAATACTATTATAAGTCTAATGGGAGCATATGGATTAATCCATGTGGATGTTTGAGCGATTGAAGACATTATCGTCAACCATTTTGGAGCACTGTTTACTTCTAGTACTCCCTCAAACATCAATGTTGGCTTGGATCTTGTTCTAATAAAGGTCATAGAGAGCATGCAGACTAGCCTGGAAAGAGTGTACTTGAAGGAGGAAATATTGGTTTCCCTCGAACAAATGTATCTGGCCAAGGAGTCAGGCCCAAGTAGTATGAACTCGTTCTTTTTTTAGAAATATTGGTAAGTTGCTGGGAATGATGAGTGTATAGCTATTCTTGATATTTTTAATGGGGGCTTTCTCCCTGATGGCCTTAGTCACACTTTTGTTGCACTGATCCCCAAGAAGAATAAGTTGGTGGATATTGGTGACTTTAGATCGATAGGTTTATGCAGTCTAATATATAAGCTTATCACTAAAGTTATTACAAATTAGCTTAAGGAAATTCTTCCACTTATTATCTCTGACAACCAAAGCGCATTTACTCCTAGGAGATTGATTACTGATAATGCCCTTATTGCTTTAATTTTGAAGTCTTCCATTCAATGAATTGTCATTCTAGGAGAAATGGGAGTATAGCCATGAAACTGGACATGTCGAAGGCCTATAATAGGATGGAGTGGATATTTCTTCATAAAGTTATGCTAATACTAGGGTTTAGTCAGAGCTGGGTTGATTTGGTCATGAGGTTGTGCAGTCTGCTACGTTTTCCTTCTTGCCGAATAGGGAGCCACAGGGCTTTGTGAAACCTTCCTGGGTTATCCATCAGGGTGATCCTATAGCTCGTTATTTGTTCTTGTTTTGTGTTGAAGGCCTATCTTACTTACTATCTAATGATATCGAGTGTGGTAAATTATCAGACCCTGCATTTGACCGAGAGCTCCTATTATATCACATTTGCTGTCTGCTGACAACACTATAATTTTTTGTAAGGCAGATGAAGCACAGGCAGATGTTGTTAAAACCGTCCTAGACACTTATGCTGCCACTTCAGGTCAGCATATTAATTGTGAGAAAACCCAAGTCATGTTTAGCAAGGGGGCCTCTCAAAGCACAAAAGATAGCATATTGATCAACCTTAATATTTGGGAGCTCTTGTTACACAGCAAGTATTTGAGACTTCCTACAAAGGTGTGCCACTCAAACAAGAAGCCCTTTCTACCAATCAAGGATCGCATTAGTAAAAGGTTGAATGGATGGATGGATCATCACCTCTCCTGGGCGGGTCGGGACGTGCTGATAAAAGCAGTGGCTCAAGCAATTCCGACATATTTAGTGAGTATTTTCAAGTTCCCTAAGAAGCTATGTGATGAAATTCAAGGTATGATTAATAGGTTCTTGTGGGGGCATCACAATAATGCTAAAAAGATTCACCTTGTCAGTAGAGACCGTCTGCGTAGAAGTAACCTTAATGGGGGCCTGGGATTTTGCAATCTAGAAGGTTTTAATGTGGCTCTATTGGCTCGTTAATCATGGAGACTCTAGATTCAGGAAAACGCTTTGGTAAGCAGATTCCTGAAGGCAATTTATTACCCTCATTGTTCTTTATTAGAAGCATCTTTGGGATATCGACCTAGCTACTCATGGCGAAGTCTATGGGGTGCTAAATGAGTTTTACAAGTAGGGACGATGGCGAGTTGGTGATGGTTTCTCTATGAGTATTTAGGAGTCTAAATGGCTTCCTAGACCTAATTCTTTCAAGATAATTACCCCTTGTAACCCTAACTATTCTCTTCTTAGCGTGGGTGATTTTATTGATAAAGACATAGGAGAATGGAGGATGGATGTGCTTGAAAAAATTTTCTTGGTGGTGGATGTGGATGTTATTAAGTATATCCCATTCAGTTGCACTTGGTTAGTTGACATATTAGTTTTGCACTTCAATCTTAATGGTGAACTCTCGGTGAGGAGTGGCTATTACTTCATTCAACAACACAAAGGAAAGGATTCCCCCCAAAGTAGTATGACTAATGGGCAGAAGACATGGAAGGACTTATGGGCTCTCAAAGTTCCCCAACGCAACAAAATATTTCCATAGAGAAGCAGCGCGAGTGCTCCACCCACAACGGGGCAATTGAAGAGATGGATGTGCATACATTGTTTCACTGCCCATTAGCGTCTTCTATTTAGGAAGGTACCAATTTTAGTGTACTTGTTGAATCGACCCCTCACGGGATGATATGGACGTGGTCTTCTACGCTAAGGAAAAATCGAGGGAGGATGCTTGGGTCGAGTTTATAACGATTGCCTGGTGTGTGTGGAATACAAGAAACAAATTCTTATTTCAGGATGGATTTTTGTTAATACAAAGGTATGGACTCATGCTTTGATGTTTTTGTATGACTTCCAAAAAGCATGTCACAGTGATGATTGCAGCAAGAAAGAAACCTCATGTGTCAGGACTTGCCCTCCTCATGGGTGTTTGAAGATTAATTTTGATGGTGCGAAGCTTGGTGATTGGGGCATGGTTGGGGTATGCTTGTGCGTGATAGAGAGGGTGATGTGATACTCTCGGTGGTGAAGCAGGGACCATAATTTATAGAAGCAAAGGTGGAGGAGGCCCGAGCCTGCAGGTTTGCCATCTAGATTGTACTTGATCAAGGACTCTGAAGCATTATTATTGAAGATGACTGTCAAGCCCTGATTACCAAATTGAAGCAGAAGCGGCAAGTTTCATTAGAGTTGGGGCTTATCCCTCATGACATAGCTAGTTTTAGTAAACAGTTTGACTTCTGTGCTTTTGCTTTTGTGAATAGGGAAGGAAATCAGGTTGCCCATACTATAGCATATCTTTAGCCCCATGTCTCGAGCTGCCGAGTTTGGCTTGAAGATGGACCAGATTGTATCTTCGATCTAGCCCTCAATGACTTATGCTGTTATTTGAAATTCAAGTAATAAAATCCTTCCGTTTTGGTGATTAAAAAAAGCCATAATTTATGGATACTATTAAGTAGTTATACGTCAAAATTAAAAACATAGAAATAAAGCTACCCTTAATTGATGTAACTATTCCTCTCACCTCTCTCCATGAATCTACCCATTTTCCTCCCTTTCTCTTTGTAATCCATCTTACATATCCCTCAACATGATCTCCGACACAACGATCTACGCAATTACTCTACTTCATGTGTATATACTCTCATACTAATCAAAGTTCACCTAAGATTAGTCACAGAGAGTGTTCTTCCATTTTCCCAAGTGATAGCAATGCTAAAATGCCTTAATCAACCCCCTCCACGGCTTCCTCCCCCCCGCCCCCCAAAAGCTAGTGGTAGTTTTCAGCTTTGTTTTGTATTTTCTTTCACATATAACTCTTGATTATAATTTTTTGTTTTCTTTTGATAGAGCTTGCTTTACTTGAGTTTGTTGTGGTCAATTGTATCCTAGTGTGTTGAAAACAATGGGTAGAGCAAACCAACTCGATTAAGATGGTTTGTTATTGTTGGTCAATTATTTTAATGAAGGCTCCATCTAGTATTCTCTATATAAGGAAGCACGAAAATGAGTTTGATTAAAGAGTAAAGGAAATAAGACATTAGATTAAGCATAAACTGATTTACCTATCATAATAGAAGATGATCGAATCTGACTTCAAATCATTAGTCACGACGGATCTCATTAGTCGAAGGGACCACACGACTCCACTACCTAAATGCTCTGGGTTTTGTGCACAAAATCTTTCCATTAGAGAAACCCTTAGTAATTTTATGTGTTTGTACCTATTGAAACAACAACAACAAACTCCCAATGTGCAAAAACTCTGGGGTCCCGCTTTCGTGGGGTCTGGGGAGATCCAGCTGTAGGCAACCTTACCTCTACCGATATTCCTATCCATAGAGAGGTTGATTCCATAAGACCCACAAAACAGTTTTGTGAAAATGATTGCAAAACCATTTATCGAGTAAGAGAAAGAGGAAGAGAAAAGGTTGCGGATAGCCAATAAAGAGGGAGCGGAGACATACCCCAACAAACCAGGGGCGCTTGGTGCCGTCACATCCCAGAAAAACACGACCTACAGACATATTTTTATTAAATTGGCCAATCTATTGCATTGTTCCATATTTTTATTACATTAGCCAATCTAGCTGCTAGTCTTTTCAAGTGGTTATATTAGTAAAATGCCCTTGTATCTTTTAGCATATGACTTGGGTCCAGCATCTCCCAATCAAGTAATGGAGTGGTTATTTCCACCTAGAGAATCTTATTTTCCTTTATTTGTCCACAATCTTCATATTGAGTAAATAGATCATGCGATAAACATACTTGTGAGAGTTTTATGCTATATATTTATTAGGAATACATAGCCTCATATGGAGAACCACCCAAGAGTAGTTGGAAGTATGCAAGTAACTACATCATTTCAATCTCATCAGGATGATCTACCAGTTTCATTAGAGCATCATATTTTGTATTCATAATTATGGCCTATATGTCATTAGTGTTGCACCAATGAATTGAGAGTAATGATATTTTGTAAGTGTCTCACAAGTCTCTCGGCCAAATCCAAGTCGTTTTTTCTAAACTTCTCCTACCAAACCGAGTCATTCATGATCCTTTTGCAATACCTTGACATAACAAGCATTGAACTAATTCTTAAACCACCGATAGGAAGCTTAAGAGAACACATATAAGGTCATAACTTTAAGGGATCTCACATAAGTTTAAGTTTGGAACTACCATATATTAACTTGACTAGTGTTTTCTTGCACACATGTTATGAAACATGTTATACAACATTTTCTCCTTTCCCATTGAGCATATGTCTTGCTGTCCTTTAACGAAAATATTGTACCAATGATATTTGGACACCTTATTGTTCAAACTGAGTTCCCAAATCCACTCATTAACTAGAACTCACACCTCGCCTCTGTAAGATGGACAAAGTAAAAAACTTATCTTTACCCATATGTTCTAATGAACTTTTGTCATTATCAAGGCGACATCCATGAGTTTAAGTTGACAAGTTCTCAAAATTATTGTTGTGATAATTTTAATTAAAATTTTATGACATATCCCATTAATACTATAATTAATAGAGGCAATTACACATGTGAAAGGGGCAATCTCATGTGTACGTAATAGGTCTTTTAGTTCAAAAATGCATAACAAGCATCTATGAACGAGAATGTACATTCAAATATTCTGATAAGTGTACGCAATGCAACCTATTTGATGTTCACAACATTAGACAATCATTTGTGAATGTTGGGAAAATGATTAGTGAACATGCCAATCTAATATAGAAATGGAGGCAAGCATTAACTGCATGTCTTGAGGAATGGCAATTTGATATAGAACATTATGGAAACAATCCTAAAATCCCTTCAATCTGATTACGGCATGCGTAATCGCTATCGAAAGTAGACCGCTAGAAGTATGAAATAATGGAACAATAACATTACTAAGTATAAAACCTATACGCACACTCCCAAAAGTGGCATAGGCCTCCTACCTTTGTGATTTTTGTTTCGATGTCATTGTTATTATTGCCTTGGTTACCTCCAGTGTTAGCGACCCCTTGATTCGAGGATTTGGTGGTAGAGATAAATGTTTGATACATGCTTAAATCTCTTACTATTCATAAAATTAATTCCATTCTTAAAAAAACATTTTAAAGCGAAGGCCATCAAAAGATACAAATCTAGGCATCATACTCGAGAGGTAACTAGGCAGTAGTAAACTAAATCAACTCTAAGTCAAATACAATGGACTATCATAGCTGAAGAATCAATTATATCCTTAACAGTCCATAAGTAATTACCTATATAGTTAATACTTCTCCTTGTCTAACTAATATAACATGTGCTTGAATTTTTTTTAAAAAAAAACACAGGCTAAACTAGTAGTCTTAAATTGATTCCACAATCCACACCAGATCTCCAAACAACGATGTAAATAATGAACCTCTATAACTGTATTGTTAGACATCATAGCAAACAACCATGCCCAAATAATTAATCATCTGAACCTACGCAGTATATTCATGTCTAATGTATTGAATGCTGGAGAAACAACTATACACTAAACAGGAGTGAAAGTTGAACCGTCAATCATAACTTACAATTGATGCATGACCAGGAACAAAGGGAACTTTCAATTGATGCATGACTAGGAATAAACAGAATTGCACCTCGAGCTGAAAATAATGATCAATTGAGGAAAGTATCATGGTGATATACATGATATTGACAATCCATGGAGTTGGCGGTAAGGGTAGAATACCACTAGGAGGTAAGAGAGTATAACATCTTATCATGTCATCAAAGTAGAGTGTGGAGATGCTTATCAAGTAGTAAACTCCATCCATAAGATCATTCAATCCTATAGAATAACGAAAAGGACCTACAACTATGGACTTGATGTAACCGAAAGCAAAAGGAAAAGTCAAAGACTAAGTACCTAAATCAATTGTTGGCTCGGTTTGGCTAGTTAAATCACCTTAGAGAGGGTGTGAATAGGGTGATGATTAATATCGCAAATTAATCGAAATAGAAAATACCAAAAACTAAATGTGGATAAAACACATAATCTATAGAGGTTCGGCCATGCCTAGTCCTCTATCCATAGACGCCCCTTGCCAATGGGATTTTGAACATCTTTCTTTTATTAGGTCGGTCGATTACACACGATTCACTAATCGTACAACCTACAAGTTGACCCTATAACTCTAGCTGTCCCAACATACGCTTTGCTCCCCAACTGTACTTGGGTAATTGACCCTCCGACTAATTAACCCAACCAATAGAAAGAAATATAACAAAATACACTTTATAACAAGAAGTAAATAAACAATAGATATGCCAATATAAGCTCGATGTATCTCTCAATGTCTTCTTCTTAATTTGCTAGTTAGCTCCCTTTCTTCTCATTCTTTGCTTCTGCTCTCTTGTGTCGCTTTCAACTGAAAGGACCTCCCCTTTTTATAGCAAATGGAATTGAAGTAGCCGTTAAATTCAAAAAGAGAAAGAAAATCTTCAATTGATCTTCAAGCCCTTGGAGTCTAACTTCAAGGTCTTGAGCAGCGACTAATTTTCAGCAACAGCAACTCCCAAATCTTCAACTGCTAATTGTTGCTTTAGCTTATCAAATCTATTAGTTGCTATTTTTTAGGCCAAGCAACAACTAGAATTTAATTTCAAAAGATATGACCATATTTTTAGAGAATCATAATCTCATATCCAAATTTGAATCACACAATACAATATTATAGAGATCACATATTCAAATTTGAATTCTAAATCAACTCAAGATATTGTGGCAACTTATATCAACTCAATTAAGCAATATGCACTAATATGCCAATTTTCACTTAGAATCATAACATATTTAAACAATACAAATTTTAAGATAATTCAAATGCAACATGATGGATATATCAATTGATTAGTCTCTTTTTGTCTTTCATCAAAACATATTAATAAACGCATTGTGGCCTCCAAGAAAGCTAACAATCTCCCCCTTTTTGATGAAAGACAAAATCCAATAACACATCAATATAATTTTGAATGACACACCATGGAAAGCTTTCCAAATACTTCTCCCCCTTTTGTATTTTGTCAAAAAGGTAGCACAAGAGGAGAAAGAAAAATCGAAGCATAAAAATTGTGACAAACACATGTAGCTCCCCCTTAACAAATCAATGACATATAAAGATGCTCCCTCTTAATCAATGACACTCATAAAAAACATATGAGGGGTTGAATACTAGCAACAAAATCAATCACATACTCTAATGTTCATTGACTTGAAATTCTCGTTAGCAACATAAGGATGTAACAAGGGATTAACATATAGTAACATTAACCAAAATTCTCCCCCTATCAAGACTAAATCAAGGCTATAGAAAAATGATCAACTGATATAATTTTTTCCCTTATAAAAAGAAGCAATATCATCTATGCAGCATTAGGGAGTATAATAATTATGGACAAAAGCATTGAGATTATATGTGCATAATTACATGTCATAATAGTATAAGATATATTAGATTATTAATCATGCTCACATTCCAAAGACAATAACATCCTAGGTTCTACCTAATTTTCAAGGCCTTAGATAGTATTTCAAGACCTTGAAATCTGGAAAATGACAAAAGAAGTGAACTTACCCTTATTTTTACTTTTGGCAAACCGTAACTTACTGTATGGCATTGCGAAGCTCCAATTTCTTCTTGTCCACTTGAATTTTTAGGAGCATTAAATGCTATCAGCAGTTGATTATTAGTACCTACATGTATAGTTAGTAACTTCCCACAAACATGTGCATTCTTTGTTGATTTCTTCAAAAATGACGCATGGATTTTACCTCATACTCACATTTTGGAGAATAGATAAGTAACAACTTTATTTTTCTTAACATTTTCAAGAAATTCCTCAATTTGGGCGTGCTTAACATCATTATGTATAAGCCATTGAATTGGATCATCATTTTTATATTCTTGCTCTTCATATAGTTGACCATCCTTAACTTGCTTAACGTTTCCTTCCATTATTATTTCATCATGCGCCACAAATTCGCTTAATATCACATTTTGATTAATACCATATAAATTATAAAGATTCTCCCAAATATTTTTGACACCATTGCAATGTGAGATAAACTTATTAATATCAATAGTAAGGGCACAATATAAAATATGTAGAACTTTAAGATTTTTGGATATCTGCTTGTAATCATCTTTAGTATATTCATCTTCCCATTTCTCAACAACTAGTGGACCTTTGACCATGATCTCCCAAAGATCGAGACACTTGTGCTTGATATAAAGTTCCGTTGTTTCTTGCCACAAAAAATAACTAGTACCTTTAAAAAGTGGAGGGCAATCAGAGTCAAAATCATAACTAGCCAAGAGATGGAACTATTAGACGGTAAAGTCTCACTGAAATACTAGTAGCTCTAATACCAATTATTGGCCCGATTTGGCTAGTTAAATCACCCTAGAGGAGGGCTATTAGGGTAATGATCAATATCGCAAATTAATCGAAATAGAAAATGTGGAAAACTAAATGTGGATAAAACACACAATTTTTAGAGGTTTGGCCACGCTTAGTTGTCTATCCACAGGCAGCACTTGCTGATGGGATTTTGAATCTCTTTCTTTTGTTAGATTGGTTGATTATACACGATTCACTAATCGTATAATCTACGAGTTGACCCTACAACTCTAAATATGCCAATGTACGTGAAGCTCCCTAACGTACATGGGTAGTCGACCCTCTGACTAATCAACCCAACCCAATACAAATAAATATAACAAAATACACTTTATAACAAGAAATAAATAAATACAATAGATATGCCAATATAAGCTCGATGTATCTCTCAACGTCTTCTTCTCAATTTGTAAGTGTAGCTCTCTTTCTTCTCGTTCTTTACTTGTGCTCTCTTGTGTCACTTTCAGCTGCAAGAACCTCCCCTTTTTATAGCAAATGGGATTGAAGTAGCAGTTACATTCAAAAAGGGAAAGAAAATCTTCAGCTGATCGTCAAGCCTTGGAGTCTAACTTAAAGGCGTTGAACTGCGGCTCATTTGCAACAACAACAGTTCCCAAATCTTCAACGACAATCCGCTGATTTCTTTCAACGGCTAATTGCTTCTTTAGCTTATCAAATCTATTAGTTGCTATTTTTTAGGCCAAGCAACAACTAAAATTTAATTTCAAAAGATATGGCCATATTTGGAGAATCATAATCTCATATTCAAATTTGAGTCATACAATATAATATCATAAAGATCACATATTCAAATTTGAATTCTAAATCATCTTAAGATATTGTAGCAACTTATATCAACTCAATTAAGCAATATGCACTAACATGCCAGTATTCATTTACAATCATAATATATTTAAGCAATATAAATTTTAAGATAATTCAAATACAACATGATGAATATATCAATTGATTAGTCTCTTTATTTTCTTTCATAAAAACATATTAATAAATACATTGTGAGCTTCAAGAAAGCTAACATCAGCCATTAGCCAAATGTATAGCGGCAGAGGCATCGTTGGTTGTGGTTTCATTTGGGAGAGCTAAGGATGTCAAAAATTTGTAACAACTGAAGAAGACACCATATATGCTTGCAGCAAAAGTTGGAATACAAACGACAACATCATAATTGATGGTTGCGTGACCACGACTTCGACATAAGAAGTTTTTAGGGGCGATGGAAAAAGGAGGCATCACAAGTCGTAGCAATTGTGATGTCGAACGCAATCATGCTCGTCAAAACACAGGAGCAAAGAAAAAGACAAAAGCTCTAGATGATTACGGTAACCTTAGTTAACGGCTAATAGCAGCAATAGGGAAAGAACTAGCAAAGGTTACCTGTGAGAAAAAAGAGATCACCATAGAAGACTAATGCAGAAAGAAATTGCAATGGGAGGATTTGTTTTGGGTAAAAGAGTAGATGCGAAAAAAGTCTAAGGGTTTCCAAGCAAGGGTTTAATAAAATGCGAAATTATTGTGGTAGTATATGAGAAATTGTGCAATAAATAAAATTACAACTATATCCCTTACAATCTCTAGGACTCTATTATTTGGGATTCACCCAAGATCAAGCTTTCTAAGATCAGTTTTATGCCTAAAGGCGATACCAAGAATAATATGACAATAACTACTAGGTTGTAAGAACTTTGAGAGAAAATGAGAAATTAACAATAAAAGAACTTTGATTTATTCACGTGCACATTTGCATTAAATTTACATTGATTTTGTCCCAAAGGCTCTTAGTTATATGTTAGGCAGATGGAACTCTTTTTTGGGTCTTTTAGTCAGTTAGGGACAGATTGGTACATAAAAAAGGACCATGGCCTACATTACAAGTCCAATACAACAAAAGGTTTCTTTCTAATAGAAAAAGGGGAGGTTCTAATTAATATTAATCACCTTCCTGGCTTCAAAAACAATAAGGTGGCATAAGGTTCATAATCATATTTTTCATAAGTCTTAATAGTAGCTTTTCATTCATCATGAACTTATGTCCAAATGGTCAATATGAAGATTTTGTTCTTAAGAAAATTCTTTGTTTGTGGCATTGATGAAGAGACCTTTGTATATATGCTCATATCCTACAACTCTGGACTCAGAATTATTATTTCATCTCAGGGCATAGATAATAATTTGGATTTGGTTACTTGAAGCCTTGATAATTTTCTTTTAGTACAAAGATTTTTCAAGCTACAATCACAATTTATCATTTAGAAGTTTAACAGTCTACCTCAATCATAATATGGACAGAGATAAAGCTTGAGAAATTTGTGCTATGTTATTGAGTTGTTCTCTCCATTACACAGCGGAGCCTTATATACAAATATATTACCTTGGTTAATAACAAGCTCTCTTGCCAAGAGGAAAGAGAGAGAATAATTGGTTATGCAATAGTACAATTAAGCATATGTGGACGTAGAAAAGCATGCAAAATATCTAGCAAGTCACAACTGTACTAATTTCAACACTCCCCCCTCCCAAAAAAAGAGTAGGAGTTTGAAGCCCCAGTCTTCCTAAAATGGCATGATGTAAAACCCTAGTTAAGTGCTTGCTACAAACATTTTCCAGTTGTTGGAACGTGATGCACTTATAAGTCCTTGTGGATGAAGAACAAAGAAGGGATCTTAAGTGATGAAAGGAAGAGAAAATGAGTGATCACGGTTTGAATGCAAATCACAAACAAAGATAAGTAACTAAGGACCTTTGGATAAGATGTCACCATCAAGATTCTTAGAGCTCAACTTTTAGATCTACTGAGATAAGAAATCACCACTCAAGATATCATAAAATTCTCTTGAACACCACTGTCAAGAGCTAAACTAGAGATAAGCAAGAGAGGGAAACTTTGAGGGAGTTTGAACTCAACCTTTCTTTAACTCACAACTTGTTATTCAACTTAATTCGAGTATGGATTTGATAGGGATGGCCAACACTCTAGGGAAATCATCTTATATAGTAAAATACGAAGTACAACTTAATAGACTAGCATAGAAAATATAAAAGCAAGTTACTAAATAAACTATGGCGAAAACAATGTAAATTCGAAAACTAGGGGTCTTGAGACTTGTTCCCATCAACTTGGAGACTTCTTATCTTAAATTCTCACCATAACATAGGTAGATTCATCTTTGGAATCAAGTGGCTGTGCATTTGTTCCTTAGGGGTGGTGAATCCATTCGTATTTAATGCTTCTAGACTTTTGTGTGTTCACACCGCAACAGGGTCAAATTCATTAAGCAATACCAAATTTCATGAACCAGGAATCATATGAAATCTTGAAGAGTTTATTTTCCAATTCAAAAGGTTTCACTGGATTTGGACCAGTCGTTTAAGAAAAATTGTCCGCATAAGTCAGATGGTCAAAGCTGGAACTAAAAAGTAAGTCTTCTTGAAATGCTTCCTTTATGCTTATTAGCACTTTACTTGGCTCAGAATACTTCTCATGGCCTTGAAACATTCCAAAAAATTATATTTTCATGTTCCTAAGGTAGTCCAAGGTTAGGAGCAATGGACGTACAAAACCGGGAAACATTTTAGATCAATTGGCCAGATTGGATAGTTTAGCTTTGGAGGCTAATTTGAAGGGGCAAGTGAAGTCCTAATGACTTGAAACTTGCTTTATTAGAAACGTAATTTCTTGAACTAAAATTTCAAGGCAAAATGAAGGACTTGAATCACCCATTGATTATGTAACTAAAGTCAGAAAGCTACGACTTACGTTGGACAGAACCGAGTAGTAGCTCACTTGGACTTCTAGTTGATTTCTCATAGCTTTGAGGACCTCTTAGATTTCCTTGGACTTGGGAAGCTCTTGGGATCGACCATCATAATGATCCTCCATGGTTACATCATCCTCCCCTTGTTGAAAAGAATTTTTCCTCAAATTCTCAAGGAGATCATCTTCATATTAGGGCTTGAGGCCAGCCGCATTAAAGTTGCAAGAAACGCCACAGTGCCCCTGAAGATCTTATCTTGTAAGCATTGTCATTGACCTTCTCAAGCACTTCAAATGGACCATTGGCTCTAGTCATTGACTTGGACTTCCTTTTAGAAGGAAATCTCTCCTTCCTAATGTGTACCCACACTAGATTACCCGGTTTGAATAAGGCTTGTTTACGATGCTTGTTGGCTTGATCTTGGTAGTGCTCATTTGCCTTCTCAATTTGAACTTGGACCCGCTTATAGAGCTCTTGAATCTCGTAAACCTTTTCCTAGCTTTGGTGCTCATCTTATCCCCTCGGTGAAGTGGCACACGATCAAGAGGGCCAAGGGGGTTTGGCCATAAACTACCTTGAATGGGGATTCGTGCTAGTTCTACTTGGAGCACAATTATAGGAAAACTCGGTGTGAGGAAGAAGCAAGTCCCAAGCTTTCAAATTCTTCTTGACTAGGATCCCTCGCAAAGTCCTTAAAGTGTGGTTCACCACCTCTGTTTAGCCATCCTTTGGGGGTGGCAAGTTGTACTAAACTTCAACTTTGTGCCCAACATCCTACACAATGTAATCCAAAAGTGACTAAAGAATTTTGAGTCACAATCACACACAATGGAAATAGAAATGCCATAGAGTCTGAACACCTCTTTTGAAGTATAAATCGACCGCTTGTGATGCATCATTGGCCTTGTAGGAAGGGAGGAAATGTGCCACTTAGAAAATCGATCCACCATCACCATAATCGAGTCCTTATTGTGTTGAGTTCGTGGAAGGCCTAGCATAATGTAACGCCCCCAAACTAAACATGTTTCACTGCTTGCATTTTCCTTAATAAGTCTCTTAATTATAATCTAGACAACCTAATGATAGGGGCATTACCCTCGTTCAAAACGACAAGGCTTAAAACATGAGTGCTATAAATAACACGGGTAAGTATAGCTTCAATCATACACATACACACCTGATCAATCCATATATAATCAACTGTTAACCAAGATAAGGTTTTTACACCATAGTAAAAACAACTCACCATGTAATCTGCGTCTCCATCCACTGAAGATTTCAATATACAGCCCTAAAAATATGCATACACTATGATAGTGTTGATCCATCCAGATTCCCTTGCTCAACTTATTCTCTTCCGCTGGTTTACTATCATGAAGATGATTCCCTGAGCATTTGTCTAAAACAAAACATGAAAATATTTCGAATTGTGAGTCAAAACTCAGTACATGCATTCCTGAATTGTTAAATGATCATTGAAACACTAATTGGGCCCAATTTGCAATACATTTTAAGTTAAAACAGTGAATGAGATGATGTAAAACTGCATTGCTAGTTATTATCTGATACCGGACCCCTTGGTACTGTTACGATCTATGGATAGGTGTACACATGCCAAACCGATCGGGGACGTAGCCTGAAGCATCGCGGGTAACTGAAGGGCGAATGCCCTATAGATGATAACAGACGGGATCACTAATTAAGTGATAAATCATTGTGTAAACTGATTCATTGATGTACTTACCAGAACATGATAACGTTGATAAATACACTCTTATTTCTAAAGACACAGGCAATGGACATACCTGAAGTCTTTAAAATGATATTTCACTTAATAATACTTATGCACAATGGAAGCGATAGACTAGGCCCCGATTCTACTAAAGAAATATAATTATAGGTAAATGCAGTTAGTAAACAATATTTACTCCCGGAATTTGTAACTTTAATGAAAATTGATTATTTAAGGAGCTTCCACAATTCCAATAATTCAATATAAGATAAGTTAAAACAAAATGATTTGAAAAATAAATCAATTAGGGTTATTGAACTTGAAATACAACAAACTGAAACAAAATAGACAAAATTGGAATGATTGAGGTGATGATGAAAAGATTTTAATTGATATAAATGAAATATGGGTTTCTCATATTTCCGAAATGGATAATGGAAAATGTAATGCTTCTGAAATGGATAGGCTTAATATCAGGAGAGGTGTTGTGAGGTTCATAAAAGCTCAAATAACCCCAAGTGAGTCCAATAGACACTGATTTGAGTCATTACTCTGCCCACTTCTCAAACTTCATTTTCATTCTCATTTAACTCGGTTTTCCAACCCAAATAAGCTTCCTTATGCTAATCAAACTTGTTGAACTCACTAAACCTTCTAATTTCCTTGCAATACTCATAATTATATAGAAACTTCTGATAATATTTCCAAACGTCACGATTGCTTTTTTCCGCCATATTACCGTTTGATGGTCTACTTTAGAAAATCCATATCTTTCACTCCCGACCTCCAATTGAGATATTAAACCCCAATATGAAAATCGTAAAATGTCCACTAAAACTTTTATTTAGGACACAAAGCATGATTCACATAGTAAGGTCCCTAAAATTAGGGTAGAACAAAGACGTGCACAATTTCAGTTCCATCTGCGCAGTCCTAGCAAAATGACCATAGCATTTTCCATAGACCTCGGATTAAGGTGATTCAAAAGGCATTTGAAATATAATTTATTGATATATCTACACACCAAAAATCATAAATTTTCAATGACCCAATCAATACCAGTTTTTTCGTAAAGTCCCCTGTGCACATATGCTCCCTGTTTCGATGTATTCTGTGCAGTCTTTAGTAAATTGGTCATAACTTTGTCCACACAGCTTGAAATTAAGTAATTCAAAATCCCTTTGAAAGCTAACTCATTGAGATATCAATCCACCAAAAATCATAATTTTTTAATGTGCAATACAGTACCAGCTTAATCCCAAAGTGGCCCTATTTCAGGTCTATTTACAGCTCAATCACCAAAAATCATAATTTTTCAATGTGCAATACAATACCAGTTTAATCCCAAAGTGGCCCTTGTTTCAGGTCTGTTTACAACTCAATCAGCACATATTTGCAAGCTTTTCTTCACTTAAACCCCCAATAAAATCACTCTTTACTCATCCAAAACCACACCAAAATTACCCTAATCATTTATGAAGATAAAGATTACCAAATCAAAGACAAAATAATCCAAATCCATCACTTTAACTTAAGCTTGCTTGTTCATGGACAATTTCAATCTTTACTAGCTCTCAAGATGAGCCAACCATTAAACATTCAAAATAACTCTTGTTTCTATCAAAATAACATGATTCATAAACAAATCCAACATAATCGATAACCAAAACCAACATAAACTTACTCACTTGATGCTTGAAAGAAAGGCGTCCAAGTGGTGCTTGAATGCTTGAGGGGGTGTGGATGATGGTTGGGGCTGATCTAGTGGTGGTACATGGTGGATGTCCTGGTGGCGGATGATGGCCATAAACCACCAGAACAGTGGCGGCAGGATGGGGGAAGAGCAACCAAGGAGAGGGGCATGGCTAGGGAGCGAAAGAAGAGGTAGAGAAGAAGAAGCCTTGAAACTTTACTTGGTTCAAAATGAAGCAAAACACTTGGTTGAAATTTAACCCCCCCCCCCCCAAAATAATATCTTTGCTAATTATAATTAGGGGTTAATGATGGTAATTTGCTAAACATATGGATTAGGAGCTTGTTGGGCCAAAATTAGCCCTAAATGTGTTCGGGTTTGAAAAGAAAATTAAACGGAGTACGATAAATTTTTCGTTGCTCGAATTTAAAGTTTTGAAATGTTATGAAAAATGATTTAATCTCTTAAACCATAATTATCGAGGCCTACTATCAATTTTTTCAAAATTATCCGGTAACTGAAACTCGAATTGCAAAGTGCGACCCAAAATAAATTCTCCCGACTGGGATAATTAAATGAGATAAATAAATGTGAAAAATGAATTACATGACTTAATTAAATAAATCAACATGATTTAGGGTCAGGCAATTACAGCCTTCCCCCCCTTAAAGAGTTTCATCCTCGAAACTTATGAACTTTACCAACACATGCAAGGTTATCTCAAATAAGTATCGGTACTTTGCTTACACTTCTTGCTCAACTTCCCAAGTAGCTTCTGAGGAGGTATGAGTTGCTCAAAGTAATTTGATTAGAAAGATCTACTTGATGCTTAACTGCTTAATCTTGTGATCTAGTATTTGGACTAGGTGCTCGTGAAATACAAGACCCTCAACGACGGCAATGGGTTTGATTATGACAGCGTGATCAGGATATGAAATGTACTGCCTAAGTTGTGAGGTAAGGAACACGTTATGTACGTGTTTGAGTTATATAGGAAGATCCGGTAGACAAGCTATGCAATTTGGCATTTCAATAAACTGACATGGTCTAAAAGATTTTGACCGCAATTTAGTTTGCAGTTCAACCTCCTTACACCCTTAATTGATGAAACTTTTTGAAAAAATTTGCTATATACATAAAAGTTCAGGAATCTCCTTTTATCACATAGCGTTTCTATCGCTTTCAAAAGGATATTTTCAGGAATCTTCTGACATGTGTCACCTTATTAAACGCTAGAGAAGATCTTCATGACCCATAAGATGCTTTGTTGTCAATGTTTGCCATCAGTTTGTCCTGATGTTTAATGCAGGATTCTCTGCTAATGCTATCACAACGTTGACTTTTGGGAGTTCCCTACTGTCTTCAAATGCAAATGTTGGTCGTAGGTCGTGAAGT
This sequence comes from Selenicereus undatus, assembly GCA_017589665.1. NCBI lineage: Eukaryota > Viridiplantae > Streptophyta > Magnoliopsida > Caryophyllales > Cactaceae > Selenicereus > Selenicereus undatus. The sequence continues at coordinate 55,589,297 of JACYFF010031955.1, forward strand.
ACTACAAGCTCCAACTTAGAAGAGTTTATCCATTGATATTTTTAGATGCTTGCCCATCTATTTCAGGATGATAAGAACTGCTAAAGTTCAATCTAGTTCCAAAGGCTCTTTGAAGTGCTTAACAAAAACGGGCTTGAAATCTTTGATATCTATCAAACACTATATCTGAAGGAATTCCATAACAAAGTCCATTGAAATTGAATCCCTTTCTCAAGATTCTACCTTATTCTTTGTAGCTCAGGATCACTATCTTGATTCACCTTAATTTCCTCCATTAGGCAGGGTTGTAAGGTAAGTGCCGGCAATTGAACATTCGCCTTTCTGTGCGACACTACTTGAATGTCTAAGTCCTCAAGCTCTCTCAAGAGATTCAGTTGAGTAATCACTACAGTAACCAAGGTATGTTGTGCCTTCTTATTCAAGGCATCTGCCGCAATATTTCTTTTTTTTTTGTTGACATTGGATCTGCAAGTGGTCATCTTTAAGCAATTTTAATCAATGCCTTTGTCTCAAATTGAGCTCCTTCTGAGTGAAGATATACTTCAAACTTTAATGATCAGTATAAATCTCACAAGGTACTCCTTATAAGTAATGTTTTCAAATTCTCAGTGCAAAGCCACAACTGCTAGTCTTGGATTATGGGTGAGGTGCTCTTTTTTTCCCCCCTCATAAGACTTGAATTGTCAGGAGGGATAAGGTACCACCGAATCTTCTTGCTAACTTTGTGGCTTGCTTCAACAAATTGGTTAGGGAAGACAATATTTGACAAATCCTCGCTGAAATTTGATAATGCCTTGTTAAAAACCTAAAAAGTTTGTAGTCTTAGTGCTTTAGTGGGTTTTGGACACTTTGTAACTGCTTTCACCTTATGCAAAACAATTTTGATCTTTTCCTTTGACATCATATGTTCTAAAAATACCAATGCTTCTAACCAACGCTCACGCTTCTTGTCTTTGCTATGTAATTGATGTTCTTTCAAGGCCTGCAACACTGTCCTCAAATAAATAGTATACTCATCTCTGTCCTTGGAGTATTTGAAGACATCTTTTATATACACCACCACAACTTGTCTAGATATGGTCTGAAACATGGTTAAGAGAACCGGACCGGCCCGGCCGGTTCAACCGGTTGGACCGGGAACCGGTTGCAGCACCGGTCCAGAAATACGCTAAAACCGTTTAGCCTATCAAACCGGGAAAAACCGGTGCAACCCGGTTGGACCGGCTGACTCGGTCAAACCGGCCCACCCGCGGTTGAACCGGTTTTTCCCAGCTTTGTATTTAAATCAATATTTTTTGTTGACTATGAAGATTTCGAGCACAAGTCAACCCTTCAATAGCATCTTTAGCTTGCCTTCCCCTTCCATACTTTTTTATAAGGCTACCAAGTTTGAGAATTTTCTCAAAATGGCGATGTGGGACTTCTCATTTCTCACAATCTAACAAACCCTATATTTATGTAATGAGGGTATTGCAATCACCTTTTACTCTATCAATGTGGGACTATAATTAAACTTCTTATTTCTCTTCTTCCTCATTATTTTGTACTTCTAACTTTTTTTATTAGAATTTAGTAATTTATGTTGTTAAATCAAAAAGTATTTTTTTCATCAAATATATAATTTGATGATCTCTTCTTCCACATTATTTTGTAGTAGTTCATTTATTGTAATTTTTATTTTGTTTAATGTAATAAATGTATATTTTTTGTTTATCATCATCAAACTCTTGTAATTTGTATATTCAAGCATGGTTTACCATATCATTATGTCCAAATCAAAAAAATTATGACTCTCTAGTTAGTTGTGTTAATATATTATTTATATCTAAATTATATAGTTTTTTTTTTGGAGTGTGATTGCCAATTATAGGTGATAAAAACACGCAAAAACTTTAAGTTCTTTTACAAATAATAACTTCAATAACAAGCCCATAACTTTGTACTATCTTTGGCTTGCTTTCCATGCTTTTTTATAAGGCTACCAAGTTTGAGAATATGCTCAAATTGGCAATGTGGGACTTCACAATTTTCATTCTATAATAGAATTCATATTTATGCAATGAGAATCTTGTAATCACCTTATACTCCATCAATGTGGGACCATAAATAAATTTCTCATTTCTCTTCTTCTTTATTATTTTGTACTTGTAACTTTTCTATTAGATTTTAGTTAGTAATTTGAAAAAAATATATATAACAAATATATATAAAAAAATTTTTCAAGTTCACCGGGTTGTACCGGTCTAACCTGGTTGGACGGTAAATCGGGTCAACCGGTCCAAACCCGGTCCAAACGGTCCGACCGGTTGAACCATCGACCCACTCGGTCGACCGGGTCGGTTCTCTCAACCTTGGTCTGAAACCCTATTCATAGGATCCGTAAAGACCGCGGGGCCATTGATTAGGCCAAAAGGCATCACAATGAATTCATAGTGACCCAAACATGGTCCTTAGTGCAATCTTGGGGTTGTTTTGAAGTTTAATCCTAAGTTGACGGTACCCTGACCGCAAAGCAATCTTGGAGAAGACTCTCTGTAATCAATACATGACCACAAGGTTCCATGCTTCTTCTTTACAAATAGAACTGGGCACCCTATGGTGCCACATTTGGATGGTCTGATAAATTCCTTATGTGATAACTCCTCTAACTGAATCTTTAGTTCTGTAAGCTCAATTGGGGTCGTACAATATGGGGTTTTGGAGATAGGTTAGGCACCAGGGATTAAGTCAATCTCAAAATCGCTTTTTTTTTTCTTTACGGGGCGGTCTTGGTAACTTTTGCAGAAAGCATCTCTAAATTCACAAACTATAGGGATATCTTCTGCTTTTTTTTCCTTCCTTAGGATGAATGTTAATAGCATAACACCAATACACAACATATCCTTGACATAAGAGCTCACTTGTTTCCATAACAGAATTTAAAGGACAAGGTTTTTCTTTTATGTGACCATGAAACATATTTCTCTCCCTTGTTCATCTCTTGAAATAACCTTAGGGCCCCCACAATCTATCTTGACCTCATAAGTGCACAACTAGCTCATTTCCAGAATGATATCAAAGTCTGACGAGTCAAATTGAATCAGAATTCCAGGCAATACTATCCCACCAATAGTAATTGGGACAACTTTAAGAGATAGGACACTAAACTCTAGAGTTATTGGGTAACTTGATTCCATAATTGGTTTCTGCCACCTTCTTCTCAAGGTTCACTTGCATGGCAGATCATGTGAATATAAATGAATGAGTGGCAACTGAATCAATTAATACAAAAAATGGCTTTGAAATTGAAAGAGAGTTCTCGTAACTACTGTATCAAAGGTGTCAGCTTCTTTCGTAGTCAACATATAAGCCCTTCCTACAGCTACGGGCCTTCGGGAACAGGCAGCAATGAAGTGCTCTAGGCTATCGTACCATGTGCATTTGTTAGTTTCCACCTGGCAATCCGGAGCGGTGTAGTTAGTTCTTCCACAAACCTGCTCCAAGTGAAGTCAGGCCCTAAGAACCTATTCTTAACAGTATTCCACCAAATATAAGTTTCACCAGTTAGATAAAATGTTTCAATGTTCACCTTTTTATCCCGTGGAGCCTCTACTACATGACGATTTTCTCCATTCCTCGAATCCATTCTTCAAGTTCCACTGGGTCATATTTTCCACTCTAGAGTTCTTTAGTCTAAATCAACTGAAGGCGTTTTTCCAAGGGGTAGTAACCCATCAAAATTTCTCACTGATGTAATCCAAATGCATGGAAAAAATTTTGATTGTCAAACTTAAGCTTTATGTAAGTGATCTTCCGAAGGAAACTTAGATTGAATCAGCCAAAAAGGTAGACACATTGCATTCCCCTTAGCAATGGATTCCACAAGTTGGACAACAATCAACCGCTATACAAAGCGTAGTTAAGATCTACCTTTTGTTCAGGTGTGCTACAAAATTATCGTCTATTGACATGGGTGCAACCCAATCATAAACCAGCTACTAGCAGCAATTGGGCTTGAAAAAGGTGACCAGAACTGATGAAGATGTAACATGAGAGTGAATGATGATGCAACTGGATGGGGAGATGCCATGAAGACAAAAAGATGAAGCCCCTGGTCGAAGTGAGGAGTATCCAACAGTTGATAATCCAACAAGGACAATGGTAGATGGTATGTTACCAGAAGGCGCAGTGAAATATTTTCAAGAGTAATGCCTACTTCACAGATGGAGGTGGAGTCAATGGACTGCGTACAAGAGTTTGGGCAATTTAAGCATGTCTTGAATTGCAAGGGATTGAAGTAAAAAGTCTCTCTAAAGTGTCTTTGGTTTCTCTTCTATGGAATAGTCGATAGTCAATGGTTTCAAACTTACGTACCATAGAACAAGCCTCTCCAAAATCCTACAATTCAGGGGATACTACATCAAGAACCCCCATATAGCTCACTTAGATGAACTTCTTAGGTTACAGAAGAAAATATCTGAGATCAATGAAGCATATTGAAGTAATTGCCACTTGGATCCAAGAAACGCACAAAATGACACCCATATGATAAGGAAATATAAGCTCAAAGTTGTAGGCACCCACTGACTCAGACAGTCTGTACCATCAGACTTCTAGGTTAAATTTCATTAACCAGTGGTCTTCAAATATGCTGCAACATGGGTCATTAGAAAGCATATTTTCTGTACTTTGACATAGACTAACCAAAACATCCCTATCTGATGGAATGCATAAGCGGTAAGTGAGCTAAACTCAGACCTTATGTATTAGGATTCTGTCCAATTTGCAGACTTTGATTTGTCTATTTGAATAACCAACTCCAATCCACTTGAAACTTGTTTCATATGAAAGATATCTCCTTAACCATAAAATTGGGATGGAAAACCCTAACGTAAATCATATTGATCATAGACAAAAGTTACTTCAAGGTCAGTCCTTGTGCATTGATCAAAACTGTTAAGTTAATTGAACTTGTGTATTCTGTCCATACTTAGTTTTCCCTATGCATTTAATCTTAAAAAAAAAAAAGAGTCAAGGGCCCTTCATAGGACACATCTATAATAGCCCCAACCCTAGGGCTAGGAGTGTTAGTAATTCTTAAATTCCTTAAATTCCTAGGGCGAAACAGACAGAGTTTCGCCTATAAACTGGCCATTTTTCAGGCTTAAAGCCTTACATCAGATCTCCTGCATTGACTAGAAATACAAAAGGATATCAATTCAAGCTCAACAACTACACACTGGAGACCACAACTCTACGGGCCACACGCCCGGAGTACAAGAGTTTACATCCCAAAAATAAACAATTTCAGCTAAAAGGACAACATACCATTCAAATGGGTGGCTCATATGGCCATACCGAGCGACTTCTGGACAATATGGCCATACTTACCTAAATGCATTGGAGGCACCTTTAACTTGTTCAAAATCACCATTGAATCTGATACTTGAGATCAAACTACATACATATCGTATGGATCCATTTGACAAAGAAGAATATACGAGTAGAATATGTGAGAGATAAGCAGACATTACTATTGTCACAGATCTCTAATGATATCGTAATAATCCCCCAATAATCAATTTTCTCGGTCTCCTAACTCCACTCTCCATACTCCATATCCCATTAAGAAAATCTCAACCTGGCTCTGATACCAAATCTATAACGCCCCCAAACTAAACATGTTTCACTGCTTGTATTTTCCTTAATAAGTCCCTTAATTATAATGTAGACAACCCCATGATAGGGGCATTACCGTCATCCAAAAGGACAAGGCTTGAAACATGAGTGCTATAAATAACACAGTTAAGCTATCAATCATACACATACGCACCTGATCAATCCATTTATAATCAACTGTTAACCAATATAAGATTTTTACACCATAGTAAAAACAATTCACCATGTAATCTGTATCTCCATCCATTGAAGATTTCAAAATACAGCTCTAAAAATATGCATACACTGTGTCAGTGTTGATCCATCCAGATTCCCTTGCTCAACTTATTCTCTTTCGTTGGTTTACTATCATGAAGACGATTCTCTGAGCATTTGTCTAAAACAAAACATGAAAACATTTTGAGCTGTGAGTCGAAACTCAGTACATGTATTCCTGAATTTTTAAATGATCATTGAAACACTGATTGGGCCCAATTTACAATTTATTTTAAGTTAAAACAGTGAATGAGATGATGTAAAACTGCATTGCAAGTTATTATCTGATATCAAACCCCTTGGTACTGTTACGATCTATGGATAGGTGTACACCTGCCAAGCCGATCGAGGACTTGGCCTAAAGTCGTGCTGGTAGCTGAAGGGAGAATGCCCTATAGATGATAACAGATAGGGTCACTAATTAACTGATAAATCACTATGTAAACTGATTCATTGATGTACTTACCAGAACATGATAACGTTGATAAATACACTCTGATTTCTAAAGATACAGGCAATGGACGTACCTGAAGTCTTTCAAATGATATTTCACTTGATAATACTTATGCACAATGGAAGCGATGGCCTTGGCCCCGATTCTGCTAAAGAAATGTAATTATAGGTAAATACAGTTAGTAAACAATATTTACTCCCGGAATTTGTAACTTTAATCAAAATTGATTAATTAAAGAGCTTCCACAATTCCAATAATTCAATATAAGATAAGTTACAACAAAATGATTTGAAAAATAAATCGATTAGGGTTATTGAACTTGAAATACAACAAACTGAAACAAAATAGACCAAATTGGAATGATTGAGGTGATAATGAAAAGATTTTAATTGATATAAATGAAATATGGATTTCTGATATTTTCGAAATGGATAATGGAAAGTGTAATGCTTCTGAAATGGATAATAGAAGGCTTAATGTTAGGAGAGGTATTGTGAGGTTCATAAAAGCTCAAATAACCACAACTGAGTCCAATAGACACTTATTTGAGTCATTACTCTGCTCACTTCTCAAATTTCATTTTCATGCTCATTTAACTCGGTTTTTCAACCCAAATAAGCTTCCATGCACTAATCAAACTTGTTGAACTCACTAAAACTTGTAATTTCCTTGTAATACTCATAATTATATAGAAACTTCTAATAATATTTTCAAATGTCACTATTTCTTTCTTCTGCCATATTACTGTTTGATGGTCTACTTAGAAAATTCATATCTTTCACTCCCGACCTCCAATTGAGATATTAAACCCCAATATGAAAAGCTCATAATGTCCAGTAAAACTTTTGTTTTGGACACAAAGCAGTATTAACATACTAAGGCCCCTAAAATTAGGGTAGAATACAGGCGTGCACAATTTTAGTTCTATCTGCGCAGTCCTAGCAAAACGACCATAACGTTTTCTATAGACCTCAGATTAAGGTGATTCAAAAGGAATTTGAAAGATAATTCATTGGTATATATACACACCAAAAATCCTAATTTTTCAAAGACCCTATCAATACCAGGCTTTCTGTAAAGTCCCCTGTGCACATATGCTCCCAGTTTTGATGTATTCTGCGCTGTCTTCAGTAAATTGGTCATAACTTTGTCCACGCAGCTTGAAATTAAGTAATTCTAAATCCCATTGAAATCTAACTCATTGATATATCAATCCACCAAAAATCATAATTTTTCAATGTGCAATACAGTACCAGCTTAATCCCAAAGTGGCCTTGTTTCAGGTCTGTTTACAACTCAATCAGCACATATTTGCAAGCTTTTCTTCAGAAAAACCCCCAATAAAATCACTCTTTACTCATCCAAAACCACACCAACATTACCCTAATCATTTATGAAGATAAATATAACCAAATCAAAGACGAAATAATCCAAATCCATCACTTTAACTTAAGCTTGCTTGTTCATGCACAATTTCAATCTTTACTAGCTCTCAAGATGAGCCAACCATTAAACATTCAAAATAACTCTTGTTTCTATCAAAATAACATGATTCATAAACAAATCCAACATAATCGATAACCAAAACCAACATAAACTTACTCACTTGATGCTTGAAAGAAAAGCGTCCAAGTGGTGCTTGAATGCTTGAGGGGGTCTGGATAATGGTTGGGGCTGATCTAGTGGTGGTACATGGTGGATGTCCTGGTGGCGGATGATGGCCATAAACCACCAGAACAGTGGCGGCAGGATGGGGGAAGAGCAACCAAGGAGAGGGGCATGGCTAGAGAGAGAAAGATGAGGTAGAGAAGAAGAAGCCTTGAAACTTTACTTGGTTCAAAATGAAGTAAAACACTTGGCTGAGATTTAACCCCCCCCCCCAAAAAAAATATCTTTGCTAATTATAATTAGGGGTTAATGATGGTAATTAGCTAAACAAATAGATTAGGAGCTTGTTGGACCAAAATTGGCCCTAAATGAGTTCGGGTTCGAAAAGAAAATTAAACCGAGTGCGATCAATTTTTTGTTGCTCAAACTTAAAGTTTTGAAATGTTATGAAAAATAATTTAATCTCTTAAACCATAATTATCGAGGCCTGCTATCAATTTTTTCAAAATTATCCGGTAACTGAAACTCGAATTGCAAAGTGCGGCCCAAATGAATTCTCCCGACTGGGATAATTAAATGAGATAAATAAATGTGAAAAAATTACATGACTTAATTAAATAAATCAACATGATTTAGGGTCGGGCTATTACACATAAGGTCCATGCTAACATCCAACCACGATCCTTGAGGATTAAGGAGTGGTGTGTACAAGCCGTGAGGAAGGGAATAACTTTTAGCAACTTGGCGTGTTGAACACCTCTTGAAAATGTCTTGAATATCCTTGAGCATGTGAGGCTAATAGTAGTGCTCCTCAGCCATCAAATAGGGCTTGTTATCTCCAAAGTGGCCGACCAAAGAACCACCATGAATCCCCTTAAGAATGAGCTCACGGTTGCCACTTCTTGGCACTCAAATTTAGTTACCTTTGAAAAAGTAACCCTCTTAAAGTAAGAAATCTCCCTTTGGATGAGCTTGACAAGTCTCAAAGAGCTCTCCAAAATCTACATCATCCTTATATAAAGACTTTAAGTGCTCAAATCCAAGCACACACGGATAAGTTGGAACAAAAGGAGCTGCATTTTTTATAGAGCATCCACACCTTAATTGAGTTTTCCATACTTGTGTTTGATCACAAAGTAGAATGATTATAAGTACTCAACCACTTAGCATGCCATGGGTTCAATTTGTGTTGCCCTTGGATGTACTTTGGGGCCTCATGGTCTGAGTGTCAAATGAACTCATTAGCAATCAAATAGTAGGTCCAATATTCAAGTGCTCGAATGATGGCAAAGAAATCCTTATCATAGGTAGAATACCTTCTTCTTGAGTCACTTAGCTTATCACTACAATAGGTAACGGGTTTTTCTTGAGTGAGAACTCCACCAATCCCATCTCTGGATGCATCGCACTCCACCTCAAAGATCTTCTCGAAGTATTATAAGGCTGACACTGGGGCTTGAGTGAGCTTCTTCTTGATCAATTTCTTGAAAGGATTGTTGTGTATTTGGATTCCACTTGAATGATGTATGCTTGAGGATCTTGGTTAAAGGGGTTGTGATGGTGCTAAAATCTCTTATGAACCACCTATAGAAGGAGGCTAGTCCATGCAAACTTCGCACATCATGAATGCTCGAAGGAGTGGACCAACACTGAATGGCCTCAATCTTGCTCTCCTAGGGTCTATACTCCATGGCATTGAACTAATCCCTTCCTTTAGAAGAAAATTTTCCTTTCCGAGGTGTATCCAAATAAGGTCAACCGATTTTGGATGAACCAGCTTTTTATGCTTTTACTTTTGCTTCTTGTTGCGTTCAAGGGTGTTTCTAATCTCCTCAAAGACATGACATTGGAGCACACTTGTTGTCCCGACTCGATTCAAAGCTTTGGATGTGAGGGTATCACTTGGGAGATTGAAAATGGGTTCAAAGGAAAACATGGGTTTGTGGTCATTGTTTATCTTGGTTTCTCTCAATTCAAGCTCTTGGGGGTTAATTTTGTGCAACATTTTGTGCATAGGCTCACTTAAGGAGAGGAATGTCTTTCTCTCTTCTTGGTTTAAACCAACCTTCTCGGGCATGGGAAATGAACCATCAAACTTTTTAAGTTTCACTTTGGGATTTTGTGATGTAAAGTCATGGGTGAGGGTACGGGAAAAACACTTATGGGTTTGTGGTTCCTCATTTTATGGCCAAGGGTGAAAGGATTGAAAGCAAACGGGCTCATGAGATTAGAGTAAGAAAGATGACAAGTAGAAGTCTCTTGTTACCTCTACTTTGTCTTCTTAATGAAAACATTTGGCCTAGTAAAGAGAGAGATGGAGTTCCTTTTTGCAAGCTAGTTTTTCTTCCTCACAAAAATATGAAGGAAACAAGGTTTCTCCTAACTCTTCAAAGTCTAAGAGCTCTTCATCACCATAGTCATCAAAGTCGAAGAGTTCTTCATCACCATAGTCATAAAGTTGGGGTGTAGATCAAACCGATTTAAACCTTATTCCCCCTCATTTACCTCTTTATCTTCATAGGAGATGACTTCCTTTAAGGGCAGCAAGGTAGGAAAGCTATAAGTACGAGGACTCTTTGGACTCCCCTTGTTAAAAAGGATGTCCATACATGAGGGCCTTGAGTCATTCTTCTTAGGAAGTAAAGAAGCATGTTTGAGCATATAAGTGGGTGGGCAAAAGGCACCCATCAACTTACTCCTCAACTTCTTCCAAGTTCTCACATTTTATTTTCCTTTCTTTCTTCTCTTAAACTTGTAATTCTTCCACCTTTGAAGTGCTCAACCTCAATCTTGAAATAACCACCTTGAACTTCTCTTAGTCACTAAGGTTGTAACAAGCAAAAGACCTGCTCCACCTTAGACAACCAAGTTGTAAAATCATCCTTATGAAATTTTGGGATTTCAAGGCTAGCCAACTCAATATCAATCAAGGCTATATCTTTCTTCAAGCCCCTAAATGAAGGCATGATGGATAAATTCTAAGGGCTCTTTGTGGATTGATTTTGTGTTTGGGCTATGGGTTGTGTTTAGGCTAAGGAAGCTTCGGCAAAGAGGGTAGCCTAGGCTCTGATACTACTTGATGCACTTCTATGTCCTTATGGATGAAGAACAAAGAAGGGATCTTAAGTGATGAAAGGACGAGAGAAAGAGTGGTCACAGTTTGAATCCAAATCACAAAGAAAGATAAGTAAGTAGGGACCTTGGATAACATGTCACCACCATGATTCTTAGAGCTTAAATTTTAGATCTATTGAGATAAGATATCACATTCAAAATATCATAAAAGGCTCTTGAACACCACTCTAGAGAGCTAAACTAGAGATAAGCAAGAGAGGGAAACTTTAAGGGAGTTTGAACTCAACCTTTCTTTAACTCATAGCTTGTTATTCAACTTAATTCAAGTATGAATTTTATACGGATAGTCAATACTCTAGGGAACCCATCTTACATAGGAAAATATGAAATATAACTTACTAGACTAGCATAGAAAATATGAAAGCAAATTACTAAATAAACTATGGCGAAAACAATGTGAATCCGAAAACTAAGGGTCTTGAGACTTGTTCCCATTAGCTTGGAGACTTGTTATCATAAATTCCCACCTTAACATAGGTAGATTCATCTTTGGAATCAGGTGTCCATGCATTTATTCCCTAGAGGTGATGAATCCATTCACATTTAATGCTTGTAGACTTCTGTGTGTTCACACCACAACAAGTTCAGATTCATTTAGCTATAACTCTCTTATTTCTAGTCTAAATTTAATGAATCAAGAGTCATATGAAAGTGTGAAGAGTCTATTTTCCAATTCAAAAATTTTCACTGGATTTAGACCATCTGTGTAAGTGAAATTATCCGCACAAGTCAAATGGTCAAAATTGGAACTGAAAAGTCAGTCTTCCTAATGCGTCCTTTATGATTATTAGCACTTGACTTGGATTAGAATACTTCTCATGACCTTGAAAATAACTCACACGGGTTCCCAAAAAGTATGTTTTTAGGTTCCTAAGTTAGTCCAAGGTTAGGAGAAACAGACTTACAAAACCCGGTAACATTCTAGATCAACTAGGCAGATTGGACAGTTTGGCTTTGGAGGCTGATTTGGAGGGGCAAACGAAGTCATAATGAATTGAAACTTGCTTTATTATAAAGCTAATGCCTTAAACTAAAAGATCAAGGAAAAATGAAGGACTTAAGTCACCCATTGATTAGGAAACTAAAGTTAGAAATTTACTGCTTACACTGTACATATCTGGGCAGTAGCTCACTCGGTTTTCTAGTTTATTTCCCATGACTTTGAGGACCTCTTGGACTTCCTTGGACTTGGGAAGCTCTTGGTATTGACCATCATCATGATCCTCCATGGGTACATCAAAACGTAACTAAGCTGAATCAAACATGCCAAGACCTTCTCCCTTACGAAATGCTAATTGAGTTTAATGTCTTTTGTTTGTTTGTGGAATACTAGGCTCTTGGCTATGCAGATACCTACTTGGTTGTCACATTCAACATGAATTTGAGTAATTAAGGTGACAATAAGTTCTTTAAGCAACGTAGTCATCTTGGCTTTTTGAGTGGAACCATTGATTAAAACTTGGCTTTCGGCCCCTGTAAACTCCTAATTGCCTTGTTATTAACTTTATAAACCCAATTGCAATCTATGGCTTTCTTCCCTTTGCATGGTGAGAAAATTTTTTTAGGTTTCATTGTCAATGAGGGCTTGAATCTATTTATTCATAGCCTGTTTCAAACTAGGATGTGCTACTACTTCATAATAGCTTGTGTGTTCTTTTATGATTGTGTTGTCCTTTGAGGTCAGACTAACAATTTTCAAGCCATTTCTAAGTTGAAAACACCAGTTTATAATGGTGGAAAGGTAAAATCTTTCATCATTGAGTGCAAAATTCCAACAAACATTGTACTGTAGATAACTTGGTCATCTATGAGCTCTACTTGATCTACTTGGTTGAAAAGGCTTAGGATTATGACATGATTGAGGTTTTTCTGTTGAGTTTGTTGATTCCATATCATAGGTAACCAAGCTATCCATAAAAGAATCAATTTTATTGTGTAAAATGTGTATGTTACAACAAGGGTTTTTCAAGTCCTGCATTTATAACATTTGTAAAGGGAAAAATGTCCTCAAGAAACGTTATATCTCTAAAGGTATAACCTTGTGAGTCTCTAAATCTATGACTTTGCAAGCCCTTCATTCCAAAAGGGTGCCCCCTGAAGACATAGGATTTAGCTCTTACCTAAATTTTTTTTGTCCCTTGCTTTAGTGTTGCCATGAAGCATAAGCACCCAACACTCTTGGATGACTAGAAGAAGCAAGCTTGTTGTACAACAGTTTATATAGTGTTTTACATGCAAAAAATTAGTTAGAATTTTATTATTTAAAAATTTACATCGAAGACACTTTCTCCCCAATTTTGTAATTGGAAGCAGGATTGGAAAAGAAAAGCCCAAGAGACCTCAAAAAAAAAAGTTTCTGTTTTATGTCAATTATTCCACTCTGTTGTGGGATTTGAATGCAACTCGTCTAACACATACTTTTCTGCACCAAAAAAAAAATAAAAAACAAAACTAGTATGATATATACCTCCTGACTTGGCAAAGAATTCTATGGCTTCATGGTTATTCCTCAATTTCAATGCATTATATGATCAAGTGATTTTGATAGAGACCCTAAACTGAGTTTTGACCATTACCACAAAAGATTTAATGAACCTTATTACTTCATCCTTAGATACCACCAATGATAACTCATATCTTGTGTGTAATTTTACTCCCATTTTTAAATGCTTTTAAGTCTTTAAAATGTATTTTTCAAGTGAAAATGATGTATGTTTTATGATTCTATAGATATTCAAGATAGTACAAAATGGGTGGTAAAATTGAACATGAGAAAAATAGAGCGAGCCCAGGCCCCCAAGCGCATGCCCACCCCACCAAGCGCATGCCCATCCCAATCAATCAACTTGGGCTTATTTTATTCTTAATACAATTAGGCTCTAGCGTAGTCTGCGCAACACACTACTCTCTCTTACTTTATATCCAAGCAAGCCCCACATGGGCTCAGCACACCTATCTCCCTCGTCTCTTTCTTACTCCCTTCTTCCTCCCCTTTCTACCATATGGCCATGCTCTCATTATGCCCAGCAGCCTAATGCCTGGCATTTCTAGTAGTCTGCATTCTCATTTTTTTCTTCCTGATTTTGTGGGTCGGGCCCAATTAAACTCCCACAAAAAGATCACACTCAACATGTAAATCTAGCACCCATCATCATGACCTGCTCACTACCTTCTCCATTTAATCACACGGGCTCACAAAAAATATCATTTTCTCGTAAAAATATTGAAGCTGAGTAATTGATTTGGTTAACCAATGCTTATTGTTTGGCTAAATTGTTCCAGGGGATAACAGCTAGTTACCATGAAAAGTGGAGGAAATGGGGTTGGAATTCACTATAATAGAGACCAATGGCAATAGCTTCAATCATCTAATCCTTCATTCTATTATTCTAATCCTTCCATTTTTCATTAGTATAGAGAATTTATGACTAGAAAAATCATTTGGGTTGAGAGAATTAGAATAAAATAAGCATCTTTGTCTATTTTTCTCTTCTCTTTCATCTCATTTGTGATTATAATTAGGGAGTTTGGTCTTTGATTCTGCTAATCTTGTGTAACAAAAAGCATCAAATTTTGGTTATAGGGATTGAAATATACCATCGTTAAAATACGACTAGTCTAGTTTCAATGGTATTTTCTCTACCTATGATCAACTATGTTGTCTATTTAGCATCAAGATGGATCCGTGACTTATGTTATTGTTTTTACTAATTTCTTTTTGGGCTAATATTATCATTTCTTATTGTTTCATAATTATGAACTATGTACTCGCTTTTAATTTATTATGCAAGCTATTTCGATTGTTAGTACATGATGTTTTACAATTGATTAATTTGCTCTTTTACTTCTTTATATTGGACCTTGTACGCTGATAAAATAATTATGCTATTATGCTTAAAATTTTCATTGTTAATTGATTAAACAAAAGATTTAGATGAGTTATTTCTAACTTGAATGATTTATGCTAGCCCTTAGTTGAATTTAAATATTTATAATTCATTTTTCTAACCTATTGGCCTTGAGATTGTAGTATGAGGCCTTTGAAGAGACTAATTAAACCCTATTTGGATTTGGTAATCAAACGTTAAAAGTTTTAGGTGAAGTCAAAGTCCTAGAGTCTTTTCAAATTAATCTCCCTTTGCTTATTGATTAACCTTTGCTTCTCTCTTATTTTTATTTTTTTGTTATTAATCTCCTCAATTGAATCTATTTTGTTAATTAATTGAGAAAAGTAACTTTAAAATTAATTTCATTCTCCATGGAACATGGCCAATAAAATACTTGCTTTGCTACAATCACCTTGTGCACTGTATGTTTTTAGAACTACTAAAATTCCACACCATGTGTTTGGCGCCTTGTCAGGGAACGATTAGTAATTTTTAATTTTATTTTTCTTTTCTTTTGTTTGTTTATTTATTTTTATTTTATTTGGTTTTTTCTCTTCTTCTCAACTCCTTGTCGTTTTTGCTGTTATTATTGTTTTGCTTTTATTTATGTCTCCCCTATTCCTTCTTAAATTTAGTTATTTATTTTTTTTCTATTTATTTTATTTTTGTTATTTTGTTTACTTCTATTTATCCTTTCTCCTTCCCTTTTTATTTCATTTATTATTCTCATTTATTTTATTATGTTTTTCCTTTTCTTTCTATGTTATTTTGTTTTATTGTTATTTTTAGGTTCTCTTTAGTGGTTATTTTGGCGGTAGTTTCATATGACTATCTTGATTGGTTGTGGCTTTATATGCTTAGTAGACGATCTTTGTTTTTAGACCTTGAGGAATGCAATTCTAAAATTGAACATACCGTTAGTAAGACAAGAGTAGAGAAATGTGACTCTAAGAAAAAAGATGGCTAAATATCAAACCCCACCTAAGCAACATAAGGAATATTTCACTCCCATCACTTATAATTCACCTAAGAGTGCCCATATGCCCACTGTTACGAGGCCATTTAAGATGGAACATTCATTCAAATGATCCCGTCCTTTTGTGGGTTAGAGTTTAAACCTCTTTTAAGCCCATTGATGCATTTCTGAAGATTTATTCAATTGTCTTCTTACATAATGTCTCTAATGATGCTCTTAGATTGTGTCTTTTCTCTTACTCCTTGAAAGACAAAGCTAAGGCTTGGTTGGGTACTAAGGCAAACATCATTGCTTGGGATCAAATGCGAAAGGAATTGTTGGAAAAAAAATATTTTTCGGTAAAGTGACTTCTGTAAGAGGTGCTTTAGCCATTTTCTCACAAAATAAAAATGAATAATTGCAAATGTTTAGGAAAGATTCAAAGTGTTCTTACAAAGATTCCCTCACCATGATGTCCTTTAGTGGCAACTCACCCAAAGTTTCTACTCTTGTTTGGATAAGCACAATAAGTAGATGGTTGATGCATCCTGTGGTGCTAGTTTTTTGTATGAGCCCCATGAAAAATCTTTGGAATTGTTTGAACAGTTGAGTGAGAATTCTCTTTTGCATGCCACTTCCTCACTTTCTGACATACTTAGACAATTAGTAAAGTAAAGCAGGGATTCATGAGGTTTCACATTCGATTGAACTTTCTAGTAAAGTTCATGCTTTATCTAAAAACTTCGATCAATTGGTGTGCATGAACAATCGCTAATTCCTCTTCTATGCAAGTTGTGTGTTCAACTTGTGCTAGTCCCAAGTATGTTTCTTTTGACCGCCCTTCTGTTCTAGTGGTTAGTCTCTTGTTGTGACTGAACAAGCGTATGTTGCCCAAGGATTTCCTCTAACTAATAATCGTTACTCTAATACTTATTATCACTGTTGGCATAATCATCCTCATTTTTCTTAGAGGTTTCAAAATGTGGAGAACGCGTAAGCCCAGCCTAGTAGACCAACACCTCCTAGTTTTCAAAACCAAAGTATGCCTCTCTACCACCTCCACCAGCTCCATCTGGGAGCCCAAACTTGGACAAGGTAGTTTATGCCCTTAATACCCTTACTTATGTTGTCCAAACTGTGAGCACTACAGTCGAAGGAATTGAGTCTAAAATGCACATTGTAGATTCCCATTAATAATATAATAGCTAAGTTAGAAGCCCAAGTTAGGCAACTAGCCATAATTGCAAGTGAAATAGGAGAAGGAAAACTTCCAAGCTGTCCCATAGAGAATTCTGAAATCCAACAATTTGAACAATTAGAAGCATTCATGGTGCTTACGGGAGGTGAGAAAGTAGACAACAAAGTGGATGTGAAAAAACATAATCCTCGTGTTTGACCCAATTGTCACATATAAGCTAACGATTCCCTACCCTCAAGCTTTGGATGCACGATTGTCTTCTAAGAAAGACAAGCAATGAGAGGACACTTTAGAGCTCTATAAGTAAATTAACCTCTATTTTCCCCCTTTCGGGAGGAACAAATTTTCTTTAAGACTTGTGTACTTTTAAAAGGAAATCTAAAGAGGACAAGTCTCAAAAGGATTTTTTAAGTGAACAAATAAACTGTATTTTGAAACTCTACACTCCATCTAAGTTCAAATATTTTGGTTTTCCCACTATCTCATGCTTGATTGGTAATCATAAAATTGAAAGGGCACTCTTGAATTTGGGTTCTAATGTAAATTTGATATCATACTCTGTTCACTTAGAGCTAGGATTGGGTGAACTGAAATCTTTTAACTGTACCCTTCAACTTGCTGATAGGTTAATTAAGACTCCTAGGGGACAAATAGATGATGTGTTAGTTCAAATTGATAAAGGTCTATTTCCTATTGACTTCATTATATAGGATATGGACCCTAGTTATGCCTCTAGCATATCTATGTTATTTTAAGGCATCCCTTCTTAGCCACAACTAATGTCGCTATTAACTATAAGTCACGAGTGATGGATGTCTCATTCATGAACACGAGGATTAGGTTTAACATTACTAACTTCTCAACCTATGCTTGAAGATGAATCTAAATGCTTCTTAGTTGATATGATTGATGAAATGATTGAACAGGCTTACCTACTATTTTGGACAAAGATCCCTTGAGAACCTTCTTTGCCATGGGAATTTAGGGTTATTTGACTTAGGAAGTACAATAGGTGAATTGGATTCTAGTCTTGACTCTACACCTCATCTTAAGTCTTCCTCTTAGGGGTCCTCTTATGAACCCTGTCCACCTTTGACTAGCTCCCCTATGCCACCTTCTGTGATTTCTCGACCTAAACTTTAGTTAAAACCTCTCACTGACTCGCTCGACTATATGTTTTTAGGCTAAAGAGACCCTACATGTTATCCTCTCTTCTCTATAGTCTAGTGATCAAGAGAAAGAGTTGATCAGTGTCTTATCTAAACATAAGGTTGTTATTGGGTGGTCGATTGCTTATTTGAAAGGGATTAATCCAACTATTTGTATGTATAGAATTCACTGAGAGGATGATGCTAAACCTGTTCAGTACATGCAACGTAGACTGACCCCCCTATATGAAAGAAGTTGTCTAGAAAGAGGTAGCAAAGCTTTAGATGTAGGAATTATTTACTATATTTCTAACAGTCACGCGGTCAGCCCAATCCAAGTCATTCCTAAGACATTCCACATAACTGTGGTTAAAATAATGATGGTAAATTAATTCTACTAGGCAGATCACGAGGTGGAGAGTATATATTGATTATAAAAAGCTAAATTTTGTCACTAGAAATGACCATTTTCTCCTTCCTTTCATTGAACAAATTTCGAAAAAATTAGTTGGACAGTTTTTAGATGGGTGTTCTATCACTAGAAATGTCCTTCCACATTTCATTAGCTATTTCACAATACATAACAATACCTGTAATATTCTTGTGCAAAGAATTCAATAATCATGACAAGAGCATGTCATTACTGCGTTGGCACAGAATGAAAGTGGAGAGGAGGAGTTAGGCTCAAAATAAGATTCGTTGACGAAGGTGCTCACTTTGTTGTTTCCAATGATAGCCATACTGCCGTATGTCATGCATAAGAATCCCACATCGAATAAGTGATGGGAGGGTCTTGGGGTTATAAGCGATGGCGCTCCATACCTCATCAGCTGTCTTTTTGTGGAGAGAGTAATAGCCCTGTTACACATAGCATTTGAGATCATAAGAAAACACAAAATGTCAAATCTCTCTTTCTTAAAGAAACTAGGAGAATTTATGAATCGAAAGATTGAAAGACTAATTAATTGGAAAACCTAGCCAATTCATCGGGGAAACAATGAAAAAACAATCAATCAAAATTGATTTCTAGCTAGATAAATTGCTATTTGAACAATTGGTTGAGCAGGAGTAAAAGGAGAAAATGATTCTGGAACCCTAATTCCCTGATATGATATCATAATAAAACTTAAGAAATAGAGAGAGAAAGTAGAAAGAGACGACGAAGGAAAAATTTGTGTTGTATTATTGAATTGTTCTCCCTTGTATAGCGCAGAGCCTTATACACAAAAATATCTCCCAGCTAATAACAAACTCTCAGGCGAAGAGGAAGGAAAAAAAATTGGTTATGCAATACAACTAAGCACAAAAGTACGTAGAGAAGTATAGGAAAATATCCAGCAAGTGGTAACTCTACTTATTTCTAATAGAAACAAGTAACAAATCCAAATCGCCAATTCTATCACAATCCACCATCCTATGATACAACTGATTTTGTTAATCACGTGTATGGCTCGTGTGTGTTAGCGGGAAACTATTTGAGAGCTTGTTAGTTTGTTAGCGGGGAAGGAGGGCCCATGTTTTTATGCCATTGAAAAGGGTTGTTAGTTGCTGGCTCTATTCAATAAAAGGGGAGCTCAACGTATTGTAATAGCATGGAAGAACATTAAATGGAAATGTCTCTCCCTCTCTATCCCAATTTTCTCTCTCTTAATTTCTTTACTTCTCCTTGAATCCTAAATTCCTAGAGAAGTCATAACACTTTTGGTATTAGAGCAGTCCAGATCCTGAGCTTTTCTGTCCCTTCAAATTTGTTCGATTACTTCATTCCCCAGTCGATCATCATAACCAAACACTATCAATTTGCTCCCATCGATCGTAGGTTTGATTTCCAACAGCACAATTGACATCAAGGATTTAGGATCTTCATCCTCATGGCAATTTCAAAAAATACTTGTGGTAATGAGCAAAGAAGATTGTAGGAATTGTGCCAATCTATGCAAAATTCTTGGATCAAATTTTAACAGTCCATTAAAAGCTCAGATGATGGAGCAACAAGAGAAGCAAGAAAGGACAAATTTCACTTTGAACGAGCTGATTACAAGCCTTAGCAGACAGGTCTTATAAATTGCTTCTGCAGCTGAATCTAGTGGCAACAACTTTAAAATAGGTAACTCTACTTTCCCTAGGCTCTCAAAAATTGATTTCCCGCGTTTTGATGGGGATAATGTGCATGGGTGGGTGTATAAGTGTGAGTAGTTTTTCAAGGTTGATAATACCATGGACAATACTAAAGTCAAGATGGCATCTATCCATCTAGGGGGAAAAGCCTTGCCATGGCACCAATCCTTCATAAAAAAATAGGGACAAAATGGGCAGGGTGGGATGAACATAAGAAGGCAGTGTTGGCCAGATATGGTGCTCAACCCTTTGATGACCCTCTTGCTGAGTTAATGAAGTTGAAGCAATGGAGAATGGTGGAACAGTACTAAGAATCCTTCAATGCTTTGCTTAACATGGTGATGCTACTAGTTAAGCACACTGTAAGTTGCTTTCTGAGTGGCCTTAATGATGAGATTCAGAATGTAGTCAGAATGTTCAAACCTAACACCCTGCATGATGCATATTTTTTTGCTACGCTTCAGGAGGGAACTCTTACCTCAATTTCCAGGATATCCAAACCCATTCTGGATAGGCCTAATTATTTTGTGCGATGAGGGGGTACTGCACCAGGAATTCCTTTCCAGTCTCACAACTCTTCAGGGAGTAAAACCTCAGTGAGAATCGTACCCTTTTTAGTGCAATGCACTACCAAAAGCATCCCTGTATCAAGTAGTAACTCAGTTACCTCAAAACCCAATGCTCAGGGAAGAATGTTGAGCCCAAAGAAGATTGAAGAAAAGAGAGCCAAGAACTTGTGTTTCTTTTGCGATGAAAAGTACTTCCCAGGGCATAAATGTAAAGCCCAGATGTATAGCTTAGAGGTGGTGGAAAAAGAAGAAGAGGGTGAGGCAGAATGTGAAGAAGTGGAAGAGGAAATGGAGGAAGGGGGGAATGCTGACTGAGAATCCTCAAATGTCTTTGCAAGCTTTAAATGGCTTGAACACTTACCAAACCATGAGGATAATAGGGAAGGAAAAGAACAACACTGCACATTTTGATAGATTCAGGAACTATTCATAATTTCCAAGATACTGTAGTAGCTAAGAGGTTAAAATGTGATGTTAAAAGGATGCTATAGCCAATTGTCAACAACTAGACTACACTATGGTTTGTAAGGATTTTACCTGGTCCTTGATGAGGCAGCAATTTTCAATAGATGTTTTGCTAGTACGCTTAGGCAGCTGTGAAATAGTGCTTGGCCTACAGTGCTTGTCCACCTTGGGTTCAATTCTGTGGAATTTTGAACAACTAAAAATGAAGTTCTCTTATAAAGGAAAAAGTGTGGTTCTGAGGGGCACTCAAAAATCTGATGTGAAATGAATGGCAGGCAAAGGGGTGCAAAAGGTGGTGCTATAATACAACTCAACTATTGGCCATACAAGCACATTCAGCCACTGCAGAGCTGACCTTAAGGCAACCTGAAGTTTTGAACCCTAGAGTGAGCCAACTGTTAACTGACTTTGCTGATATGTCTGAAGAACCTAAGAAGCTACCCCCTCATAAGGGACATGACCATAAAATCACCCTAAAAGAGGGTACTGCCCCCATCAATGTCAAGCCTTATAGGTACTCGGCCTTGCAGAAAGATGTAATTGAGAAAACAGACCAAGAGATGTTGGAGGCTGGTGTGATAAGACCTTCTCAAAGCCCATATTCCTCACCTGTAATCTTGGTTAAGAAGAAAGATGGATCATGGAAACTTTGCATCGACTATAGACGATTAAATAAGTGCACCATTCTAGATAAATTCCCAATAACTATTATTAAAGAGCTCTTGGATGAGCTATATGGAGTTGCTTATTTTTTTAAGATATACTTGAGATCTAGGTATTGGCAAGTTAAGATGCACCCAACTGATGTGGAAAAGACTGCTTTCAGGATCACTATGAATTTTTGGTCATGCCTTTTGGGTTAACTAATGCTCCTTCAACTTTCCAAGCACTTATAAATAGCATATTTAAACCAAATTTTAGAAAATTTATTCTATTTATGATATTCTAATCTACAGCAATTCTGATGATCAATATTTGGTCAATTTGAGGGTGACATTTGAAGTTTTAAGGCAACGCACTCTTTTGCTAAAAAGAGTAAATGTAGCTTTGGCAAGCAAGAGGTAGAATATTTGGGCCATGTGATTACGAAGCAAGGGCTAGGGCTAGCAACTAATCCTAATAAGATTCATGCATTAAGTTGTTGGCCAGAACCCACTAACACCAAACAGCTAAGGGTTTTTTTCGGGACTCATAGGATATTATAGGGGGTTTCTCAAGCATTATGGACAGATTAGCAAACACCTTACTGAGCTACTTTAAAAAATGCATTCTAATGGAATGTAGAGGCTCAACATGCCTTTGAACAGCTCAAAACAGCTATGACTTCATAACTAGTGCTAGCTTTGCCAAATTCATCCAAACCTTTTATCATTGAGACTGATGCTTTAGGAATAGGGATTGGGGCAGTCCTTATGCAGGAGGGACATCCAATTGTTTATTTGAGCAAAGCATTATCTACCCGACACCAGTTACTCTCCACCTATGAGGAGTTAATGGCAGTCATCATGGCAGTGGAATAGTGGAGGCCATATTTGTTGGGCAGGTACTTTATTATCAAAACTAACCATCATAGTCTTAAGCAAAATATGGAGCAAAAAATAATGACCCTTTCCAGAGCAGATGGCTACCCAAACTAATAGGCTTTAACTATCAAATAGTCTACAAACAAGGAAAGGCAAATTTAGCGCCCGATGGACTGTCGAGAATTTATGATGCACAGCTTATGAACATGACCCTTAGTACATTACATTGTGACCTTATGGATAAGATCAAACAATCTTGGGCTTATAACAAAGAATTGCAAGGTCTTATCCAATCCCTGTCAAGTGGGGAGGTACATGTTAAGTATCATCAGCTGCAGGGCTTACTTTATAGAAAGGTAAACTGGTAATGGGCCAAGACTTCCCATTCCAGCGACAGCTAATAAGCCTGGTTCATGACTCTCCTATAGGGGGTCAATTTGGGGCAGTAGTAACTGCAAAGAAACTGGAAAGTCTGTTCTATTGGAGGGGGCTCAAAAGGGATGTGAGTAATTATGTTAAGGCTTGTAGGATATGCGAAAGGAACAAACCTGATCTGTCTGCACCAGCTGGGTTGCTACAGCCTCTACCCATTCCTGAAGCAATTTGGGTAGATATATTGATGGACTTTATAGAGGGTTTACCTAAGTCTAGGGGGAAGGACACTATATTTGTTGTAGTGGATAGGCTCAGCAAATATGTCCACTTCCTACCACTGACTCATCCTTTCACTGCAACAATAGTGGCCCAGCTCTACTTTGAACACATCCACAAGCTACATGGTCTTCCTAGGGCAATTGTCAGTGATAAAGATAAAATTTTCTTGAGTAACTTTTGGACTAATTATTCTCACTGCAGAAATTCGCTTTGCATCTCTTAACAACTTATCATCCTCAAAGTGATGGGCAAATAGAGGTTGTAAATAGGTGCCTGCAAGGATATCTCATATGCATGACTGGGGAGAGGCCCTTGGAGTAGGTACTATGGCTTCCTCTTGCAGAGTGGTGGTATAATACCAATCGGCATTCCTCCATTGGCATTACCCCTTACGAGGTGGTTTATGGACACCTACCTGCTCTACACATTCCCTACGTGGCTGGAGATAGTAGAGTGGAAGCAGTCGATAGGAGTTTGAGGGCAAGGGAGGAATACATTTCTATGCAAAAGTATCATCTAGCTAAGACTCAGCAAAGGATGAAGAGTTAGGAAAATAAGCACAGAACTGAAAAAACCTTAGAAGTAGGAGATTGGTCTTATGTCAAGCCACAACCCTATGGGCAACACTCAGTTGCCCAAACGAGTAATCAAAAGCTATATACTAAGTTTTTCAAACCTTTTATGGTGCCGACCCGAGTGGGAGTAGTGGCCTACAAACTACAGCTACCTGAATCCTCAAGAATTCACCCAGTTTTTCATATTTCGCAACTAAAGAAACACATTAAAATATACCCTATTCAAAGCACTCTACCAACTATGGATGAGCATGGACTCATTGCTACTAAGCCAATTGTAGTTTTGGATAGGAAACTGGGCAAGAAGGGACAAGAAGTAGGTGTGTATGTTCTTATTCAATGGTCTAACGGGCCAAAGGAAGATGCCACATGAGAACTCTACACTAACATCAAGAAAAAGTTTCCTGAGTTTAACCTAGAAGCTTGAGGACAAGCTTTGTTGGGGGTTCGAATTGATATAGTTGATTTTGTTATTCATGTGCTTGGCTCGCATTTGTTAGTGGGAAACTATTTGAGAGGTTGTTCGTTCGTTAGCAGGGAAGAGGGCCTAGGTTGTTGTGCTGTTGAGAAGGGTTGTTAGGTGCTATCTCTATTCAATAAAAGGGGAGCTCAGCATATTATAATGGCACGGAAGAACAGTAAAAGGAAATCTCTCTCCCTCTCTATCCCAATTTTCTCTCTCTTAATTTCTTTACATCTCCTCGAACCATAAATTCCTAGAGAAGTCATAACATCCTGCTGCAGCGAAAAACTAAGTCCTGTCGTTCCATCTATATGGATTTGTTATGCCTTTAACATAGGTTCGGGTTGCCAGGGTCATCAAACTTTGCTCAAGAGAGCCTAAATTTTCATCCCATCAGAGATCATGGGACCAACAATAGCTGATCCTTACATAGTAAAAGATTTGCACGCAGAGAAAGAGGCGCAATCTTTATACGAAAGTGTTAGACTTAATAAAGTATATTAATATACTAAATAGAGTTTTCTGTTGGGATTTGTCCCAAATTCCCTTATCGGTTTTGGAAACAATTAAATTATTTCCTTCTTTGAAGATTATTATTTGGCACTTAAGACTCAAGTTGTATAGTTGGAGATATTTTATTTTATGAAAATTATATTATTTCCATATTTTCCATTGAATATCTTTTTTCTTTTTTGTAAAGATGATGTTTAGTGGCCAGGACATATGTTTGTGGGTAGGGTTAAACTCTTGGTATCTTTGGGACCTCTCTCTAATTACTAGGTTGTTTAACTTTGTTTGATGTGGGGCATTTGGAAGTGCCTCTCGGTACTTCCCTTTTCTATTCTACATTTTATTAAGAGCTAGTATTAAAAGATTTTTCGTTGTAATTGATCTCTTCCTTGGACATTTGCCTTGAAATCTTTATCTTTCTTGTTCATCTCTTCCTTGGGCATTTGCTTTGATATAGTTTTGTACTCACTCACATCATATTGGATTTTTTGCCGTTGTTGCCACCCGTGGTTTTCTCACGATTTGGGTTTCAAAGTAAAAATCATGTGCTTACAATTATCTTTTTTTTTTAATCTTGTTTTATATTCTCCAATATCTACATCCTTTATCACTTCCACATATACTAAGTTTGAGTTTGGATTATTATTTTCTTAACAAGTGGCATCAGAGCCGGCGTTTATTCGGATTTCAAGCATTTTCTTGAAGGATGTTTCTCATTTATATTGAGAATTTTGGCGTCATAACAAGATCAATTTTGTCGTGTTCGTCCATTTCAAGGAATTTGGTCCACGATGGAGTTTGTTTGGATTTGTCCCAAATTCCTTTGCCGGTTTTGGAAACAATTAAATTATTTCCTTTTTTGAAAATTGTAACTTGGCACCTAAGTCTTAAGTTGTGGTTGGAGATACTTTTTTATGGAAATTATATTGTTTCCATATTTTGTATTGAATATTTTTTTCCTTTTTGTAAAGATTTTTGGTGGTTAAGACATATATTTACGGCTAGGGTTAAACACTTGGTACTTTTGGAACTTCTCTATAAATACTAGGTTGTTTAACCTTGTTTGATGTAGGGCACTTGGGAGTGCCTCTAGACACTTCCCTTTTCTATTTCACATTTTATTGAGAGTTAATATTGAGAGATTTTCGTTGTAATTAATTTCTTCGTTGGACGTTTGCTTTAAAATCTCTCTTGTTGATCTCTTCCTTGGACATTTGGTTTGAAATCATTTTATATTCACTTATATCATAGTGAATTTTGTGCAATTGTTGCCGCCCATGATTTTTCTCCCAATTTGAGTTTTCAAGTAAAAATCATGTGTCTACAATTATCTTTTTTTAATCTTATTTTATATTATTCAAGATCTACATCCTTCATCATTTCTACATATACTAAGCTCGAATTTCAATTATTATTTTCTTGACATTTTCCTTGATGGAAATATTACACTCTAGTCCGTAAATGGATATACATAGGCACAGTTTATATCCTGCATTTGGCCGGATATTGTATATGTGTTTGCATTGTGTTCGATACCCAATCGCCCTGTTGTGATCCTATGTTATGAAGGATTGACAATTTCAGCACCTCAAATTGGTGGCCTACTCTTCTGCAGGAGGGTCCACCCATCGTCCATGTTCTTTAATTAGGTCGATTAATGCATCTGTAGCTTGATCCATCGCAATTCCTCGTTTCACCACCGTCTGCAAAATAAAAGATCAACATATTTTGGATAATGAATAGTTTCAAACCAAGAGCAGATTGATAAATCCCTGCTTATGAAGGGATCTAAAGGAAAGGCACCATACGTTAATGACAATAAATTTTTTATAAGATAAAAATCTAGACTGTAACCATTTTTAGGCAGATTCCTCCTTTATAACATCTTAGTGGTCATTCCTCCTTTATAACATCTTAGTGGTCAGATATTATACCACCACACAAGACTTGTCACAGAGCCACAAAAGGAGACTGGCTTTTGAACAACAGAAGTTACACGACATTGCTTTCAGCAGCAGATCAGCATCATGAGATTCTAGACAGTATTTATTCAAATGATGGGATCCAGCAAATAGAACAGCCTTCGAATATGAAAAGCACCCGCAACAAAGTTTAGGCAAGGTCAAATGTACGGACAATTGTAGAAAGGCTACTCCCATCTGGACCTGGCAAAAGCTGACCCAACCCGAAAACCCAACCCAAACCCGTCCGAAAATTTTAGGTTTTAAATACGATTTTCTCGACCCGAACCCGAAAACTTGCAAATGAGCGGGTCAAACCCGATCCGAACCCGAACCCGCCCCGCTTGACCCGAACACTATATCATTTTCTTTAATAATATTTTATTTTCCTCTTAGCAATAATGATTATTCATTATATCAAATCGTTTGGACACATATTACATAACTATCATATCGTAACAAAAATTAAACAATAGTACCATTACTTTTTCAACTCCATTATCATAAAATAATATCACATGCAATTCATATATTAGACAACTAAAAAAATGGATATGAAACGATGTGAAACAATGATCTACTTATAAGAAAATCAAACAAAATAAGCAAAATACTAGAAATTCTATATTTTTATTGAAATTCATGTGTCTAGTATTACTTTAGATTAATTACTCTACAGAAATCTAAATTTTTGATTTTACAATTAAAACATAATATCTTGTACTTCTCCAATTCTCTTTTGTTTGATTTCCATTCTAAAAAATTCGCCTTTAAATAAAGTACTAGTGGTAGGAAATGGGTAGGTCATGTTCGTATTATGATCAATCTCTTAATAAAGTATAGCTCTTTAGGGAATGGTAGATTGGTTAACAAAGATATCGAGTTATTAAATAGCGGCCACAACTGTTCTGACCCATTAAATTGCTCTAGAAGGGCTGGCCCATTAACGATCCAGCCCCTTATTTACGTTATTTTAATGTATGGGATGACCCCCCTAACCTAAATGTGACCCACGTCTTTGCCCACTCATGCATGACGTTCATATATTATAATGAAAAGTTTAAATATTCTTAATATTCTTTTAAGAAACCACAATTGTCATGTTTTTCATTAAATACTAACAATATTAAGCATAAATATGTCTGATTTTTAATTTGAACAAAGAAAAATGATTAACAAAAAAAGCCGCTCTAAACGTTGGGTCAACCCGAAACCCGCAAAACCGAATTACACCCACGCCGTATTTTACCTGAATCCGAAATACACCTGACCCGTATTTCACCCGAACCCGAATACACCCTATACGTCCTTAACCCACCCGTTCAAATTGACAGATCTACTCCCATCAGAACCTCATACCTAAAGTTGTTTAATTTTGTCTCCCCCTTCCCCCCAAAAAAAAACAAAAAAAGGAGGGGAAGAAGATGGGCCCCGACAGTTGAATTACAGCTTCGACCACGAGGTTTTCAGCCTCATCAAAGTGGGTCCTACAATTGAGAACTATGGATATAAGTGGAGCTGTGTGTGCAACGGGTTGAAAGGTTTCAAAATAGTTAGGCCATAGATGGAGTACATTTTTCCAAACCGAACTAGCAAAACATACACCATGAATTGCAAAGAGTAACAGTATATACATATCCTAATCAAACTATTACTCTCAAGTGCTGGTCATCGAATGTAGTTGGATTAGATGTACAGTTTTCTCCCTATTATCCTGAAGAGAGTTGGCACATGTTCATCAAACCACTATACCCCAAACTCCCACTTAAAGTGAGGGATTCAGACTCATAATCTTATCCTTGAATTAAAGAGTGGCAAATTTTATGAATAGACAAAGTTTTGAAAAGCAAACACAATACTGTCATTTTTGCAACATATTATATTCTTAATCCAAACATGACCACACGTTTATAATTTATGAACTAATGAGGAAAACTAGAAGCCATCATGAAGGTCCCAAAACAGCAGTTATCATTAAAATGCTACTATGTTCACTAGTATAAGGTTCTACAAGAGTCGGGCTTCCTAATCAGAAAATGAGACCAAGATTCAACCAACATTATAGAAAGAAACATGGCATACCTTGCCAACATATAGGTCGATTTTACCAGGAGCACCACCAACATATCCAAAGTCTGCATCAGCCATTTCCCCAGGACCATTAACAATGCAACCCATGATTGCAATCTGCAAGGATAGACAGGCAAAAACATGAAAGAACAAACCTTGTATGCTACAAATTAATGTCACACTGACAATTTTACGATAAGCTTAGAATATTACAGAGACACCAGGCAAGTGAGATGTCTTTTCTCTTATTTGAGCGCTAACTTCTTGAAGGTCGAACAGTGTCCTTCCACAGGAAGGGCATGATACGTATTCCTGAAAAATCCAGTGTTAAGAATTCTGCCTCAAAAATCATCGACTGAGAACCAAACATTTTCTTACTGCAACAATTACCGTTTTCGTGTTCCGCATTCTGCAGCCC
This sequence comes from Selenicereus undatus, assembly GCA_017589665.1. Lineage (NCBI taxonomy): Eukaryota > Viridiplantae > Streptophyta > Magnoliopsida > Caryophyllales > Cactaceae > Selenicereus > Selenicereus undatus. Next base: position 55,618,921 of record JACYFF010031955.1, read on the forward strand.
TGAAGCAAGTTAAAAGATGTGTTCCTAAGAAAATCAAAGTCTTTGTCAGGAGCTTCCAAAAGTACACCATCTCCTAGCCCGTCTACAAGAAGGGCTCCAGCATAGGTTCCAGCCTGAATGACTAAGTCATCCCTGATTAAAAATAAGACACGAATAAATAAAGAGAGATAGGAACAGAGTATAAAACAGAAACTGCCGTTTGGGATATAATTAAAGAGCATCATGTACTTTGAAATACCTGTGAAGTCCAGAGGGGAACTGGATATGGTGAATTACAGGGAAGTTCAGCGCATTATCCAATAGGTATTCAAATAGCCTGCAGTTGATGCATACATCTTAAATCAGATCCACGACCCATTTTTTTCTCTGTTTTTTTTTTTGGTTTTGGGGAGGGGGTTGGGGGAGGAAAGTTGACAAACAAAGGATCACTATGTCATAGAAACCACCGTACACACTGCATATCCTCAAAAGTAGGCAGCAATTTATAAAAATGTGAGCTCACATATTCGGAACTAACTAAAGCTATCCAATGTTCTGAACTTCTGAATTCTGACAGAACTCTGCCAAGAAGAAAGGGGAAAATATACAAGATGTCACTCACGCTACATTTCATGGTTGATTGCTCTATAGATTAGGCTTTGGTCGATAAGCAAGTCCAATTCACCAAGTTCAGACACATTATGGACCAGCTGGTAACAAAATGCTTTATCTGCATGCTATCTTCAAATGATTCACTGTTTATACTAAGGCAAGCTTCCAAAAGGGGGAATACAATCCATTATAAGCACTTAAGCAACCCATTCACCATAACCCTCACAGTCAAATAACTAAAAGCCTTGAACAAAGTCATGTCAGCTGCCAAGAATATTCATCTAGTGCCTAGGAGATTATGAGCATATATGAGCATTAATAAGACTCAGAAACTGACAATACCTTCTTGCCGCATGCACTCTGCTGATTTTCTTGTCAGTAAAAGGCAAGTCATGCAGAAGCATTGTAGCATCTATGTCTTTAAGGGTTTCCAGTTCCTCATATGGTTCATCACCCCTCACAGTCACTGCCAAGCGTGTTCCTGGTAGACACACAATCATTGTGTTCAATAAATCACTCCCAAGAAAAACATGTGACCGACCACTTAGAAACGCTGTAAAGAAAACCACCTTCTGGTAAAAGCTTATATGCCCCAGTCAATAACTCCTTGAGGTTCACCAAGACGATTGCATTGGGCAAAGGCTTTGTCAGTTGCTCAGAGAAAGGGGCTATTACTCCTATACTTATGCCTATTAGCCTCTTGAGAGCTAGCCGCTGACAATATAAACAAGAAGACAAAGTCAACTGTCTGACTCAAATAACTTGATCACAAACGAAAGAAGTAATTTTGAAGCAATTGAAGAAACAAAGAATAAGAACGAAAGAAAACGAAAGGATTTGCTTACTGCATCAGCATCATCTACCGGTGGAAGCTCCCTGAGTAGAATTGAATCTACAGTAGCCAGATCCTAAAATTGACAAGACATAAGTCATGAGATTTCTAACAGAACTTAACTGAGAAATTTCAGGGCTAAGCAATTCGTCATTTGACTAGCAACATACCTTAAAGGGCATGCCAACAACAAGTTTTGCAGCTAGTGACTTGCATAGAAATTCAGGCGCCTGGATTTTATGTCATGATAGAGCAGAATTAGATTCGCTGATTCAAGGTCGATAAGAATGTCTACATTGTTTTACTCAAACGAAAAGAAGAAATTCCACATTTAGCATCTAATCAAAATAAGATGAAAGATCATAAGGCTAGACAACAAAGTTTTTAACCATAACGTAAGGTTTAGTAACAAGCATACTGTTCAAAGACAAAAGAATGAAGGTGAACAAAGACTGTAAACGTGGAATATGAATAAAGGTAAGGGAGCTTTGCATCCAAGTGTCAGATTCGCCTATCAAAAAGCTGTTTAGACACTCTCATCAAATGAAGTGTCAAAAGCCTGTACCCATGTTAGACTATTGACAGTTGAGTTCCCGACAGAGTACTCCGGACAATATTAAGAATCCAAGAATGATGGAAGTTTGCAAGGGAAGTAGGACCCTAGCTATGAGCTTCCAAGAACACAAAGGAAACAAGAGAAAACTCACGAAAGGAGAGTGGCACGGTCGTGCTTAAGGGCACGGGCAGACCGTGCCAAAGTTCTGGTTGGGGAAATCCGTGAGCTCTATCTTGCACGGTTGGAAGGTATAGGAAGGATGTGAAAGAAGTAGGCTAATAGGAGTAGTCTAAGCTTTGGATAAATGTGGGAATGGATTGGTGGATGGCTTATTTTGAGGTGGAAGTGATGGAAGTGTTTAGGAAAGTAAGGATAGATGAAGAACACAAGTAGCACTAAAGAGAAAGCTCACGGTTTAAGAGAAACCAAGGCAATCTTAAAGAACTTCAAGTGCTTTAGGATAGTACTAAGCTAGGTGATTAGATAAGATACACCACTAACCACTAGCTTAGGGCCCTTAATCTTTGATTAGGATAAGATACACCACCTAACCAAGGATTAAGACTCTCTTTGATCACCACTTAGTTTGGCCAAAAACTAAGATAAGCAAGGAAAGTATTTAGGGAACTCAAGACACAAAGTCTTTTCTCTCAAATTAACTTCAAAGTATATATTACAAAATGAACTACTAAAGGCTTTATATAGCCTTCTAATACACACGAATGAGCTTTCCTTCTAGGCTAGGAAAGTCATTAAAACACTTAATACTACTTAGTACATGGTTAAGAACTAATCTAATACAAACCAAAAGTTTAAGGCCTTAAATACAACTTAGCATTAATATAAACCTTTCCTAGGCATTAAGGAGTGTAGATGAGTCAATTTCCTCACTAGGGAGGAAAGCTTCTCACGGCCACACCTCAAAACAGCTGAAAACTTCTTGCTTGACATGTGGTACTAGGGTGGCCGGTTGTGTGCTTGCAAAATGGAGGCTTCTTACTTGCTCCACGTGTCTCCCTCATGCTTGGCTTAGTGGCAGCTCTCCAAGCAGCTCAAACCAAGCTGGTGAATATGCTTTCACATTAAGTAAACCCATTGAGGAAGGAAATCCTCCTTACTAAGCAACCGGGTATATAGGTGCCGGTTTCTGCCCTGACTTGTGACGCATGGTTGACACCACAAATGTTGAGTATTCTGGGATGTTTTTATATTGCTGGAAACCTCAAGATGTCTAGAATACCCTCCATTTGGAATCAAGGCATTTGGACTTCGTTTGCCCCTTGAAAAAGATGAAATGCCCAAACCGTGCAGAACCGGGTTCAAAACAGCACATGACCGAATATCAGCTTTGTTCCCTAACCAAATGAACTCCAAATCTGGTAATTCAAATTGGAAATGAAAGCTAAGATCTTAAGCTTTCCAGGGATGCAAAAATTGGACATTTAAACCTCATGGAAGGTTAAGAAATATAATCACCAAAACCGGGTAAAATCTGGGTGTAAACTGTCTTCAGGGCAGCTTGACTTAAACATATGTTTTGGATGACCAAATGAACTCCAATGAGGCTGAAACTTGTTTTATTCGAAAGCTAACATCCCAAGGTTCAAGAGAATACCAAAATTAAGGATTTAAGTCATCTCAAAATTAGGTGACCATAACCAGATTTCACGGGCTAGTTGCAAAGGTTCCTGGCAGCAAGGTGCGATTAATTGTCTAGGCTTGTTTCTAATGCTTGGGAATAGCCTAAACATTCTGGAAGTGAGGGATGACCACCAGACCTCCATCAAAGAATCATTGCTTTGAAGTAAAAGGACAAAGTGAATCCATAACACAAGAGCCAAGAGACACAGGATACTTTGGCATATGACTACTTACTGATAGTAAACCGAAATTGCGAGTTCAGAGAGTAAAATCGGATGGAAAAAAGGTTCAGATACCGCTGTATTTTGCAAATTTTAATAAAATGGGATAAGTAGGAAGCTTATGGTCCTTGTAGGCAGGTTGACATCAAAACTGTATTTTCAGATTGAAATAAGAATCTCACCTTCAACTGATTCATTGAAACACTCATGAAAACAGAACCATCACGGTGTAAGACACCTCTGTAGTCCACTTCTTCACCCTGTGGTTGGAAAATTGGGGGAAAAAAAAACAGATTAAATTTCAGGTCTCCAGAAAAAAAATAATAATAAATAAAAAACATTGATGGCACCAAAGGCATGGAAGAATTGAAGAAACATTGTTAGGAATCACAAACCAACCTTTCTCTGAGCTGGCAATTGACCACTTCTACGTTGAAACTCAAAATAATGCCTGTGCTTCTCTTCAAATGGTGCCTGATTCAAAATTACAGCAAAAAGTAGTTGCTGTAAACATACATGGTCTCACTGTTTTAGCATCAAACAATTACCAAAGATCATAACTTACCACTCCTTGCTGTAGTTCAGCTGCTCTGGTACCAAGGTTGGCCAGCCTTCTGCAGGGGTCTATCTCTTCCTCCGGTGGTTCAGTAAGAGACACTCTGATTGTATCTCCCAGACCATCCTATTAGGAGTTGCATCTCTTTAGATTTATGCCGACAAATACCACATGTTGAATTCTTGAATACACTGGAGCTAAATAGAACATTCAACACATGCAAAAACCAGTTGTTCAGGGAAGCTCATTCTTTTCACCCTCGCTCTTCAGGAAAACAGGCTAGGCAATACGTAGCATACAGCCATACATACAGTAGGATTTCCTCCAGTCATGAAAGAGGTAGGTAGAACTGTCTGAACTTAGAGGTGTTCATGAAACAACAGTTGAATCTATCTGAATTTGGACCTAATAATCCCCTCCATTTCATGGAGAAATATTTCAAAAATCACCTCAATGATATTGGTTAATGCATGAAAATAAAAATCAACGAGCCTCATCATTTTCAAGATAATCAACCTGAAGAAGGGTCCCAATCCCAATTGCAGATTTCATCCGTCCATCTTCACCCTCGCCAGCTTCTGTGACTCCCAAGTGTAAAGGATAATCCCACCCTTGCAAATACATTTCGGCCACCAATAATCGATATGCTTCAACCATTACAACTGGATTGCTAGCTTTCATGGAGAAGACAAAATTATGATAATCCAATTTACGGCATATTCTCGCAAACTCAAATGCAGATTCAACCTATTTCAAAGTCACAAATCAAAAAAAAAAAAAAAGCAAAAGAACCAGCTGAGTTCAATATTATGTAAAAAATACGCTAAATGGTAAATGATGTCACTCTTACTGCCCAGGGCCAGAGCAGAAGACATTAGTGCTTACCATTCCCCGTGGAGAATCCCCATAGTAGCTCATTATACGGTCTGAAAGACTACCATGATTCGTCCCAATACGCATTGCCCTACCATATTTCTTACACTTCTCTACCAGTGGAGCAAAAACCTGGCATGACATCATAAAGTGATGATAAGCCAAAAATATTCTGTTATTCACATGCTTTAATAAACAAACATCAAGTTCCATTTAACAAACATGAGAAAGCCAGCAGAAATAAGCTGAGAAAAGGAAAACCTTCAGACCAAGTGCCTGAGATGAACCCACAAACAGTTGCTAGTATCTTAAACAGGTGGCACAGCCACATTCAAATCTAATTTCAAAGAAGAGGACTCTAATTTTAAATGGCACAGCTAACTTTTTCAGTGCAACTTCCATTTAAGTTAATTATTCAGTTAATTTGGATAACATACATATTTCAAAGTAAAGCCACAGCTGACAATCGGCAAATTTCTGAATTAGCAAGATGATATTGCGAAGAATTTGGGAAAAATAGGTGAATCATAACAAAATAATGAAACTTCACATAAAATAAAAACATAGCATGAGATTCAAGACAGCACATAACATCACAATACACACTATGCACAACTTCAATTGTTCTGCTAGGTCTCTCCATCACTTAGATTACTTAGAGCAGAAAGGCCTAGGACTTAAACATGTTTGTTTTTTGGATGGCAAACTTACAGGAAAGCTCAATAAAGCATTCGAAGATGATGTCTCTTGGAGTATGGCATTCATAGATGAATATCCCTGACTAATAAAAGGGAAGGAGCCAACATTTAGTTGAACTGACAACAGACACAGAGTGTAAGAATATTGGCCTAGCAGAAGAAAAATAGGGCATTGGAATGAAAATTTATAGATGGCATGCTTGATGTAGAGGATCAAGTCAAGATCACAACACAGCATACTAAACAAGGAATATTTTTAGATGCTTTACGTCAGTACAAAGGACCGAGGGACTGCAAATGAAAACATTAGCCATCCTACAAGGGTCAATGATAGTAATGCATAAACACATCATGCATTTATTTGTTGGAATACGATTCCACGCAGACAAAATGTTCATGGCATTTGGTGTTAACAAATGAAGTGAGTACATGTCACACGAGCATTTCAATGTGCATATAAACATACTAGAGAAGATAAAATCAAGAGTTTCCTAACTGAAGGTAAGGTGTTAACAAATTTGTAATTGAAGGTTTAAACACATGACAAATGTCAAGATGATACATCTCACAGCTAGTGAGGAAAGAGAAAGATGATTATAATGAAGCTAAGAGAGGAAGAGGAAAGCGGCATAAGAACTGAGGTAACTGATCAACTTCAGGAATATGAAACTTCTATAAGTTTGTGCTGCTGCACAATTAGGTTTTGGAATTCTATACAGGGGCTTTCTCTATCAACCTGCTCTAGCCTCCTTGTAGAATAAAGCTAACCAGTAACCACCCATCCTCATTATGAGTTTCTAAGTATTTTTACCATCTTAGGTACCCCATTACACATTTCTTGGTCAACTTGTTTTTGTTTTTGTCGGGATCGATAAAAATCAACGGAAGAGAGAAAAAAAAAAAGACAAAGGAAGTTAAAAAAGAGTTTTGATAACAGTACGAATGTTTCAAAACTTAATCTTAGAAAAGTTCAGGAGTAATGTGAATGGAGGAGTGAATATTTCCTTGGTTGGAAACTTCCCTAAATTCCTATAAAAAGGAGTATTGTTTTAATTTGGAAAACTCACAAAATGAGCTACACAAGATGCCACCAGAGAAAATACCAAGAGGGAGCTTGGTGAGCTTAGTTTAAAAAAGCGCGAGGCACACTGAAGCGCATAGGGTCCCAAAGCGTGAGACGCGAGGCGCGATGCGAAGGCGCATGCATCATGGATGCGAGGCGCACTTCTATGCAAATTTTTTTAGAAGTATTTCATATTTCACAAAGCATTTTTTGTAGAAACAAGTTAAATAAATGCATTAAAATGTGATTAGATATCAATATGACTACTAATACTACAAATAACCTTAAGATATGTTATCTTATCATTGTAGTTCCTCAATGTGCATACTTACGGTATAAGTTTAGCACACCTTTTAGCTCCTAATAAAGGAAAAGATGAAAAAAGGTAAAGGCAAGGCTAAGAAAAAGAAGAAAAAGGGGAAAAATATAGCCTCGCATCCTTGAGGCGCACCTCATCCCCTCCGAGGCGCTGGCCTGGTAGCCTCACGCCGAGGCGCGCCTAGGCGTGCCTCAGGCGGGCTTTTTTAAACTAAGTTGGTGAGAGTGGGTGAATGTAGGAAGCAATTGGTAATTAGTTGCGGGAAAAACACATCCAGATAGAGGTGTGGGAAGGGTCTGTTTATAGGTGTTGGTAATTAACACTTATAAACATGGAGAGTTGTTTGTATATTGTCCAAGAATAGTGGAAATATAATTTTTCTCACAAAATCCTCTTGTGTCAGTTTTATTTATTTTAGTACGTTCTTGATATTTTTCAGATCTTACGTGCTTAAAACCCAACAGTTTTAGTTTAACTATCATTATCATCAGTTTCTCAATACGGTTACTTTGTTATTTGCCATGTGCTCTTAGTGGTCATGAAATCATGATTATTTCCACTAAACCACTACTCCGATATTCCTTGCATTTGCATTGTTCCATACAAATTTACTTTCATCTTTAAAAAGAAAAACAAAAAATTACTTTCCTTTTATCCTCCTCTTTATACCTACAACCCACTGTTTCTTTTATCACTTTACTTGCAACTACTATTTCTTGTTTTTGTACTATCACAGTTATTTTGCATCAAAAATCAGATTGGAGATCTTCGTCAAACCACCTCTTTGATAATCTAGATCAATAATGAGGTTGCGCAGCTCTTCACCTTCCCATACTGCCACAGCAATATCCCTAGGGGTATTCTAAACAGAATATTCGCATCAACAAAACATGGATCAACACAGGAGTTTCTCTTTCTAAAATCTCTCATAGTTATAGCAAGGCTCATAATCACACACAAGCTATGTGGACACATGTGTTCGACATCTGTACGGATCCAAGTGTCCAACTAGTCAAGTCTAAAAATTAAGGACACAGGGACACTATCCACATCTTGGACATGGATATAAGGCCACTATCCAACATATGGCTCTTCAGATATTTTTTTCTTCTAAATTATATCAGCTCATAGTAGTATTGTATTTTTTATAGTTAAATGAGCCCAATACAGATTTATGACTCACCACTTTTAGGACAAAAAACACTCTCCATCTAAACTAGGTCACCTAGTCACCAATCCACAGCAAACATGAAGCCTCCTACTTTCATTGAAAATAAAAAAAAATAAAAAAAACAGGTAATGAGAACAGTGGAAACTAGAAAGAACTCAAAGAAGTGACAAAAAGAAACCATAGACTCAGTCCCACTGCAACTGGGAGCCCCACGGTGGCTGCTCTCTCTCTCTCTCTCTCGCTAACCGTCTACACCCCCACAGGCCTCAGCTCCGCCTCCCATCCACCTATATTCGTCACGGCGACTGCCTTGTCCCTTTCTCCAATGCTGACTGTGTCAGGATGACAGTGTCCAATGACTTAGTCGAATCTGACCTGCATCCCATGTCCGGATCCGTGTCAGATCGTGTCAACACGGATACGGCACCCCCATGAACCGAGTCCAGGTAAAGTAGAACACAAACAAGGGAGGTTAGGGCCCCATCAATCCGTTAGTTATGGCCTGTTTTAATGTTTCTCTCTCCGACTACTGCCTGTTTGTCCATCTAATTTATCTTCCTCATTAATTCTTTACGTCTCCATCTTTTCCATATTTCCCAACAAATTCATGGGCTTTCCTCTAACAAGAACAATTTTAAAAACAAAAGTGCATGCCTGCAACATAAAATTTCATTGCATAGGAAATTTTTTTTCCCGTCCACAGTAAGTCCAGATGTCTTTTATTCTCCAGGTTGAACGGGAGGGGGAGATGGGAATGCTTGTGGACTCACCTGCTCAATATGCTCAAGTTCTTTTTGGTAGTCCTCTTCAGTGTACTCCAGTTGCTCAAATTGGGCCCTCCTGTCAGCTGCATCAAAGCATCCACTTCAGTCCCAAGTTACCTGGCTCAGCAACTCTATGATTAGAGGATTACTGCAGAATAAATACCAAAGTTCCCCGGATTGACACGAATTTTCTCAAAGCATTCAGCGACACGCATTGCAACTGAAGGAGCAAAATGAATATCTGCCACCAGAGGAATATTATAGCTGCAAAAGATAAATAAACAAATAAGCCAGCATATAAATAAATTGCCAAAACAAGTAAATAAACAAATGAAGAAATAGAGGGAAGAAACTAAAGCAGTCGCAGATATCAGCATATAACTGCAACCAGGAAGGAATTTGAAAATTTTCCTACTTTTTCTGAACAAGAGTGTTCTTAATTTCAAAACAAGCATCTGCCTCTCTCTTTCCCTGCACTGTTATTCGAACAACGTCTGCTCCACTGTCAGCAATTCTCATGACCTAACAGTTGGAGAAAGAAAAAGAAATACCGTCTTAGAGAAGACAAGAACATATCTCTAACCTCTATTAAAATTGCAACATTTGAAGGGCATGGTTTCCAACTGCTCCAAAGTTCTAATCCCTCCTTTGGGAACAGTTATGCCGCATTTAAGACTGTATCCTACTTATGTCAACATACTCAAAGACCAAGCCCCCTTAACTATTATATACAACACACAGGTACCACATTCTCAAGTGGTACTTAAACAAGATTTACTTCAAGCAATAGGACAAAAGTGAATTCCTTTAATTGGTTGGCATGGAGAAAGCTATTCACCATGAAATGGAACACCAATAATAATACAAGTGGTGAATCAGTGCACCAATTAAGCTATTGATTATGAAATGGGACACCAGTAACAATACATGTGGAGAATCAGTACATCATATCCACAAAAGTCTAATAGCTGGTGCAATGATGACCATTCTATTGGTCTATTATGTCTTACCAATGAGAACAAGTTCCATCACAACGCACTAATTGTTTTCCACCCATAGCATACCTTTTCCCTGATGTTCAAGATGCATGGGATCTTACTTCATGAATTCACCCATCTACTTTCAAATAGTCATCACAATGCATTGTATGTTTGTCCTAGGACCGAAATCAAGTACACTGATAAGAGATATAGCACACATAAAAAATTCATGTCATCACAACTAGGCAACTACAAGCTTTCTTCATCTAGTCCCTTTGCCACCTTTTTTCTTTTTTCTCTTTTCTGGGTTTTAAATAAGCTATAGGGTCACATAAAAATCATAATCAAGAAGCACTGATCGTAGTGAATAAAGCATTAGCAAACCTGCTCTGCTGTTGCAGCAATGTCTTTTGTATCAGTTGTTGTCATTGTTTGTATCCTGATAGGGTGATCACTCCCGATGGCGACATTTCCCACCATTACAGTACATGTTTTCCTCCTTATAGTTTTGTATGGAGACTCACAATACTTCTGACGAGGTACTGCATGTCATAAGAGACCAACCATTTTAAGAAAAAGATATCATAGCAATGCACTAGACAGGACAGACCTAAATGAGAAAAGAAAAGAGAATTCGATCTCAAATAGAGAAATCATACTTTGTTATCAACTTATCATATATTATTTCCACAATACTTTTACTTACTTAGGGCATGCTCTTTCAACTTGTGATAAATGTTTATTCTCAGCTTTCAGCACATTTCAGAACAACAGTACAATTCAGCATTATTCAACATAATTCAACACAATACAACACCATTCAGCAATTGTAGAAGTATGTGTGGATCAAATTGTGATTGAACTCAAATCACCAAATTGTTAATCAATAATTGGACTTATTGTATTAATAATGCAAATAGGTTTATTACTGCAATTGTCAGTTAAATGTTGAAAAGATTATGACATTACATAACTAAATAAAATGTTTCTTACTATTACTCACAGTATAAAATATGAATATTATTGTAATTGTAGAATCCTTATTATTTTGAAGAACTATTATATTATTCAACTTCATAAATTTGTCACTAATTCTCTAAAACTACATAATTAAGTTGATGAAATATTATAATATATGTATCCTAGACATGATAACATGCGCATGTGCCAACCGAGATCATGCAAGGGCAGGGGCATTGGACGCGGTATGCTCTGGAATTTCTAGCATTGTGGTGACCAAAAAGAAATATATATGCTAGAATATACTAAATGGTTAATCCTAAATTTGTATTGTCGACTCGTATGTTCTAACAATTACTCACATATATATTCTTGGTACTCTAATTATAATTATTTTCAAAATTGAACTAATAATGCAATCCATTAACTCTAACAATATACGAAAATTTTTCATTAGGACTAAAGAGACTTCAAATGCTAAATACATTCCCAAATTGCTTGTATATTATACAATATACGTATCAATTAAAAAAGTAATTCATAAATTAATTTACGACAATCGTAGCATATATATACACAACTCATTGGAATATGTTTATATTTTATCACAGAATAAATAAATATGCATTTACAACAGCTCACATTCGGTGTATACACATTCAATCACCTTTATAAATGCATTTCTTGGCTTCATTACAATTAAATATAAACCAATTCAGCAAAATTCAGTATGATTGAGTATGTTTCAACATGATTCAACATGTTTCAGTAATAGCCACTAATAAGTACTCATCTTACGTCCAAAAGAAAAGGGTCTCTTTCTTTCTACTTTCCTCCACCAGGGATAGAATCCTGTGTTCTACCAACCACAAGCGTACACCAATGTACTTGATCATAATTCCTTATTAGACAGCCGTTGCAATTAAATCTTAATCCAACAGAAATGAATAGCATTAGATGCAGGCATAGCACAGTTTCCACAGTATCCATTGAATTTCTCTGCACTTCAGGCACATTGTTGGTTCGACATATGTTAAAACATAAAATAATGACAGAACCTTACGTAGCAAACTGCTTCCTTCTGACGCAGGCTGAAGTTCAGCAATATCAGGAACTTGGTTTGAACTCTTAATAACCAAGAACTTAGTCCTTGAGGACTTAACCCTCATGACATTCAAAGTCTTGACAAAATCCACCCTTTTGGCAAATCCCAGGTCACAATCCTTGCTCCTTACATGTAAAACTGCAGCTTGAATTATCCCAGTTGCCATCTCCCAGTTGAACTATACACACCTTCACAATCCACAGTCCTGCCAGCACAAAGTTCAATAGCTTAATTAAATTACAAGAACACCAAACATTTGATTTTGAGGATTAATCCAAAACCTCGTTTCCAAAAAAGTCTTTGAATTTCCAGCACCAGAGCTCATAATTGAATTGAATTTACAGCGCCAAAGCATAAGCAGCCCAAAAATTCTATCCAAAAACTGAAAAAACAATGGGCATAACAATTACTCACAGAACAAAGCTTTCCAGCAAAATTAAGTCTCACTCACTCACTAACCGTTGAACACTGGATTAAGCTTGGATGTAAGTGGGCAAGCAAAAATAGGGGAGGACAGTGAAGCGAGTGATCTAGAAGATGAAAACTGGTGGAGGGTGGATTGCAAGTTTTGGGGGAAATTGAAACGAAACTATTATGGGGGAAATTGAAACGAAACTATTTTAGGGAAGCTTTTGAGGAGAAATAGGAAAGAGAGCAGAAATGGAAGAAGACAGAAATGTGCTTCTCTCCAACCCTTCCTACCAGCTCCACTTTCCGAGTTGATTGATTTCACAGGTCACACAAAAGGCTAACTCTAAAATATTGTTTTGAAATTTTTTATTGCGTTGATGGTTGAATTCACAGTTCTGGCTGGGTCTCACAAGTTCGGTATAAAACTACAACCCAATAAAATCAGCAGAAGAAAATACGCATGCGCATCACGACTCACGAGCGTTTTAACGAGCGTATTATACTGTTGAGTGTGAAACTAAAACCAATAAGCCGTGTTTAAATTAAGGGTCTCATCCATGTGTTTTGATTTATAAAAATCTGGGCCCCATGCCCCATCACTATCAATTGTGGCAATGGATCCCGACAAACCAAGTCACGAAACTCAAACATCATTTGAACCAGCAAGAGAAGTCCAAACACGTTAGAAAGAAAAAGAACAGTGAAATGAACATCTTATTAACGAACTACTCTTATTAATAATACACTCCTATCATCATGCATAAAATTTAGGTTAAGAACTCTAGGTTGAGTCTACTTCAAAAATTGTCACGTGTAAACCCACTCTTACAAGTTATCATCCAAATTAGTGTCTTCAGAAACATTTTTGAACATTATACCAATCAGGGGCAAAGCTATGTGGGGCTTAGGGGTGTCCATGGACACCCCTAACCCAAAAAAAAAAAAATCTATATTAAAAAGTATAATTTTTTATTTTTGGACACCAAAAAAAAAAAATAGTGTATATTAGGAACGATATTAATTTATGAACACCCCTAATTTGCATGCCTAGATCCGCCACTGATACCAGTTATTTTTCTAGAGTACCAGCACAAAGAGATATATATACTTCAATAGACCTTTATTAGACTTCGTAAGGGAATCAAGGATCTGTCCAAACCAACCTGCAAAAATAAGGGGCAATGTTGGCCTTTTTTTACCTTCGAGTTATCCCAACCTTCAAGTTTAGCACATCCAACTATTATGAGGGGTAGGATAAGGTAGTGGGTCAGAACCTTTGACCTGTTGTGCTCAAAAGATTAGACATTTCTTTGGACTAAAGATATCAAAAACTAAGGGCAAGTTCATTGCAAGAGTTCTATGTTTGGGGTTTTATCTCACTGTTTTAATTGAATTGATTTTAGCCCTAAATTATTTATTCATTCAGACCCTTGTCGTGTTTGTTTTGATATGTTGTTGATTTGATTATGGATGAACTAATTTTGTATAATTCATAAGTAATCATTTTCTACTTGAGTAGGTTTCTTAATTTTTTGGATCTTTTGTAAAGATTTATAAATTAGGATACATGTGGAATATTAAATTTACTCTTAGGGCAAAAATTGTAAATTAGTGTCATCTAATCAAGTAGAGATTTGAGGAACGGATGTGACCGAATAACACAAGGGTACTCTTAGGGGAATGATGAGGATGGGTTGACTATGTCTACCCTCATGAAAGTCGATTACGGTTAGGGTTAGGAAAATCCTACCTAGTGGCCCTCATGACCCGACCCTTGAACCGCATTCTTCCTTACTTTGACGTGCACTTCATGTATTTTAAATAAACCACGATACTGTAATAACAGAATAAGTCTTAGGTAGAAAAAAAAACATCATAAACATTTTTCGAAAGATGGAACTTCTTGTCATAACCCATAAAACTTAAGTTATGTGAATAAAAAACTTTTAGAATTGCTATAAGAGATGTAAACTATGTTACATAGACTTGGGTGTAGGATGCCATATGAAAGTATGCATTAAAGCATCAGGCTCATTAAGAGAACTAAATTCAGGACATAGGGACAGTCCAATATGTGGAGCAGATATGAGACTAGTCATTTTACGTGTGGAAGTTGGAGTTTCAAATTGTTCTTACTGGAATATGTCATTAGTTAAAAGGTTTCTCCTTATCAAACCAATAATCACTAAATCCTAGGGGTCGCCATATGCTTGTTCAAAAGATCACATTAAAGATCAAGATATAGAGGAGCAAAAACATGTCATATATAGCTAAGATTGTCTCAGTAAACTCTGTTATGTAGGGCATCACATCCTTTTGGTATGGCCTACATATTTATCTTGCATCAATCAATTCTGAAGACAATTAAGCAACTGCGAAAGAACTTCCTTTAGAATGCTAAAATTTCAACAAAAAGGATCCCATCAATGGCTTGAGAAGATGCCTACAATGCCCAAAAACAAAAAAAAAACCAGGTAGTCTGGGAATAAAAAATATTAGTGTATGGAGCATAGTAATGATAGCTAAACATATATGGATTTCTTACAACAAAAGGGATAATTTATGAGTTGAGTGGGTGCATCTGCATCATTTAAAAAGAGCATAATAGTGGCTATATAGTCGAGCCCTTACCTTTTGTTTAGAGGAAAATTTATAAGCTCATTGCTAAATTCCAAGAGGTGTTCAAGGCTAAGGGTGTAGTGATTGTTGGATCTAACTACAAACCATTTAAAACTTACTCTTGAGCTATGTAATGGAGACTAAAGAGCTCAATAAGCTAAAATAATATGGTGTGGAACTGATGTACCAAAAGACAATGTTGTTTTCTGGCTAATACTCTCCTTAAGGTGTAGACTTGTAAAGTTTATCCCATAGTTGGAACCTATGTGTTTCCTTTGCAAGCAAGCCGCAGAAACAAAGGAAAACCTTTTCTCTGAGTGTAGTCTTCTTATCAACATAAAGAAGGAAGTATGGAAATGGAAGAAATATAAATGGAGACACCATAACCTCATTTCATGGCACAAGGAATTTTGGCATCAAATAAATGAACACAAGATCCGAAATTACTAACGAACTAATTAATCAAGTGTGGTAGGATAGGAATATACTATTTTCATGCATAGATCACCCAATGTCTTGCCTCTAAAAACAGTAAAATATAGGATGAATTATTTGAACCGTATTGATAAGTTGGAGCGACAGAGACATACAATGGAGCCTAGAGGTTTTAGAGGAGTGCTTAGCCAAAATTGCCATCAATCTTTTTATTTTGGTAAAAAAATGCCATCGAGTGAACTTTCTACCTTAATGTGTCACTGAGCTCTATTATGTTTGCCAAATTTGCCAATTCGACTCGTGTTAACCGACTGCAGCAGGTTTATTTTTAATTTCCCCTTAAAATTAAAAGCCTTATAACTGAAATTAGTTTTCTCCCTCCTCTTCCCCCTTCTACTCCCTCGTTCATGGGCTAGGGTTTGATGTTCATACTGAAATCGCCATTGAATTTGTAAGCAAACTCAGACATTGGGGGTGAAAATTGAGTTAGCTGGTTGAGTCAACACCCAAAAACCCCTCAAGATGGCTGTAGCATGTAGAAATTGCCCATGTTTCTCTACATGGGAAAGGTGTTGTAGCTATGGGAAAAGATGTGTGGTTCTTACAAGCATGAGAATTAAGAACCCTCTGAAAAGGTTTGCTAGGTGTGGAATGTATGACTCACCTGGTGGATGTGATCACTTTGAATGGGTTGATGACTCCCTTTGTGATAAGATGAGGTCAATGGTGGTGTCCCTGATTGTGTCCAATGAAACATTGGTGCAAGAGAATGAGCATTTGCAGAAAATGGAGGAAGAAGCAGCTTCTAATAGAGATGTTATGAAGAGGTTGAGGGAGAAGAATTCAAGGCTGAAGATGGAGAATTCAAGGCTGAAGATGCAGCTTACTGACTACCAAATGAGAGATAGGAAAGTATCGTGGGGGTTGATGTTGTTGTTTGGTTTGGTAATTGGTGTAGGCTTTGCTGTTGGGGGTTGGGAAGTAATGGTCTTGTAATGGGGCTTGGTTTACGTATGGCATTATGTACTAGGATGATGATAGGGGTTGATTTACTTTATAATAATTTAGGTTAATTATGTATTAGGGGTGATTGTAAGGTATGAATTGTGATTATCTACAATGCAAAAGCAATGGTAATTTGGTATATGTGATTGTCTTGAACCATTCTTTACCTTTTGGGATTTACAAAGGAAAGGAAGAATGTCAAAACCAAGGTTAAGCTTTAGAAAGTAAAGGAAGAATAAGAATTGAATTGTATGATAAGGAAAGGAACTCCATTACATTATAGCCATGGTTAAGCTTTACAAGCTGAGAACAAAGCACGTTTCACATGTACATTGATGTACACATCCAAAAATTGTAACCTAACATGTACAATGATGTAGATATCACCAAAAATATGCCTAATGAAACTTGAAAAATGTTGTGTTTGGCTACAATCCAAAAACATTCAAAAACTCTAACTTTGCTTATAAAATTCTGATTTGCACTCTACTGATCTAAGACAACATATGACTTCTTGGGGAACAGAAGTGTTCTCATTCTTCCAAATCTCCTTAGAGGCTGAGCTTGTGAAGTTGAGGTGTCAGTAGCATTTGCAGGTGATGAATGCCCTGAACTTGCCGTTCTAACATTCAACTTGGGCCTGGACGACATTGACTATTAAGAGGAAGGTGCAGATGGAGCAGTTGTAGATGGAGTCCTTGGCAGCCTAACCCTTACTCTGAAGTTTCTTTCTGTAAGGGATTCAATTGTAGTAGATTGAGAGAGAGGAGGCGTAGGCTGAGCAGATACTTGTGACTAATAAGCAAGTGTGAGCTGAGGAAGAGGTGTGGGTTCAGAGGAAGCTGTGGGCTAAACAGTAGCTTTGGGATGAGCAGTTTTGACTTTGTTCTTAGTCTTGGGTTGGGATTTGGAGTTCTTTGTGGTTGAGGGTTGAGAGGAAGCTATGGTGCTCACACAGTCAGGTTGAGAGGAAGCTGCTGTGGGATGAACTGCAGCTTGTCCTTGGTAGGTTGATTTTGCTCTTTTGATCTAAAAAAGAACACAAAGAATACAACTAAACACATGGTACATAATGATGCACAACTCATAACTGTATTCAGAAACAAATGACAAAAGGGAATGGCCTTCAACTTAGGCTATCTTTGGTTGCATGTCTTCTTGTTGTGACCCTCAACCCCACAGTTTGAACAATGCATTTTCACACCACACTTGGAAACTATTCCAACTTGCTTTACAGTTGTTTCCCCAGGTTCTAACGTTCTTTTGAATTTCAAGTTGTCGTTATTGTTAGTGGGAAACACAGGAGCCTTGATTTCAACTCCTGATGCATTCTCCCACATGTCCTCTCCATTTATGGGGATAAGAGTGTGTCTATATGTAATTCTCAAATACTCAGACCTATAACAGTCATGGACAAAGTTCAAGGGGTTTAGTCTCTCTTCACTCATCACTGCCAATGAATGAGGACAGGGGATTCCACTCAATTCCCAACTCTTACAACTATATGACCCTTTATTCAAGTTCACAACATAGCTTTCAGTGCCATGTTCCACACTATAAAACCCGTTTCGTGCCCTTGATGCTTGCCAATATCTTGCTCCATCCTTTAGTTTTTCTAGTTTGATGATGATCCTAAGGCATATGGAGTCTTCTACGTTGGCAGCCCAACTTTTTCTTTGTGCCACTCTCTTCATAACAGCCTTGAAGATTTCCCTAAGCATGGGCACTATGGGTAGGTATTTAGCTTCCACAATAGACCCATTGACGATTTCTGCTATGTTATTATCAACTGAATCACATTTAGCATGTGGCTTAAAGTACAATCTGCAAAAATGCCTTGGATCTTTCTTTTCTAAAAATTTCCAAGCCTTAACATCTAAATCTTGCATTTCCTTCATGTGTTTTTTGAAATGCACTTCATTTGTGGAATTAGTAATTTTCCAAAAGACTTTCCTAAAATCACACCCCTTTACTGATTTCTTAAATTAGCATAAACATGCCTACCACACATTCTGTGTTCAGCTCTATGCATAAGAGTTTGTACACTCTCAACAAGCCCCTACAAGCCACAGAAGTAGTTAATATAACTAAAACACATCAACAAAAATGAACAACAAACAACAAACATACAAGCAAAAAAATATATACCTTCTGCTGATATGAAATCAGAGTCCAACCTGTGCCATCTCCAATCTCAAGATCTTCCTGCAACAATGTAATGAACCACTCCCATACTTCTCTTTTCTCACTCTGTGCCACACCCCATGCTATTGGATACATTTGGTTATTGGCGTCTGTAACAGTCCGGGACCCCGCTGGCTGATATTGTCCGCTTTGGCACACCGGCCTCACGGCTTTAAAACGCGTCAACCAGGGTGAGGTATCCAGCCCCTTATAAAGAGGCCTTCGTTCCCCTCACCTGCCGATGTGGGAGACTCCTCTCCCCTTGGGGACCCCGACACCCTCGTCGGACAAGATAAGGGGCCCACCGACCCGAGGGCTGGCTCTGATACCAACTGTAACAGTCCGGGACCCCGCTAGCTGATATTGTCCGCTTTGGCACACCGGCCTCACGGCTTTAAATCGCGTCAACCAGGGTGAGGTATCCAGCCCCTTATAAAGAGGCCTTCGTTCCCCTCACCTGCCGATGTGGGAGACTGCGGGGTCCCGGACTGTTACAGCGTCCCTACCAAAAGCAACAAATACTTGGCCATTCCAAGGCCCCTTTAGGAAACATGCATCCAGTGAAATAACTCTCCTATACCCATCCAATAATCCCCTTTTCAATGGTCCAGGACAAATGTATAGAAACCTGAATACATGCTTATCATCTGCAACTTCGGCAGTTTTCACTTTCACTATGGTCACAGGATTTTGCTTTTAAACTTCATACAAATAATCCCTTATTTGTCCAAACTAAGCCTTGTAATCACCAATAATTTCCTTCAAACCCCCTGCCCTGACCTTAGTACACATGGACAAGGATTCCTTGTAATTGTGGTCTTTCTCAATAAGGCCTTTCAACTCCCTAGACCTTAAAGCAGACTGTAACCTAAATGTCTTAGTGTAGTACTTAATTAGCCAACTGGTTGTGATGGAGTCCCCACCACCAATAGCAAAGAAGAAGGTCTAACAAGTCCAACAAGGTCTATTGCAAGCTCCAAAGTTGCAGTAATGACTCACATTGTTGAAAAGAGCCTAAACCATACAACTGGGTTTGAAGACCATATTTTACTCGGTTTTGTTCACCTCATTACTTAAGCTACATTGTGGCTTAAGTCTTGAATTTTTGTATTTTAAGAATCCTCATGATGTCTACTTTCATGTCCAAGCATTAGTTTTCAATCATACCCACAAGAAGATGGGAGATCAAGGCCTTTTGTCAAGTTTTGGCTCAAAATTGCACGGTTAAATGTTTGAGTTAAATTACCTTACTTAACATGGTTCAAGCTTGATTTCTTTGGGGGGGTTGTACACATCCCAAGGTTTTCCCCCATGGCCTGAAAACCAAATCATACTCACTTTCGCTAAGCTTAAATCAAGTCGGAAGACCAGGCTGAAAACTGCCAAGAGCCTGGTTTGGTGAACCCGGTTTATTTTGCCTTCAACTGTGGGTTTACTCATCTTCGGCTAGAGTGGCACACTCTCTAAGGCATGGCACACCTCCCTAAGCTTCAATCATAGGCTGCAACCTTGGGAAGAATGACCAATAGGAAGCAAGTTGCAAACAAACATGTCTCTTGCATCTCATTGGATAGCCGAAAAGGGAACCTTGCTTTACGGCTGGCCACTTGCACCTTAGCTAGAAATCTAGTTGTTTAAGTTTAAGAATGAGTCAATTACAATGTAATAAACATTAGTCTTGCTTTTCTTAATGCTTTGGATGTATTTAGATTAGCTTTAAACTTGTTTTGTACACTGTTAGTCCTAACCATATGTATTAGCCTAATTAAGACATTTCCTTCCTAGTAAGGAAAGCTCTAGGTGTGTGCTTGCTTGCTAGTATGGTTTCTAGGTATGTAAACAAAAGGAGAACTCGGCCCTTTGCTGGTTCATACTTGCTTTGAATTAAAACTTCAGTTTGAGAGCATACTAGCTTTCTCTCTTCAAACACTTCACTTGCTTATCCTTAATTTGGTCGATTAAGGTAGTGATCAAGTAAGTCCTAAAATTTGTTTAAGTGGTGTTTCTGTATCTTAATCAAAGATTAGGGACCCTAAGCTTGTGTTTGGTGGTGATTTTGTATCCAAACATTGAGTTTAGTTCTATCTATTTCACTCTTCATCTTCACGGGTTCAAGGGAGGAAAAGGTGAGTTTGCTAACTTAACCGTGAGTTAGTGAATTCTAGCTTTGATTCTCTTTTAATCCCATACATTCACAATCCTTCATACATCCATCATATTGGTTAATCAAAGCTAAGGTTACCCTCCTTGGTCTAGCTTCCACCCCAAACACAAATCCAAACACAAACCGTGAAACTTACCAATTTCAGCCGTGCCAGGCTGTTGAGTTATTATATTCAAGTTTTGATGATAACAAATCCAAGTGTAAAAATGTGTCCAAGTAGTGTTGCTCCAAACATGATCTGCAAACAGGCCTAACTGGTGTTTGTAATCTTTACTGTATTAACCGGTTTGCTACATGTGAGAACAAGCCTCTAAAACAGGTTCTTTGGGTGATTCTACATTTAGTCAAGAACGCCATCTCAAAGTTGGATGTAAGGCATGTTCACAACAGCTCTTCTAGCAATGCAAAGAACAACTCCAACAAACAAGGTAGCCTTGATGTTCCCAGCAGCTTCTCTAGCGATGCAAAGAACAACACCAGCAAACAAGGTAGCCTTGATGTTCACAGCAGCTCTACGGATCTTGGACAAGATTCAAAACAAGAAGTCTTGGGTATATAAGCTTTATTTATTTAGACTCTTGTTAATATGCCAATATTGAAAAAGCTTTTTAAACATCTCTTGAATCGGTATTTGCACTAAGTGCTTCAGAACACCAGACTGCGAACAACCCTGCAAACAGGGTGCCTAGGGTGTTTCTGACCTAAAGTGGCCATACCCGATTATCCTTGAAATTATTATTTCGGTTGGCCAAAATCTCCAGAATATTTTCAATTGTTATTCTTCTGGAAAATATATTTCTTAATATATTATGGGAGATTTGGGAAAATAGATTTTGGGAGATTTGCCAAAATTGAAAGATTTTCTCTGCCCATATCTTCGGATGTGATAAAATTTTTAAATTGCTAAAGATTTCTGGTTGCCTTGCTTAAAGCTTACCCACGGCTATAAGGAGATAAAGGTTATCTCTTAAGATAACAAATCCCTTAGATTTTGGGAAATGTTTTATCACTAGCCGTTGGGAGTTTTGTTTTTCTCTTGAAAAATCACCTTCCAAAATTAGATGATTTCCTTTCCTCTCCCTGGTTTTTACCGTTGGTTTTTTGAGCATAAAAAGGGAGAAGCATTTGAGATGAAAACAGACGGATATACACACTGAGACACATACTGAGCTATAGTGAGAAGAAAGCAAAAAGAAATCTTCAAACACAACATTCCCAAAAGGCAAATTTCAAAAGAGGTTTTTCTAGTGAAAAGAATTTCTGAGCTTCACTTGAGAAAAGAAAAACCAGTTCAAGTTGTGTTTAAAGCAAGCTTTCAATATATTGGCATAATAGGAACTTCATTGTACCTTACATCTGCTTAGTCAGAAGCACCCCCTGTAAGGTGTTTGTAACCCTGATCTTGAATCAGAAAAGTGAGTGAGTGGTCCTAAGTCGTGTGGACTTTGGACGTGTCCAATCTGGTGAGATTTGAACGTGGTGTAATCTGCCTTGAGAAGGAGATTACGTGGTTGCAAGTTGTAACAAGGTGTGTTACATTTGTAACGTGTTAAGCCCGGTTTAGTGAAGTGGTTAAATCCTACACGAGGTAGGTCGTGGTTTTTCACACCTCAGTTGGGCTAGAGGTGTTTTCCATGTAAAAATTGTGTGTGCTTTAATTCCGTATTTATCTTGGTGATTTTGGTATTTACAATATCTGAAAACACCCCCTGCAAACAAGTCAACAGGGTGTTCGTCATCGGAGAACAACCTCTGTCAGGGTGTTTGTTACTTATAACGCGAAAATCAGACACCACAATTCACCCCCCTCTTGTGGAAGTATACTCTAAGATCTAACACAGGCAGAACATCAGCACGGCCACACCATGTCCATAGGCACGACCATGCCACCCCTATGTCGTGTTGTTTCACTTGTTTAAGTCATGAGCTTGGTAGGTTTTAGCCAGATTTCTTTCTATCCTTGATACATACATCATATTTGGTATCAGAGCAAAGGTTTCACCTTGGCCTTGTATGCCCTTCCAGTTCAGAATCTACTCATTCATTCTCCTTCAAACACAAATTCTGTTTCATGCCCAGTTTAAACAACCTTGTTCAAGCATGACTTCAGCAAGCATGACCTTGGAAGAGAGGTTTGAAGCTTTGATGAAGCAGAATGAGTTCTTAGCTAGCAAAATTCAAGAGGACTCACAAAAGAATCAAAAAACTCAAGCACAAAATGAGTACTTGAGAAAGCAATTGGGTTTGGTTTTGAAGCAAAAGCAAAAGCTGAATGAAGAAACTCTTCAATCTGAACCTAGAGGATGTGAACAAGTTTATAGGCATGATATTGATACTTCAAGTGAAGAAGAAGTGCCTAGAATGGCTAGAGGAGAGCCACGGTTTTAAGCTAATATACACCAATGACTTCAGAGTGGAAGTTCCTGAATTTGAAGGTAAGCTTGACCTTGAGGAATTCATTGATTGGTTACATACTATTAAAAGAGTCTTTAGTATAAAGATATCCCTGATGATAACAAGATCAAGTTGGTGGCCTTAAGACTCAGAAAATATGTATCTTTATGGTGGACAAACTTGAACACTAAATGGCTTAGGGAAAGAAAGTCAAGAATCCGAACTTGGGATAAGATGAAAGTAAGCTCAAAGCACGATTTCTCCCACCAACCTATGTTCAAGATAGTTATTCTCAATTTCATAACCTTACTCAAGGTAGTATGAGTGTTGAAGAATACACACGTGAGTTTGAAAGGTTGTTGATCAAGTGTGATATTCAAGAGCCTGAAGAACAAACCATAGTTAGATACTTGGGAGGTCTTGATCCTAGGTATTCTAATGTGGTTGAATTGTAAGCCTATGCTTCGTTTGATGATGTTTGTGTCTTGGCACATAAAGTGGAACAACAAAATAAGGCAAGACCACCCTTTAAACCTCAAAACACACGACCTTTGAACCGAAGCCAACCTTTTAACAAGGGGAGTTCTAATTCTATTCCTAAGCCACAAAATCCATCCCCTTCCTTTCCACAAAGAACCTGAGCACCACAAAGAACCCCAGCACCTCAAAATAGATCTAATCCTAACCCAATGAGCAATAGAAGGTGTTTCAAATGTCAAGGGCTTGGTCACATTGCTTCGGAGTGTCCAAACAGGAAGGTAATCACTTTGGCTGAATGGGCAGTCGAGAAAGAGGATTTTGAGGAGGAAGAAAATAAGATTGAAAGTGAACCAAAACTTGAGGAAACTCAAGATGAAGTTGTTGAAGAGGTCGATGAAGATGAGCTCTTAGTTTTGAGAAGAGTTCTAAGTACACAAAGAGGAGTTAACGATGAACAAAGAGAGAACATATTCCATACACAGTGTACCGTGCAAGGGAATGTGAGTTCTTTGATCATTGATGGAGGGAGCTGTGCAAATGTAGTTTCTCTAAGCATGATTGAGAAACTAGGGCTGCAAACAATGACTCATCCACATCCATACAACATCCAATGGCTAAATCAAAGCAAGGGAATTCAAGTTAACTCTCGGTGCTTGATTCCTTTCTCCATTGGAAAAAACTATCAAGATGAGTTATGGTGTGATGTGATTCCAATGGATGCATGTCATATGCTGTTAGGAAGACTATGGTTGTATGACCGAAACGTTATGCACAACGGTTACCTAAACAAATACTCCTTTACTAAGGATGGAGAGAAGATCACCCTAGCCCCTTTAACCCCATCCAAACTCCATGAAATTCAGCCACAAAAAAAGCCCAAACAAGTTGATTGTTTATTGTCCATGAGTGAACCCATCCTAAAGGCTTCTCAACATGAGTTTAAGGCCTTTAAAGAGTGGATACTAAGTATACAAGATGAACCAGAAAGTTTGATGCCCACTCACCCCATTGCAAGAACACTCATTGAAAACTTTTATCACTTATCTCCTGAGGAGATACCTAAGGGTTTGCCTCCTAAAAGGGACATTCAACATCACATTGATCTTGTTCCTGGTTCCATCCTACCAAACAAGCCAACATATAGGATGAATCCAAAGGACACCAATAAAATTCAAAGACAAGTTGAAGAGTTGAAGGAGAAGGGATTAATTCGTGAGTCTTTGAGTCCATGTGCGGTTCCAGCTCTTTTGGTGCCTAAAAAGGATGGTGGAATGAGGATGTGTGTTGATAGCAGGGCCATTAACAAGGTCACTATCAAGTACAGGTATCCCATACCAAGGCTTGAAGACATGCTAGATGAGTTGTATGACTCTAAGGTGTTCTCTAAGATTGATCTTCGAAGTGGTTACTACCAAAGTCAGAATTAGAGAAGGTGATGAATGGAAGACAACTTTCAAGACTAAAGGAGGACATTATGAATGTTTGGTAATGCCTTTTGGTCTTTCTAATGCATCTAGTACTTTCATGAGGTTAATGAACCAAGTTTTTAGACCTTACATTGGAAAGTTTGTGGTAGTATACTTTGATGATATTTTGGTGTATTCTAAGAATGAGCATGAGCATCAAGATCACCTAACTCAAGTTATGCTTGTCTTGGAACATGAAAAGCTATTTGGTAACCTTAAGAAATGTGCTTTCTTTACTCCTAAAGTTACATTTCTTGGTTATATTGTTACTGAAGATGGTATTAAGGTAGATGAGAGCAGGGTAGAAGTCATTCGGTCTTGGCCTATACCTAAGAGTATACATGATGTTTGAGATTTTCATGATTTAGCTTCTTTCTATAGAAGATTTATTCGTGGTTTTAGCACTATTATGGCTCCTATGACTGAAGTTATCAAGGGTACATCATTTGTATGGACACCAAAAGCACAATCTGCCTTTGAAGAGATCAAGACTAGGCTTACTCACGCACCAGTTCTATCCTTGCTGTGCTTTAGTAAAGTCTTTGAAGTTGAATGTGATGCCTCTGGTGTTGGTATTGGTGGAGTTCTTACTCAAGACGGTAATCCTCTAGCCTTCTTTAGTGAGAAATTATGTGACTCAAGAAGGAAGTACTCCACTTATGATAAAGAATTTTATGCCATTGTGAGATGTTTAGAGCATTGGAGTCATTATCTTATTGCAAGTGAGTCTATCTTACATTCTGACCATGAAGCATTGAAGTACACACAAGGGCAGCATAAGTTGAACTCACGGCATGCCAAGTGGGTTGAGTTTATGCAATCATATCACTTCACTATCAAGCATAAGTTAGGTAAACTCAATCAAGGTGTAGATGCTCTATCTCAGAGGTATCTTTTACCTCCAATTAGATACTTGTGTACTTGGATTTGAGCATCTAAAGGCTTTATATGACAAGGATGAAGACTTTGGGGAGTTGTATGCTGATTGTTCTAAACACCCCAAAGGAGATTTTCTTATCTAGGAGGGATTTCTTTTCAAGGGTACACGATTGTGTGTACCAAAGTGTAGCACAAGAGAGCTTCTAATTAGGGAAGTTCATGGAGGATCTTTAGCTGGACATTATGGAGAGAAGAGGACTGTCACCATGTTGAGAGAGCATTATTATTGTCCAGCTATGGAAAGAGACGTACAGGACATACTCAAGAAGTGTGGAGCTTGTTAAGTGGCCAAAAGCCGTTCACTACCCCACGACTTATACACTCCATTGCCTATTCCCATTTCACCATGGGTTGATGTAAGTATGGACTTTATTCTTGGACTACCTAAAACCCAAAGGAACAAGGATTCTATCTTTGTTGTGGTTGATAGGTTCTCTAAGATGTCTCATTTCATTCCATGTAACAAGACTAATGATGCTACACATATTGCTGAATTGTATTTCAGAGAGGTGGCAAGATTACATGGTATTCCTAGGTCTATTGTTTCTGATAGGGATACCAAGTTTTTAAGTCACTTTTGGATTACATTGTGGAAGAAGTTAGGTACTAAACTGAAGTATAGTACTACTTGTCATCCACAAACTGATGGGCAAACTGAGGTTACTAATCGAACCTTAGGAACACTCCTAAGAGCTTTGATTAAACCTCATGTCAAGGCTTGGGATTTGCTTTTACCCCATGCAGAGTTTGCTTACAACAGGGCACTAAGCAAAGCTATTGGTCTTTCTCCTTTCAAAGTGGTCTATGGAATTGATCCCCTTAGTCCACTTGATCTCACACCACGACCATTAGACCAAAAGCCAAGTGCCGATGCAGCAGCAAGGGTAGAACAAATCAAGAAGATTCATGAGTTGGTAAGGAGCAAGATTGAGAAGACTAATGCAGCATATCAAGGTCAAGCCAACAAACACAAGAAGAGAGTGGTTTTTCAACCTGGAGACCTCGTGTGGATTCACCTTAGGATGGAAAGATTTCCATCCAAAAGGAAGAATAAGCTCATGCCAAGGGCCGATGGTCCCTTTGAGGTACTTGAACGTATTAATGACAATGCTTATAAGGTTGATTTACCAGGTGGCTATGGAGTTTCAGCGGAATTCAATGTAGCTAACTTGAAAGCTTACCAAGAAGATGATTACCTTGCTGATTTGAGGATCAAATCTTCTCAACAAGGGGAGGATAATGGAGTCCCCGCCACCAATAGCAAAGAAGAAGGTCCAACAAGTCCAACACGGTCTATTGCAAGCTCCAAAGTTGCAACAATGGCTTACATTGTTGAAAAGAGCCTAAACCATACAACCGGGTTTGAAGACCAGATTTTACCCGACTTTGTTCACCTCATTACTTAAGCTACATTGTGGCTTAAGTCTTTAATTTTTACAATTTTGGAATCCTCATGATGTCTACTTTCAGGTCAAAGCATTATTTTTCAATCATACCTACAAGAAGATGGGAGATCTAGGCCTTTTATCAAACCGACCAGTTTTGGCTCAAAATTGCACGGTTAAATGTTTGAGTTAAATTACCTAAACATGGTTTAACCTTGATTTCTTTGGGGATGGGGGTTTGTACACATCCCAAGGTTTCCCCCAATGGCCTAAAAACAAGATCATACTCACTTTTGCTAAGCTTAAATCAAATCGGAAGACCGGGCTGAAAGCTGCTGTGAACCCAGTTTGGTGAACCCAATTTATTTTGCCTTCAATGGTGGGTTTACTCATCTTCAGCTAAAGTGGCACTCTCTCCAAGGCATGGTACACGTCCCTAAGCTTCAATCATAGGCTGCAACCTTGGGAAGAATGACCAATAGGAAGCAAGCTGCAAACAAACATGTCTCTTGCATCTCATTGGATAGCCGAAAAAGGAACCTTGCTTTACGGTTGGCCACTTGCAGCTTAGCTAGAAATCTAGTTGTTTAAGTTTAAGAATGAGTCAATTACAATGTAATAAACATTAGTCTTGCTTTTCTTAATGCTTTGGATGTATTTAGATTAGCTTTAAACTTGTTTTGTACACGGTTAGTCCTAACCGTATGTATTAGCCTAATTAAGACCTTTCCTTCCTAGTAAGGAAAGCTCTAGGTGTGTGCTTGCTTGCTAGTATGGTTGCTAGGTATGTAAACAAAAGGAGAACTCGGCCCTTTGCTGTTTCATACTTGCTTTGAATGAAAACTTCAGTTTGAGAGCATACTAGCTTTCTCTCTTCAAACACTTCACTTGCTTATCCTTAATTTGATCGATTAAGGTGGTGATCAAGTAAGTCCTAAACTTTGTTTAAGTGGTGTTTCTGTATCTTAATCAAAGATTAGGGACCCTAAGCCTGTGTTTGGTGGTGATTTTGTATCCAAACATTGAGTTACTATCTATTTCACTCTTCATCTTCACGGGTTCAAGGGAGAAAGGGGAGTTTGCTAGCTTAACCATGAGTTAGTGAATTCTAACTTTGATTCTCTTTTAATCACACACATTCACAATCCTTCATAAATCCATCATATTGGTTAATCAAAGCTAAGCTTACCCCCTTGGTCTAGCTTCCACCCCAAACACAAATCCAAACACAAACCGTGAAACTTGCTAATTTCAACCGTGCCAGGTAGAACATCAGCACGACCACACCGTGTCCCTAGGCATGACCGTGCCACCCCTATGCCGTGTTGTTTCACTTGTTTAATTCGTGAGCTTGGTGGGTTTTAGCTAGATTTCTTTATATCCTTGATACATACCTTAGGTTGACATAAACCTACCCCCTTGCTTAATTGAAAAGGGAATACAACTGTGAGGATTTTGCATTTTAGTTACTTGAAATGACAACTCATTCTTGCATTTTGATGCTCATATACTACACTTACAACCTTCACCACAGCAACGACATTGAAATCTAACTGTGTCACTTTTTATAATCTTCAAATCAAACCCCTTCAATATCCTGTAGTTGTCAAAAGCCTGCCTCAATTGCTTCTTATCCCTAAGCATCATGCCAACATATAAATCACATTTGTCATAACATGTCCAAAGGTATCTAGGGAACTTCAATATTTTTTTCCTCTTTCCCTTCTTATCACCTTCTAAATCATCCTCCCCACTATCATCACTTGGGCTATCAGCATTATCAGAATCTTGATATTGTTCATCACCTCCTTTAGCATCTAATTGACCCTCATGTTCAGCATTTGCAGCATTACCTCTCCCATCCTCTACCTCAGTAGCAATTGCCTCTCTGGTTGCCTTTTTTTTCTCTTTAACATTTATGAATTCAGGGTCATCATCATCATCAAAATTGATCCACCCATCACTGTCATATTTATCATCATCATTATCTGACAGTCCTGAAAAATATGCCTTCTCATCCAACACTCCCTTCCCCTTGTCAATAACTTCATCATCATTATGCTCAACATATATAGAAACATAACCACTCTCTAAGCACAATATTGTCAACTCTCTAATCTCTTTATTACTTTGAATAGGAACTAGACTATCCTCAAAAGGGACATTAGGCCTACTAAAATACATTTCTTTTATCCTTTCTTCAGAATAGCCTAAGTTTACTATTCCCTCCTTAATGTCATATACACTTATGTAGTCAGGGTCCATATGCACATCAGAGACCTTAGACTCAGTATACAATAGGTGGGGAACTCTCTGAAATGATCCACCATGAAAGATACGAAGACAAACAGTTTAAAGGTTTGACATTCTGCATATATATATTCAAAATTAAAGGAATTAATCATTTTATGTGTAATTTAACCAAAACAGAGCACTAGGGTTTAAAGCATTATGAACTCCACCTTTACCAACATCAAGCAACACATTCAGAGTACAATTTTGCATAATTTCAACACAATATACTAATTTCACCTATTTAATCAACACAAAACCCATGCACTCCAATTTTACGGGGTTGATGCTAAATTTAAAGTACACATTGCTTACCTGGTGATAAAGATCAAGTTTTTCCATCGTTCTCTTACTCTTAGCTTGCAATCAAACACTTTCTGTGCTTCAGGTTGATGATTTTGTGGATTTCAAGGGCTTTCTTCAAAGAAGGAAGAGTTCACAGGGGTAGGGAAGAAGATGAAGGTAGAGAACCATGGCAGACGGAGGGGTTTAGGAGTGGTTAATGTCTTTTGTTTCGTTTTCAATTGTTTTTCAAGTCCCACCAACAAAACCCTTTGACTTCCATCGACAAAATACTGACTCACCTACTACAACCAGTCAAAGTGGCAAATTTGGCAAACATAATATAGTTAAGTGACATGCTGAGGTAGAAAGTTCACCAGATGGCATTTTTGACCAAAATAAAAACATTGATGGCAATTTTGGCTAAGTACTCGGTTTTAGAGTAACTAGATTGAAAACCGAATACTTACGTTGTTGTTTTAGTGGAAGAGAAGATGAGGGGAAAGAAATCACCATTGATGGGATGGCAATACCAAAGGTCATGAAGTTTAAATATTTAGGCTCGATCACTCAATAGAAAGGGGATATTGACAAAGATATTAACTGGTGTATAAAAGGGGTTTGATAAAAATGGAAGTATGCTTCGAGTATGTTTTGTGATAAGAGGATGCTTGTAGGATTAAAAGGCAAAGGTTATCGTATGGTAGTTAAACATACTATATTGTATGGATCAAGTGTTGGCCTACAAAAAAAGATAAAGGTTCAAAGATTGATGGTAGCAGAGATGAGGATGATTAGATGGATGTGTGGCTATAGAGGGTGGATAAAATTAAGAATGAAGTAATTAGAGACATAGTTAAAGTGGCTCCTATTGAGGATAAGAAGAGAGAAACTAAACTAAGATGGCTTAGTCATTTGAAGAGAAAGAGTGTGGATGCCCCGGTGAGGGGATGTGAGAGGATTAACATTCGTAAAGGTAGAAGAGTTAGGGGATGATCAAAGAAGAGCTTGGACGAGGTTGATTAGAGAGGACTTGAAAGTTATAGGGTTTATGGAGGATATGGCTTAAGATAGCAGACTATGGCGAGACAGGGTTAACATCGCTGATCACAAAGAGATGGCCTCATAGATGTCATTTGGTTGTAGTAGCGTAGGTTTGGTTGTGGTGTGTTTCTAGATATATTTTTTGTATGTCATGTTTGTAGGCAGGTTGTACATACATCTGGGAAGAGATATTGTTTACCTACCTCTATTTGTTAAGGTATAGTAGTTTCCTCTACTATACTGTACTTATATTTTATATAGTTACTGCTACTTTATTAGTATTTCTTAGTTCATCCCCTGTTGCTTATCCTTAGTTTTTTCTATAAAATATTTTCACAAAATCCTGTTTTTGAGTGTCTTGGAATTAGCCTCTCTATGGGTAGAGATGCCTGCAAGAGGTAAGATTACCTACATCTGGATCTTTATAGACACCCTAGAGACCTACAATAAGAGGCAGTGGTGTTGTTGCATTATTTGAATCATATAAGCTAGAAAAAAGAGTCAAGTAGAGGCAATATTGTATGGAGATTGAGGTATAGCATAATGGGAACCTTTTCTAGAACATGGCCCTACTTTTATATTCTCTTTTATTGTAATACTTTTGATTTACATAGTAAGGAAACTAACCTTCTTATGACAAAAAATGGGGAGAAAAATAATGAATGAAGGAGGAAAAAGACCGTAAATTCCTAATTATTGTCTTCATCCCCACTACTTCAGAGTTTGTATACGTATCCAACATGTATCTCATGACCTATCTAGGGAACATTGTATTCAACACAGCTATGGTAGGGAAAAATGAAGAGTCTAAGTATCATACATCATAAACTCAATAATATAAACATATGCTGGTTAACACAAGAACTACAGAGTGTGGTGCTCGAAAAATATCCATTAAAAAATTAGAGCTATAGTTAGGAGCCTATTCTTTTCAATTGGAATAATGGAGCTAAAAGGGGGAAGTAACTGGGATAAGTTGGAAGAAATTTTAACTTGATAATTGTATTATATACCATCCTTGAAGCTAACATTAAGAGTAAATGTCTTATTACCAAATTAATTATTTGTTCTCCCCCTCAACCCCTCTACTGCTACTCTCTAAAAACCAAAAAAAGAAAAGAAAAGAAAAGAAAGACTACAACAAAAGGAATAAAAAACCTAGCCCCCATCTACTCTAGTGAGGGGTTATCATAAGCCATAATTGCTTATAGTAAGCCACAATTTACTTGCTTCCTGAAGTTTTATTTAAATACCCATATTTACTAGTATTCTTAGATCTCTTTTCAATTTTCTCTCTATGTTGCGAGAGTTAGATTGTTCATTTCTGTAATAGTCCGACCCTAAATCATATTTATTTATTTAATTAAGCCATGCTATTAATTTTTCACGTTTATTAATCTCATTTAATCATCCCGATTGGGAGAATTCATTTTGGGCTCCACTTTGCAATTCAAGTTTTATTTACCGTAACAATTTTGGGTGAATTGATATTAGGTCCCAGTAAATATGATTATGTGACAAATTATTTTTCATAATGTCGCAAAAATTTAATTTTTAACAATGCAAAAATTTGGGCCCAAATTCACTAAGTTTGACCCAATTCATTTGGGTTCGATTCACTTTGGGCTCAACTTGTTGCCCGAAAATTTTGGTATAATTAAATTAAGTTAATCATCATCATTTGTACCTAATTTTAATTAGCAAAAGGCTACTTTTGGAGGGTGAATATAAGCCAAGTAATGAGGTGCGTCATAAGCGACTTCAAGCAAACTCAAACCACAAACTTCTCTCTTCCTTTTCTCTCTAACCCATCCTCAATCTCTAAAACCACCAAACATCACCTCCACCTCTCTCTTTTTAAGCTCCAAGTAAGTGATCTCAACTTGGATTCTTTCCTTTTTGATTTTTTTTTTGTGATTTGAGTTTTGATCATGTTCTTTGGATGAAATCAAGAGTTATTTCGATGTTTTTAATTGTTGATTAAGTTTGTGGTATGCTAGGGTTTAGGGTTATTCATGATCATGCAAGTTTAAGATTGAAAGTATGTTTTTATGGATTGTTTCTATTTGGTTTAGTGGTTTTAATCTCTAATGATGTTTATGGGAGTGTTTTGGTGATTTAGGAATGAGATACATATGTTCTAGGTTGGACATAAGCTAGGGTTTTGGGCAAGTAGTGCATCGCTTGAATAATTTTGGCATTAGGTACGTTGGTTGCTTATGTTTTGATACAAAATGAATCTTGGATGTGTTCTTTAATTTGAAAAAAAAATGATTTGGTGTAATTCTTGAAAAGGGTGGATTATGGAAAATTTTTCAACTGATTATAAAGGATCATTTTGCCCACTTATGCAAATAAATAAGGTTACGGATGTATTTAGAGTGAGTTTGAGAAAGAGAAGAATCGAAATTTTATGTAGATGATTATGGAGTGAAATTGGGTAATATGGCTTTGTATGGTGATAAAAGGGGCCATGACTTCATTACATGATTTTAAGGTATGATTTTGGAGGGGGAATTATGTGAGAACAAGGGAGAAAGCTAAAACAGCAAGGTTGTGAACTGTCTAAAAACAGGGGTGACTTTGTGATTAAACAAGCAATGATCGGCCCACTGAAAAATTATGATTTTTGGTGGGGAGATAGATCAGTGAGTTAGCTTTCAAATTTCTTTTGAATTACCTTAATCTGAGGTGTGTGGAAATAGTTATGGCCGTTTTACTAGGACTGCGTAGGATAGACTGAAGCTGTGCACAGTTGTGTTCTAACCCAATTTACACTATGAATGAAAGTTTTGAGGGACTTTTTAAGCTTTTCATTTTGGGCTTTTATAGCTCAATTGCAAGTCAGGAGTGAAAGGTAGGGATTTTCTAAAGTAGACCTTCAAACGGTAATATGAGGGAAGAAAGAAATTGTGATTGGAAATATTATCAGGAGTTTCTACATAATTATGGATATTGCAATGAAAATGCAAAGTTTAGAGAGTTCAACAAGTTAAATGGGTATGAGAATGAAATTTGAGAAATGGGGAGAATTAAGACTCAAGAACAGTGGTTATCGAGCCTAGTTGGTATGTTTCATTACATTCCTCTTAGCCTTAAACCTTTGTTATCTATCTCATAAATATGAAAAACCCATATTCCTTTTGTAACCATCAAAGCCTTCCATTTATAATCTCAATTATTCTATTTTGATCAGTTTTGCTCCACACTATTTTACCTTGAGTTAAATTGCCTTAATTTATTTGGTTTTCGAATCATGTTGGTTAATGAAAGCATATACTCTTCAAGAAGCAAAATGTCTTTTTGATTCTTTCACAATATTATTAAGTATAGAAGCTTCTTCTCCTCATCTTTTTCTCATTTGTGGAGAGTTTCATCTCTAAATTTAGACATATGATACTGATTTAGATCTCATGATCCTATGATAGTAAAATCTAAAAACCCTCCATCGAATCCATTTCTTTTAGAATCTTAAAATTATTAGAAAATGATGATTCTAATTCAGTTTAGATAATGTTCGTTAGGATTATAATAGGCTGTTATGATCTAGCAAATCTGATTGGGATATTTAGTGACCTGTCTAACAGGAAGACAACACATGACGCTCACCAAGTCAACATGGGGTCAGAGTTGACCACAAGGAAGGTAGAAGGATACTAGAGAGGTATAATGGTAATTTGACATTCTGAATGGGGAGTTACAATCCTATCCTTGGATGCCAACCCAACAGTATAAAAACCCCAACATTTCCCATTGTGGGGGATTTTTACTATTCACAACTTGAGTACCTCACTAAACACTCTCTCAAAATAGTAAACTCATTCTTTCTTTATGCTCTTTTTTGTCTCTGTCTAATCTGATAATTCTTCATGAGACTAATTTGAGCGTTGGAGGGGCCTTAATCGGGAAAAACACCTGGGGTCGGCCCTCATGCAGGTATTTGAAAGAGGTACACGTCAGCTCACACCATCAACAGATATGTTAGCCATGAGTAAATTCGGGCATCACCACCATTCAAGTAAGTTTCTTCCAGCATAGATTAGGATCGTCTGTGGGGACGCATAGGCAAGATGGTTGACACTCGATCTAAAGCGTCGAAGTAGGGAGATAAGGGTAAGCGTGAGGCAGCTGAAGACCCCCTAAAGGGGCATGATGTCTGTTCGACTCAGGGCTCCAGAGAGAATTCAGTGGATCGGCCTTCCACTCAATAATTTGTCACACCAAAACAATCAG
The DNA here is from genome assembly GCA_017589665.1 of Selenicereus undatus. NCBI lineage: Eukaryota > Viridiplantae > Streptophyta > Magnoliopsida > Caryophyllales > Cactaceae > Selenicereus > Selenicereus undatus. Next base: position 55,654,584 of record JACYFF010031955.1, read on the forward strand.
GGTAGGCGCTTAAGCAAGTGCAAGAAGCAGTTATTCAAGGAGTGTGTGAAAAGATGAAGGCAACAGAGCATTAGCATGAGACCATCCACGGGTTCGAATACAAACTAACAACCTAATACATCCCTCCATATCAGCAGGCTTGGAGCTGACACCCCTAATGGAACACGAGCACTTTGCAAGGGAGCGATGCTAGGAGGATCATCGAAGCTTCACCTCCATATCAGTGGTTCAATGCTTTTCCTGATGGGAGCATTACCTCCTTTGTATAGTTGGCCGAGTTGTTCAGCGCTCACTTCATAGCGAGGAAAAGAGAACGAAAAACTAGCATTCATCTTGCCAAAATCTGGCAAACCAAGGGGAAATACTTAGATGATGAAGTTCAATTGTGAAGCCGCCTTAATCCCAGACTTGCATGATGGGGTGGCTTACACGGTTTCCTCAACGGATTGCTCCCAAGAAGGTTCACGTTTTCCCTTATTGAGAGCAATGTAATGACGTTGACAGAGGCACTAAGGAAGGCTCAAGATTTCATACAAGCCATAGAGATATGAGCCGGGGATGACTTCGTCCAACAAGACAATCGAAAAAGAGGAGGGATAAGGGTTCCGAGCTAGACAAACATGTAAGGAATGATTAAGAAAGAGTTGGGCACTTTCACACCATCCCTTGGAATGTTCTTATGGAAATCAAGGGCAACCCCATGCTAACCTGACCAAAGCCTATTAAGACTCCGGCGAAATTCAAGAACAAGAACAAGAATTATGAGTACCATGAGGATTACGGGCACACTACCTCTGAGTGCCATGAACTCAAGAAAGCCCTCCGTGAATTGGCTGATCAGGGAGAGCTTAAGCACTTTTTGAGAGGAGGAGGAGGTAAGGATCACAATCGCTGCGACGTAGAAGGAAAGAAAGATAATGATGCTGATCGTAACACGGAGATTACATCAGCCATCAGTAGAGGGATTGATGATAAGGAGTTGAAAGTGGGATACCGAAAAGCTCAGACTTAGAAGCTTGGCCAGGTCATGGCAACCAGAGAGTTGAAATCGCTCATGGTTCTAACCATTACATTTGGTCCGGAAGACATGCGTCCCTTGTAAACCCTTCATAATGATGCCTTAGTGATACAACTCAAGATAGCGACCGCTATGGTTCACCAAATACATGTGGACACTGGAAGTTTTGTTGATATCATCCTGCTTGAAGACCTTAAGAAGTTGTTGTACAACAAAAAAAGAATTGGAAGCTGTCGAGACTCCTATTGTGGGGTTCGTGGGATAAGCCGCGTATCTGCTTGGAACCAAAACACTACTTGTCCGACTGGGTTGAAGAACGCCAAAGCTAATTATCAGCGTCTGTAAACAAAGTCTTTGCGACACTCATAGGGAAGACAATGGAAGTATGTGTCGATGATATGATCACTAAGAGTGTCAAAGAAGCCAATCATGTGAGGGACCTTAAAGAGACCTTTAGGATACTAAGGCATTATGGAATGAAGCTTAATCCCAAGAAGTGTAGTTTTAGAGTTAGACCCAAAAAGTTTTATAGGTACATGATTGATCAAAGAGGCATTGAAGAAAGCCCCGACAAAGTCAAGGCAGTGCACAACATGAAGCCTCCAATAACCGTGAAGGAGGTACAAAAGCTTATAGGCTACACAACCACTCTTGGAAGGTTCATGTTGAGATCAGTTGATAAGTGCCTTCCTTTCTTCAAAGTCCTAAAGAAGAAGACATGCTTTGGCTTAGACGAAGAGGCCTCACAAGCTTTCCAAAGCCTCAAGGAATACATAGGAAGACTCCTTCAAATGGTAAGCCTTACTGCAGGGGAACCATTGTTACCCTACCTTGCCGTCTCCGACCATGCGATAAGGGTGGTGCTGCACGTGGAAAGATATGGACAACAGTTACTAATTTACTACGTTAGCCATGTCTTAGCAGGGGTCGAGTAATGCTACCTCCTTATTAAGAAGTTTGCATATGCTTTGCTAATTCCGACTCGGAAGCTGCATCCGTACTTCGAGTCGCATCGTATTATTGTTTTAACCAACCAGTGGTTGCGAAACACTCTTGAGAGGTATTGAAGCTTTGGAAGAATGTTAAAGTGGGCTATTAAGTTAGCACCCTATGACATCAGCTATGAGCCAAGGAGACCAATCAAAGCCCAAGCCCTTGTTGACTTCATTACCGAATGCTCAATCCTGTATGAGCCCCAAGAGATGGGTAGCAAGGCATGGATGCTATATGTCGATGGGTCGGCAACCAATGCAACGAGTGAAGTCGGACTGATCGTCGTATCACCCAAAGGGCACTCATACGAGCATGCATTGAAGTTCATGTTGAAGACGTCCAACGACGAGGCCTATTGGCCAGGATGGAAATTTGCAATGCCCTAGGGTCTGGGTACTTGAAGGCTTTGTTCGACTCCCAACTGTTGATGAGTCAAGTAAGAGGTGAATATGCAGGCCCGCAACCTAGCCATGATAGCTTACTTGCCTAAAGTAAAGGAGAAAGCTTCTATGTTCCAAAATTTAAGATTGAATATGCACCTAGATTCGAGAATCGACGAGCTATTGTCTTGTTAAAGCTTGTCACTTCCTCTCTGGATGGATACCACAAGAGCATTCATTGAGAGATCTTATCAGAGCGGATGATTGACGCCAAGGAGCTGGTTTGGACCGATAGGAGCAAAACATAGATGGAGCCCCTTATGAGTTATTTGTGCGACGGAACCCTACCATAAGACCTGAAAGAGGCCAATCGCATTAAGAAGAGATCTAAATGGTTCTTGCTATATAAAAGGTTCCTCTACAAGAAGGCTTTCTCGCATCCCCTGCTAGGATGCACCACCATAGAAGAAGTTAAGAAGATCGTGGCCAAGATACACGAAGGGGAGTGTGAGTCACACATTGGGGGACAAAGCTTGGCTGCAAAGGCATTGAGGACAGCTACTATTGGCACACACTTTGATAGGACACGATTAAAATGGTTAGAAAGTGTGATAAGTGCCAATAATTTGCCCCCTACACCACCAGCCACGTACCCTGTCGTCGACAATGCATTCCCCATTGACTTTAGCAAAATGGGGGCATGGACATTATGGGTCCTTTCCCAAAGTCAACGGGACAATGCATGTTCTTATTCGTCACAGTGGATTACTTCACCAAGTAGGTAGAGGCGAAGGTGGTAGCATCCATAACCGAAATAAAGGTCCCCAGGTTCATATGGAAAAATGTCATAACAAGGTTTAGGGTCTTGATAAGTGCTTAATGTGTACATCATTTTAGCGCTATTTTGCCATATTTTTAGGAGAATTATGTGCTTTAAGTCATAATCTATACTCCTATTCTCGATTTATGCTTGGGTATGGTTGTTTGATGTGTTTTACAGGATTCTAGGCCTTTTCACCCAGCACTTGTTGGATGTATTTTGACCTCCCCCATGGATACCCATGTGATGCTACGCTCGTAGAGTAGGTCCCAAGAGCAATGGCATTCAAAAATGGCTGGCAATTTGATACCAACAAGGTACAAGACTATTGTGCGGGGTACAACATTCAAACAAGGTTAACAACAATCTGTAGACACCAAACAAATGTACAAGCCAAGTACACTAGCAAGCAGATCTTAAATGGACTCAAGAAGAGACTGTAAAACACAAAGGGGCAATGGGCTGATGAGCTCTTAGCCATACTATGGGGCATTCAGACAACTGAGAAGAGCACAATTGAGGAAACCCCCTTATTGCTTGTCTACTATCTAAGGTAGTGATTCCGGTGGAGGTTGCTATCCATGCTCATTGAATCACCACCTTCTAGGAGGACCTTAACAAGGCCCTAAGGAAGGCACTGATTTATTGCCCATGGTAAGGGGATGTGTCTATCTCAGAGAAGAGATCCCAAAAATTAGGATGGGCCTGATTGTACAACCGTAAGGTTAAGGAGAGACCCTAAAGGGAGGGAGACTTGGTCCTACAAAAAATGGAGGCCACGGAAAGGGGAAAATTCAAGGGAAGCTTACATCCAATTAGGAAGGGCCATACATGGTCATTGAAGAAGTATGCTCTAGGATGTTTCACCTCTCAACCCTTAAAGGACAAAGGATATTAAGGACATGGCATTCCAACAACCTTAGGAGATACTATATATGATGTGGGTTGAAGGAAGTTATGTGTTTGCGTAAAACAAAGGCCTTTTTCACTTTAGCATGTCAGTTGTATGTTTGGTTGGCCCCAATTTTATCATCTATGACTATCAATGAATGATCATTTCCTTGAAGCTGATTTTATTCAATTGTCATCAAGTTTGGGGGCATAGGGGCTTAGAGCGGGACAATAGGTCCAACGAAATGATAAAACTTAACGACAAACCCAAAAGGTGAGGTACATTGATGCAAGGATCAGCTCGTTCGGCTGGTGTATAAACTTAGCCCATGAATGCCATAGTGGACAATGAGAACGATATGACATCGGCCTTGCATCCGAACCTATCCTACCCCCTCAAGGGAGGGGTCTAACCAAGCATGATAGTTTAGTTTAACGATATGCTGATGCAAGGATCAGCTTGTTCGGTTGGTGCCTAAACTTAACCCACGAATGTCATGGTTCATAATGGAAATGATACGATGTCAGCCTTTCAACCAAACTTGTCCTACCCCTTTAAGGAAGGGAAGTAATCAAGCACAACAATTTGGTTAAATGCTACGAGATGCTGGGCATATAAACGCTATCGTAGGCCTTGGGAAGTAGAGCATCAGTCTTACTATTGAACTCTTCATCCAAACACCTTTAGCCCTAAGGGTCTAAGGGATGATATACGATATGACTATGCTTATTGTTCCTTTCTCGCAGGGACAAAGCAAACCCCCTTTAGCCCTTGAAGGGTGGGCAACTCAAAATCGATAAATGACACAAATCGTTCTATACATGATATCAACACATAGCGGTAGCAAGAAATGCAATGATATGACGAAAAACAAAGCATCCCCATATGAGGAATGTCAAACACTCAAACAAGATAAGATGTCATAATACACAAAGATGAGTTCTGAATAAATAAAACAAAGTGAAAAGATGTCCATACAATGTTGGCTTAAAGGCCCAAGGTGTAACACACCCAGCCCCTAGAGCCAGGAGAGTTACGTTTTCTTAGCTTTCTACTTAAATTCCGGGGCGAAACGGATAGAGTTTCTCCTAAAACTGATCGTTTCCAGGCTAAGAGCCTTACAATAACCCCTGCAAATCAACGGAAGTGTAAAGCATTTTAAAAGAAGCTCAACGGCTACATGCCGGAGTTCATAACTCAACGAGCAACTCACTGGGAGTACATCAAACAAAATAGTTCATTAATACAGGAAAAGTGAAAGATACAACTGAAGGATTCACACAACCGGAGTACTGGGGTTTACGTCCCAAAACGTAGCTGATTTCAACTAAAAAGACAACTGGCTAACAAGATGGTTCGAAGATATGGCCGTACAGAGCGACTCCTACACTACATGAACTAAGATACTTGTTTACAAATGTTTAGAATTCTAGGAATACATTATATGACTTTACTAAACACGTCAAACTCCTTCAAATGGGCACACATGACACCTTGTAAGCAAGAATTGATTCCTTCTTGACATAAGTGACTTGGCTCCTACTTGTCGTAATGCAGACCTAGGGAAAAAGGGGAAAGAGTAGTGGGATGAGCAACCGCACGCTCAGTGAGTGTCCCCCAACCCCCTTGAAACAAAAACCTTTACAAACAATATTACTTATAATATTCACTTAACAAGCAGTTAAGTAGCACTATCGTTGTATTAAGCTACCTGGCACAGATTGTAGGCACTTGGCGAGACATTCAAGCATGATAGATTTTTAGTTTCGAATAACAATGGCATGCTAGGAACTTGCTTACACAATATGCACTTCGAAACATAAATACTTGATGTGCTATCACTTACTTACTCAATATGCACTTTTAAAACATCATTACGTGATGCACTATGAGAACATGGCCAAACACTACTTTGAAGTCACACACATCCATGCTTGGAAATCCTTTTTCATTAGGCACGTGTAGAAAATTTCTTTTCTTTATTTGCAAACACTTTTTATAATCTCTTAAGGCTCACATTCCTTAAAGAAATCTCATCGTATTGCCCTTTAAGACCCTTACAAGTTTTTCATTTAATCTGGCCTCTTGATAGCCCTTAAGACTTTCTTTCTTTCTGAAATACTTTAAAAGGCTACACACCGGCTCTTTTCTTAGTCATTAGTAAATTAATCTGGGCATAAGATCATCATAAAGTGCTGGTTGGGAGAGATCTACACTCAATCCCAGTGAGATTAACTCACACTAAGCTCTTACTTCCGGGATGGCAACTAACTTTTGAACCTTAACCCTCGTCAGGGTCTCTTGGGATTACTCCCTAGGCTAGGGATTCCCCCGTTCAAGCAGGTTTACTCCCATCTATTGTCCCTAAGCACTTATCTTAGCCATTTAAATCACCTAGTCATAACGACTAATAAGTTTGCTGTCTCTCACAACGAAATCTCCTTTTTTATACAACGCACTATCTTTTTATTTAAATTCTTTAGGGATTCCCCAGTTCAAGTGAGTTCACTCCCAAAACTGTATTTGCATAGTTAAAATAGGCCATCGCTCGCTAATAGGAATGGCTGCTATTAGTGACAAGCATGAAAAATTCCTTTTTCAAACTCACCCTCACTCGCAACAAGAAACTTGATGACATAAAGGGAGGGGGTTTCCACGTAACACACTCAAACACTTCATAATCAATCAATCTCAGCATAAGCCACACATAGCCTTGTAATCCACACGATTGCAGTTAATTCACAACCCACGCTCCCTCCTCACAAGCACCGACCACAAAGAACCTCGAACCACTCATACTTCTGCCTCAATTCGATAATCATAACATATTATCATGAAAACTTATAAAGAGACCTGTAATAGGGTTTCTGCAGTTACCTAGGCAAGCAACACCATCCAGCGGTGCGTTATCGCAAGCATATATATATATATATATATATATATATATAACCACATTTACGTATGCGTCTATAATGCCTTAACCTGAAATAACACTTAACGAACCAACTAAACTAATCAAACATGGATCTTATCGCATTCGAGGTGTTCATTTCTTATTTTGAAGTCACAGTTCAGGTATAAACTAGCTAATCACACAAGTATCGATTCTAAGCATACTCATTTCTTTTCGAAGCTATTAATCGAGCATGAATTATCTAAGTGTACATGTATCAATTCTAAACATTCGCATTTCACTTCGAAGTTATTAAACAAACATGAATTAACTAAGCGTACATATATCGATTCTAAACATTCATATTTGACTTCAAAGTTATTAAACGAACATAAATTAACTAAGTGTACATGTATCTAATCTAAACAAGCAAATTTCATTTCGAAGCAATTTTTCAGACATGTATTAACTAAATATACCTGAATGGACTCTAAACATGCATAATTCATTTCGAAGCTACCTTTCAGGCATATATTAACTAATATACTTGAAACGATTCTAAGCATGCATAATTCATTTCAAAGCTACCTTTTAGGCATGTATCAACTAATATACTTGAATCAATTCTAAACATGTATAATTCATTTTGAAACTACTTTTCAGGCATGCATTAACTAAACTAACATTTATCGATTCGAAGCCGTTTTCAAGCGTTAATTTACTAAACTAACTTATATCGATTCAAGGCATCGATAGGTTTCTTCGAAGTTACTTTCAGGCCAGAACTAACTAAACTTAACATGCATCGATTTAAACTAAATTCAGTTGGAACAGAACATGCATAACCCCAATCAATCTCACTAATCCTAAACTCACATGCAACGCAACTTAAGGGTTAAAACATTTTCGAAACTACTAATACTTAGGAGGCGAGAAACACCTACCTCGACTCCAAGCTAAGGACCCATTCTAAGGGCTTTAGACTCGACTTTGGGTGTTGGAAGGCCCCAATCCTCGACCCTTGCTTGCTAACTACTCAACTAGGCCCCCAAACTGCGCATATCTTCGAGTTTAGCCTAAACCCCTACTCAGTGACCACCAATTGAGTACCAATTACACATCTAAGCCGCTGACCAAACCCTAGTCCGAATGTCTTGACAAACTTGAAACTATAGCTTTCAAGCCCTTGGCTCACATGACTCTTAGTGGTCGCCAGTACTCGAACCCACCGTTAGCACCTTGCCGGTGTCGACTAGGCGCGACGTCGGCCTCTGTTTTCCCCCTGAATTCGCTCGCTCTCTCTCTCTCTCTCTCTCTCTCTCTCTCTCTCTCTCTCTCTCTCTTTGTGTCACGGTGACTATGGTGTGGAACTGCCGGCGGGGTGCGGCGACAGCTGACCAGTCGTTAGCGTGGTGGCAGCAAACTGTCGTCCCCCCTCTCTTCTGTCTCCTGGTGTGTGTTTGACGGGGAGGTCGGGGTTGGTTTTGTGAAACCCCCCTTGCTGTTGTTCGCCATGAAAGAGAGGGGCTTGGCCCCCTTTTGATATTATTATATATATATATATATTTGTTGCTTGCCCAATACTTAACCCCTCCAGTGTAATTCATATCTCGAATTCTAAACCCAAAATCGATAATACGCCCCTTTATTGACTATTCGTTTCCAAATACATCAAGGTTCAATTTATTAAACCTCGAAACTAATTCGAAGGTTGACCAGTTAGTCGTACTCGGGTTCCTACTCAATTTAGTACTCGTTAATAGTCCATATTAACGAATACTAAAAATCATGGAAAAATTTTCAAAACTAATAATAACAATAATATTAATAGCGATGAAAACATTCTTCTTAATAAAATTATCGTTTACATAAGCATATCAGTAATGATTTAACTCGTATAGTTAATAAAGATTTTATAACGTAGAAGGCAAGACAGTCAGGTTAACTTAAAATAAAGAAGGCGGGTCTTACATTCTTCCGCCCTGAAAAGAATTTCGTCCGCGAAATTCTAAAGCTAAGGTCAGTCATTCCCAGAATGTACGCACACAAACTATGATTTGCACGGTAGGTTTCCAAAATGTTTCATTTGCAATCACTACATCATTTAAATCGAAAGAAAATGGGTTATGGTATCCAGTCTCCTCCTTGCCAATCCTCCTTAGGCCTCTACTCACTCTACTTAGGCGCCGAGGGCAAATCGCATTGAAGAGGGGCAAATGAGTTGGCATGGACTACCATATTAGGCTTGGTTTAAAAAATGAACATAGGTTTTCGATAATCTAGACTGAATCCACCTAGTAGGCAACAACTCTTTATACATGCATTGATAAGAATTGTAGTTTAAAGGAAGGGAAATTGGACAGTTGACTCCTCAAGGTCATATGCTAATAGTCTTATTCTGAAACATGAATTCAAATCACCTTTGGGATCATAGTGGTTAACTCAAAGATTCCTATAACACATTAGAACAATAAGAACGTCACATAGCACCACATAGCATCATTTAAGCATAATAGCATCACATAGCATTGCATATTATTAGCAATTTAGTTTTCTCAAGTCTAAGATTCCCAAGCAACATGAAGATGTCTAATACGCATATAGTAAGTAATTACAAAATGGAAGCGTATGTGATAGACATTTCTATGTTTTATATCAATTCCAAATAACTTTTAAGCATTTCATTCATGGCAACTTAGACAGGACATTTCAAAGTCATATGAGGCCCATTAACTTAGTCAGGTTCATTCAAATGCATGAAGATATTAGGTCAGTCTAAGGTTAAATCATTTACTAGAAAGTTACCACGTCACACTAAGATAGCAGAGACATCAAATTATGTCATATTGGCAGTGAAGGGGCCTGAAGTGGAATTTGAAATCACATTGGCATCACGTATAGTCAATCACAGAACATACCAAGGGTTAAGATCCACATATAACACGAACCAGAAATACATGTTGATAGGAACAATTTGGGAAGAAAACTCCAAGGTAATGATGTAAATCGATGGTTTTTTTTTATTTAATGGGGAAGACCTTTCTTAACGTTACTACTTGGAGGTGATTGTCTCTTAAGTCATAGATTAGTACGAATGAATGGTTATGCTCCTAGACAAGTCCTGGGCCTATGGCCTATGGGTCTACCAGCTTCCGCTGCGCTACACTGATCAATCAAATAAGGGCAAGAATATATGAATGCAGGTTTCTAGGGTTGTCTTATCATGCTTCAGATACGGGCCCATGCAGTTACTTAGCTATAACATGGAACCATAGAATTCTTGAAAGGTAAATAATGAATTAGTGGTCATGCCATGCTATGAATTACAAAACTTGTATTATCTAAATGACCAAGTCATATACTAAACCAACTTAAGTCAAACAAACATCAAGAAACGCAACAACTTATTCATAAAACACATAACTAGCCATGACCTGATTGCTATAGTGCATTAATGACCACACATAATAGACGTGAGTGTTCATATACATGACGACATGACCCTGAATGCTCTACCATGCTACTTTCTAACACACAAGATACATATATCTATGGACGTGATTCATGTAAATGCAGCTCTATTGTCATCTAGTCACGTATTACATACATCGGTTCAACTAATCCAATTACAACACGAGAAAACAGTACTGAAGGGCTATAAATGATGATTCAAGAGTCATATTGTGAAACTAACTACATAAATCAAATCGTCCAAACCAATATAGTCCCATGTTTAATCGAATTCAAGTGAACCAATTGCAAAAACTCATTTTGTTAACATTTGTTCACAAACGCATCGATATGCATTTACTAAGCCAATCATTCACAAGATAGTTGAATAACCGTGCAAAATGATCCTAAGCACTTGTATGGGCTCCCATGACCTTTGTACTTTGCATAATGTTATGCTCATGCTTCAAAACAAATAGACTCACGATAGCATCTCACGAAAAGGCATCTAGGCAAGTATACATGAATGCAACCCTCATTTGAAACCTAAGGTCGAGGTTATGCCTCGAGGTTTGTCCCAACTGTTTGGAGTTGGTCAACAGTCAACTAACAGGGGTAAGAACAATGACATTATTGGTCTTACGGTTCTACATTGAGGTTTTGTGACACATTTTCTCGAAAAGGTAATTGTGGAGGTCTGAGGAGCTCCTAGTACAGATGGGAAGGTTCTACTTTCTACTATGGGCATTCTTGCTTCTATACTTGGTGCTTGTGCTAAAGAAAGTGTTGAGAAGGCATAGATTGTCGTCCTAGGAGGTAACGAGGTGATGCACGTGGTGTAACAATTTCAAAGTCTGCTAGGTCCTTTCTACTTTGTTCTTTCTGGGTGTATTGGGGTTAGATATAGCCAGGACACCACCAAGAAGCGCTAAAATGACTTAGTGTATCACCACTTGAGTTGCCAACTCAGGATACAACCACTAGGTGTTTGGAGAGCAAACTAGAAGCAAGCTCAATTTCTGATTCAATATGGGGTGATGTGTGCACAAACAAGATGAGAGGAGCTTATATATGACTCTCGCTCTTACAATTACAACGGCTATCAAATAAAGCACAAGGCACATTTGTCAAATACATCAACCTAGAACATTACAACCTGATTAGAGCTATGACCAGTAGAAGGGTGACACCTAATGGGGTCATTCTTACTAATCCAGTGAGGTGTCAAGGACCTTAGTGTAAATGGTCGAGTTTAAGCTCGTAGGGTTAAGCCAAGCATTATTGTAAAGCAAATGCGAGTCTTTGATTGCAACAACAAAACCCAACCAAATAATTAGAAAGGTTTCTAATGCGAAGGCACAACCCTAACTCACTAATCGGAAGACTTAACTTTCAAGGTCCTTAGGTTTTTAAAAGGAAATAGTTTAATTACTTCTAGCTTTCTCTCTACCAACCTTTGAGTACGTCTACTCACTCCATTACGGGGCCTGAGGAGCAAATCGTACTTCAGGGGGCAAAGATGAGCTTAGAGCTAACACCTTTCCAATCATTTGAGTTCCTATTATGTTCTTTAAAATTTCGATTAAAATCATCAAGGCATATAAGCGAAACAACTTTCGATCAAGCTAACACTTAACTTATCCACGAGAATATGAGCATCTCGACCTACGCCTTAGCAAATGGTTCTTTCATTTAACCAATCAGCTCACTCAAGCCGCAGCTAACTGGGTAAATGCGTAATCATTCACATAAAACTCACATTTGCACACAAGGCAGACATGTATGACGTCCTCGTGAACGCGTTCCTAGGTCACTATATGAGATGTAAGACTCAAGTTGTGGCCTATGGTGGCAGGACCATGCTCTGATACCATCAATGTAACACCCCCGTCCCTTAGAGCCAGGAGCGTTACGTTTTCTTAACTTTCTACTTAAATTCCGGGGCGAAATGGACAGAGCTTCCCCTAAAACTGACCGTTTCCAGGCTAAGATCCTTACAATAACCCATGCAAATCAATAGAAGCGTAAAACATTTTAAAAGAAGCTCAACGGCTACACGCCAGAGTTCATAACTCAACGAGCAACTCACTCGGAGTACATCAAACAAAATAGTTCATTAATGTAGGAAAAGTGAAAGATACAACTCAACGGTTCACACAACCGGAGTACCGAGTTTACATCCCAAAACGTAGCTGATTTTAACTAAAAAGACACCTGGCTAATAAGATGGTTGACACACATTGCCATACAGAACGACTCCTAAACTAAATACACCACATGAACTAAAATACTTGTTTACAAACATTTAGAATTCTAGGAATACACTACATGACTTCACTAAACACGTAAAACTCCTTCAAATGGACACACATGACACCTTCCAAGCAAGAATGGATTCCATCTTGACATAAGTGACTTGGCTCCTACTTGTCGTAATGCATACCTGGGGAAAAAGGGGAAAGAGTAGTGGGCTGAGAAGCCACATGCTCAGTGAGTGTCCCCCGACCCACTTAAAACTAAAACCTTTACAAGCAATATTACTTGTAATATTCACTTAACAAGCACTTAAGTAGCACTATCGTTAGGCACTTGGCTAGACATTCAAGCATGATAGATTTTTAGTTTCGAATAATAATGGCATGCTAGGAACTTGCTTACACAATATGCACTTTTAAACATAAATACTTGATACGCTATCGCTTACTCAATATGCACTTTTAAAACATCATTACGTGATGCACTATGAGAACATGGCCACATACTACTTTGAAGTCGCATACATCCATGCTTAGAAATCCTTTTTCGTTAGGCACGTGTAGAAACTTTCTTTGCTTTCTTTGCGAACACTTTTTATAATCTCTTAAGGTTCATATTCCTTTAAGAGATCTTTTCGTATTGGCCTTTTAAGACCCTTATAAGTTTTTCATTTAATCTGGCCTCTTGATAGCCCTTAAGACTTTCTTTGTTTCTGAAATACTTTAAAAGGGTACACACCGGCTCTTTTGTTAGTCATTAGTAAATTAATCTGGGCATAAGATCATCATAAAGTGCTGGTTGGAAGAGATCTACACTCAATTCCAGTGAGATTAACTCACACTAAGCTCTTACTTCCGGGATGACAACTAACTTTCGAACCTTAACCCTCGTCAGGGTCTCTAGGGATTACTCCCTAGGCTAGGGATTCCCCCGTTCAAGCAGGTTTACTCCCATCTATTATCCCTAAGCACTTATCTTAGCCATTTAAAGCACCTGGTCATAACGACCAATAAGTTTGCTGTCTCTCACAGCGAAATCTCCCTTTTTATACAACGCACTATCTTTTTATTTAAATTCTTTAGGGATTTCCCAGTTTCATGCGAGTTCACTCCCAAAACTGTATTTGCATAGTTAAAGTAGGCCATCGCTCGCTAATAGGAATGGCTACTATTAGTTACAAGCATGAAAACTTCGTTTTTTAAACTCACCCTCACTCGCAACAAGAAACTTGATGACATAAAGGGAGGGGTTTCCACGTAACACACTCAAACACTTCATAATCAATCAATCTCAGCATAAGCCACACATAGCCTTGTAATCCACACGATTGCAGTTAATTCACAACCCAGGCTCCCTCCTCACAAGCACCGACCACAAAGAACCTTGAACCACTCATACTTCTGCCTCAAACCATCAGACTACCATCTCAGTTTTCAATTTGATAATCATAACATATTATCATGAAAACTTATAAAGAGACGTGTAATAGGGTTTATGCACTTACCTGGGCAAGCAACACCATCCAGCGTTGCGTTACCGCATGCATATATATATATATATATATATATATATATATATATATATATAACCACATTTATGTATACGTCTATAATGCCTTAACTTGAAATAACACTTAACAAACCAACTAAACTAGTCAAACATGGATCTTATCGCATTCGAGGTGTTCATTTCTTATTTCGAAGTCACAGTTCAGGTATAAACTAACTAATCACAAAAGTATCGATTCTAAGCATACTCATTTCTTTTCGAAGTTATTAATCGAGCATGAATTATCTAAGTGTACATGTATCAATTCTAAACATTCGCATTTCACTTCGAAGTTATTAAACGAACATAAATTAACTAAGTGTACATATATCGATTCTAAACATTCATATTTCACTTCGAAGTTATTAAACGAACATGAATTAACTAAGCGTACATATATCGATTCTAAACATTCATATTTGACTTTGAAGTTATTAAACAAACATAAATTAACTAAGTGTACATGTATCTAATCTAAGCAGGCATATTTCATTTCGAAACTATTTTTCAGGCATGTATTAACTAAATATACTTGAATCGATTCTAAACATGCATAATTCATTTCGAAGCTACCTTTCAGGCATGTATTAACTAATATACTTGAATGGACTCTAAACATGCATAATTCATTTCGAAGCTACCTTTTAGGCATGTATCAACTAATATACTTGAATCGATTCTAAACATGTATAATTAATTTCGAAACTACTTTTCAGGCATGTATTAACTAAACTAACATTTATCGATTCGAAGCCATTTTCAAGCATTAATTTACCAAACTAACTTATATCGATTCAAGGCATCGTTAGGTTACTTCGAAGTTACTTTCACGCCTGAACTAACTAAACTTAACATGCATCAATTTAAACTAAATTCAGCTGGAACAGAACATGCATAACCCCAATCGATTTGACTAATCCTAAACTCACATGCAACGTAACTTAAAGGTTAAAACAATTTCGAAACTACTAATACTTAGGAGGCGAGAAACACCCACCTCGACTCCAAGCTAAGGACCCGTTCTAAGGGCTTTATACTCGACTTCGGGTGTTAGAAGGCCCCAATCCTCGACCCTTGCTCGCTGACTGCTCAACTAGGCCCCCAAACTATGCATATCTTCGAGTTCAGCCTAAGCCCCAACTCAGTGACCACCAATTGAGTACCGATTACACATCTAAGCCACTGACCAAACCCTAGTCCGAATGTCGTAACAAACCCGAAACCCTAGCTTTCAAACCCTTGGCTCACACGACTCTTGGTGGCCGCCAGTGCTCGAACCCATCGGTAACAGCTTGCCGGCGTCGACTAGGTGCGGCCTCGGCCTCTGTTTTCTCCCCTTGAATTCGCTCGCTTGCTCTCTCTCTCTCTCTCTCTCTGTTGCGGTGACTACGGCATGGAACTACCGGCAGGGTGCGACGGCAGCCGACGAGTCGTCGGCGTGGCAACGGCAAACCGTTGTCCCCTCTCTCATCTCTCTCCTGGTGTGTGTTGGACGGGGAGGCCGGGGTTGGATTTGTGAAACCCCCCTTGTTGTTGTTCGCCGTGAAAGAGAGGGGCTTGGCCGCCTTTTGATATTATTATATATATATATATATATTTTTGGTTGCTTGCCCAATACTTAATCCATCCAGTCTAATTCATATCCCGAATTCTGAACCAAAAATCAATAATACGCCCCTTTATCGACCATTCTTTTCCAAATACGTCAAGGTTCAATTTATTAAACCTCAAAACTAATTCGAAGGTTGACCAGTTAGTCGTACTCGGGTTCCTACTCGATTTGGTACTCGTTAATAATCTATATTAACGAATATTAAAAATCATGGAAAGATTTTCAAAACTAATAATAACAATAATATTAATAGTGACGAAAACATTCTTCTTAATAAAATTATCATTTACATAAGCACATCAGTAATGATTTAACTCGTACAGTTAATAAAAATTTTGTAACGAAGAAGGCAAGACAGCCAGGTTAACTTAAAATAAAGAAGGCGGGTCTTACATTTTTCCCCCCTTAAAAGAATTTCGTCCGCAAAATTCTAAACCTAAGCTCAGGCATTCCCAGAATGTACGCACACAAACTATGATCTACACGGTAGGTTTCGAAAAGGTTTCATTTGCAATCACTACATCATTTAAATCAAAAGAAAATGGGTTATGGTATCCAGTCTCCTCCTCGCCAATCCTCCTCAGGCGTCTACTCACTGTACCTAGGCGCCGAGGGCAAATCGCATTGAAGTGGGGCAAAGAAGTTGGCATGGACTACCATATTGGGCTTGTTTTAAAGAAATGAACATAGGTTTTCGATAATCTGGACTGAATCCACCTAGTAGGCAACAACTCTATATACATGCATTGCTAAGAATTGTAGTTTAAAGGAAGAGAAATTGGGCAGTTGACTCCTCAAGTTCATATGCTAATAGTCTTATTCTAATACATGAATTCAAATCACCTTTGGGATCACAATGGTTAACTCAGAGATTCCTATAACACATTAGAACAATAAGAACGTCACATGGCACCACAAAGCATCATTTAAGCATAATAACATCACATAGCATTGCATATTATTAGCAATTTAGTATTCTCAAGCCTAGGATTCCCAAGCAACATGAGGACGTCTAATACGCATATAGTAAGCAATTACAAAACAGAAGCTTATGTGACATTTCTATGTTTTTATATCAATTCCGAATAACTTTTAAGCATTTCATTCGTGACAACTTAGATAGGAAATTTCAAAGTCGTATGAGGCCCATTAACTTAGTTAGGTTCATTCAAAAGCATGAAGATATTAGGTCAGTCTAAGGTTAAATCATTTACTAGAAAGTTACCACGTCACACTAAGATAGTAGAGACATCAAATTACGCCATATTGGCAATGAAGGACCCTGAAGTGGAATTTGAAATCACATTGGCATCACGTAGAGTCAATCAAAAAACATACCAGGGGTTAAGATCCATATATAACACGAACCAACAATACATGTTGATAGGAACAATTTGGGAAGAAAACTCCAAGGTAAGGATGTAAATCAATGGTGTTTTTTTGATGGGAAAGACCTTTCTTAAGGTCACTACTTGGAGGTGATTGTCTCTTAAGTCATAGATTAGTACGAATGAATGGTTATGCTCCTAGACAAGTCCTGGGCCTATGGCTTATGGGTCTACATGCTTCCGCTGTGCTACTCTGATCAATCAAATAAGGGCAAGAATATATGAATGCAGGTTTCTAGGGTTGTCTCATCATGCTTCAAATACAGGCCCATGCAATTACTTAACTATAACATGGAACCATAGAATTCATGAAAGGTAAACAATGAATCAGTGGTCATGCCATGCTATGAATTACAAAACTTGTATTATCTAAATGACCAGGTCATATAATAAACCCACTTAAGTCAAACAAACATCAAGAAATGCAACAACTTATTCATAAAACACATAACTAGCCATGACCTAATTGCTATAGTGCATTAATGACCGCGCATAGTAGACCAAACGATTCATAAAACACTTAACTAGCCAAACCCTAGGCCGAATGTCTTGACAAAGCCGAAACCCTAGCTTTCAAACCCTTTGGCGCACAGGGCTCTTGGTGGTCGCCAATACCCGAACCCACTGGTAGCACCTTGCCGGTGTCGACTAGTCGCAGCCTCGACATGTGTTTTCTCTCCTTGAATTAGCTTGCTTTCTCTCTCTCTCTCTCTCTCTCTCTCTCTCTGTTTCTCTCTCTCTCTCTGTCGTGGTGACTACGGCGTAGAACAGCCAGCGGGGTGCGACGTCGGCCGACCCGTCGCCGGCGTGGCGATGGTAAACCGTCACCCCCTTTCTCCTCTCCCTCCTGGTGTGTGTTCGACGGGGAGGTTCGGGTTGGTTTTGTGAAACCCCCTTTGCTGTTGTTCGTTGTGAAAGATATGGGCTCGACCCCCTTTTGATATATTTTTTTTTTGCTTTCCTAATACTTAACACCGCCAGTCTAATTCATATCCCAAATTCTAAACTCAAAATCGATAATACGCCCCTTTATCGACTATTTGTTTCCAAATATGTCAAGGTTCAATTTTTTAAACCTCGAAACTAATTCGAAGGTTGACCAGTTAGTCCTACTCGGGTTCCTACTCAATTTAGTACTCGTTAATAATCTATATTAACATTACTTAAAATCATCGAAAGATTTTTGAAACTAATAATAACAATAATATTAATAGCGACGAAAACATTTTTTTTAATAAAATTATCGTTCACATAAGCACATCAGTAATGATTTAACTCGTATAGTTAATGAAAATGCGATTTTATAATGTGAAAGGTTAGACAGCCAGGTTAACTTAAAATAAAGAAGGCGGGTCTTACACAAGGTGAAAACCAATCGCTCACAAGAGCAAAGTCTAGCAAACGAGAGAAGAGCAAAGTAAATGGGAGAGGAGAAGTCAAGGTTACGCATCGTCAACATCAGCGTCTTGCACGACCTTGCCATAAGCATTGGTCGCCGTAGCACCACCCTCGGATGGATCCTCTAGGGCATACTTAGTGAAGGATGGATAGGTAGTAGATGGCACACGTGAGCGGGAATGAGCAATCTCTAGGTGAGCCTCCTCCTTTCTCTGGGCATAAGCGTTGGCATCCCTCATCTTGACCACCTTAGCCCACTCTAAGAGAATTTCTCGATCGGGCATGAACTCTTATTTTCCCCTATCATACTCTCGGGTAGCTTGAGTGATTAGGTCCATCACAACCTTCTGTCCCTTCTCATAGGAAATGTTGGTGGCATCAAGCTGAGCTTGGTAGGCTTGGCTCTCCATGAAAGCCTTGTCTGCCTCGAACTTGTGCTGTAGCTCCTTCAGCTTATGTTCCAGCTCTTGGTTCATACGCCATTCAGCGTGGATCCTCTTCTGAAAGGATTTTATCTCCTTCTTGTTATGCCTTGTATGTTCCCTAAGTGAGTTGAGCTCGGCCTCAGTCATGCGCTGAGAGGGAACCGAATGAAGGGATAAGAAAGTGCGAACCACACCCTGCAATTGAGAAATAAGATGGTTATGATGAAATGAAAAGGAGAGAATAAGTTGCAAATGCTAAAGATACATACCTCCTTAAAGTAGAGCTGGGCAGCCTCTAAGGTACTAGGGACCTATTCCGAGCCCGAGCTCCTTAAGCAATGCCACCTTTCCTTCATAGTCGGTGGAAAGGAAAGAGCTCTGATCCTCGGAGGAGCGATGCTTAGTCAAGTCGGGAAGGGCGACTCGCTGAGGTGGTCTTTTCTTCTTAGTTAGACGAAAGCTTGAGGGTGTGCCACTTGTTTCCCTCATGGAAGAAGCATTACTAGGCTAGGAAGATGTCCCCTTGACTCGATCGGGGTGCATTGGGGTCTTTATTCGCTCCAGCACTTGACTCTTTGGTCTACGATTCCAAGGCGATAACCATGTTACGAGGGGAGACATATACTTCAGGAGAGGGACATGTTTAGTGAGCCTGAGCTTCCGAGGTCGAGAAGAAGAACATAGCGGAGGAAGGTCCTAGACCTCTTAGATAACGTGCTCCCTAACTTCTTTCTCCCTCCTCGTATTATCAAGGTGCCTCATCTCTTCCTTTGTCAGCTTACCCTTCACACTGAGCAATATGTGTATCACTTCCTCTGCAAGAAGCAAGATCAAATGACTAAGGTTAACAAAGAAAATGTAGATCAAATCAATAAAGCAATAATCAAGTTACCATGGTGGACAACCGAACTAAGCTCGATGGCACAAAGGAAGCACCTATTGCTAAATAACACCATTCAAGGAAGCCAACTGGCTAGAACCTTTATGGCCTTCCCAGATTGGGGATGGACAAAGTCAATAAGTTGGAAGTAGCTTACAGTTGCCATCTCTTTCTCCCCTGTAGTGGTGCAAGGCTTATTCCAGGTCTTGTTCGGGCCTCGCCTATTATAGATGGGCATGGTCCAGTCCCAATTCACCCTTTTTTACGTAAAAAAATTATAGTTCCGTCTGTGGACGGGGGTTGGCTAGTCCAAGGCAGATATATATTGGGTCGGGTAACTATCTGGTACCAACATTTCTCCTACACGTCTTTTTATTGGGTTGGATGATATGCACGTATGAGAAGGCCAAGGCAATGCACTCGAGACGCTTAAGCTTGCAGGTTTCAATTACCGATAAAATGGATGCCTAAGCATTAGGGACAAGTTGGGCGACCACAAAATCATATGTTTGGAGGATTTCTATGACTATCTTAGGAAGCAGAAGCCGAAGGTCATACTCTAAGGCTTTGAGTACACACCTATGTATCCCGATGGGGGGTTATCTATGGTATCTGTATGCAAGGGAACGATCAACCTATAGTTACGTCGAAAAGAATACTTTACCTCAAAGTTAATGATTTCATTAAGCTCATCAAGGAATTAGGGATTGATATAGTGGGAGCTGGGCCCGACTTCCGTGTCAGACCTAGCAGCGCTACTAGAGGGGGCTGGATCCTACTCCAGCTCCTCAATTATGACTGTGGATGACATACCTACACTAGCAAAATGCCCAGGAAGTAGGTTAGCTACGAACAGGTCCCATGGATATGATATAGGCCTACTCGAAGAATTAGAGTCAAGGGATAGAAAGCTACTAGAGCTCTCCTCGAGGAATTTTTGATTAGCTCGAAGGAATTCGCGTAATAGAATCGCTGCAGGTGAACTTTGAGGGTGCCTAGAGTCTGACTCAAAGCTATTTTCATAATCTTCTAAAGGGCCGACACTTTCCTCAATGGGTGAGGTTATGTGTAAGTTAGTAGAATTATTGTTATACTTATCCTCCTCGAAGCCCAATGAGGGGTTAGAGGATGATCCTAGTGAGTAAGCAAATAACGACATAGCTACGTTATAAGAATCATAAATGAAGGAGGAAAGGATGGATACCTTGGTGATTGTCAAGGAAAAGGAATAAGTCTTTCAGAGATTATCTCTCTAGCTTTCTCTCTCTAGAATTTTGAGGGGGGCATATGGATGAGGATAAGAAATGATTTAGAAGCAAGGTGCGTATATATGCATTTGAATTGCCTCGAGGAGCGTGCTAAAATATGATGATCCACATCAGGAAAAATCCCAAGTGCCAAAATCCGAGATAGGCGAAAGAGAAAAAGGAAAAGTAAGGCTTTGAAAAATGAAGATGGACCTCACAGGAGGGACTCGGTCGAGTAGAGGGAGAGTCCTCTCCTATTTAGCTAAATCGAATGGAAAATGAGGCTCTCTTCCATTCGGCCCAGCCGAATGGAGAGAGATGAGTTCTTTCTCGTTTGGCCCAGCCGAATGGGGAGAGGATGCCTCTTGCATTTGGCTAGCTGAATGGAGAAAGAGCCCTCTCCCATTCGGGCCAGTAGAATAGAGAGGGAACCTCCCTCCTATCCGGCCACCGCATTCGTAATATAAAAAAAATTGCTTGTCAATCGAGTGTATAAAAAAGGGTAACGCTAGAACGTCTTCGCAAGATACCCATGGGTTGATTATGAAAAGAAATCCACCAGAACAAACAATGAAAGACATAAGCACAAAGAGCCCGTGAGTTATGATGCATCAAAGACTCATACGAAGACGAATTAGCAAAGGTCAATGATCATTGATAACAAAAACTTCAAGTACGCGATGGAGATAAGCAAAAACAACAACAAAGAAACTAATGCCATGGCTTGAATACACAGCAAATAAGGGCGTACATGCCCGTTTCAGCAAACAAGCGTAAAGTGAAAGATGCTAAGGTGCTTCAACTCATATGTGATGAAGGAGAAACCATAGTTGACATGGAACTAAGACCACAAAGCCAAACCAAACTCCCTTTTGGATGAAGGAAGACTTTTCTTCTCCTAAGGAAGAAGCCTTTTTTGGTTAGCGGATGGGCTGCACGTCTCCACCTTAGGAGTAACCTCGTCCTTGGCCTTTGGAAGGGGTTGTCTCCCCTTTAGGTGGTGCTTGATTCATCATTGAGGGGCCTGATCTCTCTCTGTTAGTAGAAAGGTTTATCTTCTTCTCTCTTGGTAGGAACCCCTTTTGCACCTTTGACGAGATGCCATGAGGAAGAAAGGGAAATGCGAAGGAGTCTGAACTCTCCACCCCTTCACAACCAATTAAGGTATTAGCACTCACCTTTGGCCTGTAGCACTAAGTAATTCGGTCGTCATTGGTGTCCAACCAAATCTCAAAACTCTCCCAGTGGAAACTTTCTGAATTGTCATTCAAATCTTGGGCTACGGTGGGGAAGATGATCGGGAAACGAGTCGCCTCATGAGGAACAGAGGCATAGAATACTAATTATGTTATCTCAGGAATCCCCATGTCATATGCATAGTGCTCAACTTGGCCTTCAAGAAGCAAGGGCAAAGCGATAGCCAATGAGGTCAAAGAGGTCTAGGCGGAGGGATTAGGGGCTCCACAAGAAGTTTCCTAGAATCAAACCGCGACAAGAAAAGCTTGGTACCCTCCTCACTCCCAAGAAAGGGAAATACGAGCTCAAACATTTTAGATATGTGAATGAACAAGGCCTCAAATGGAGGCAGTGGGCATTTATAATGCTTTGAAAGGGCGAACCAAGTGAATCCACATCTCATGGGAACACCTTGGGAGAAGTTTCAATAAGATGGGAGGGGCTAAATGATTGCGATATTTAGCGACCCTTCTAATAAAAAGGAAACACGTGGCACTAACCAAGTCAACATGGGGTCAGAGTTGACCATAAGAAAGATAGAAGGATGCAAGAGGGGTATACTAGTAAATTAACCCCTTAAATAGGGAAATTACTATCCTTCCATTGGGTACCAATCCCAAGGCTATAAATACCCCAACACTTCTCATTTTAGGGATTTTTAATATTCCCAACCTGACTGTCTCATTAAACACTCTCCCAGAACAGTAAACTCTCTTTCTACTCTTTTCTCTCTGTCTACTCCCATAATTCTTCCTGAGACTGACATGAGCGTTGGAGGGGCTTCCTTGGGAAAAACACCCGCGGTCGACCTTTGTGTAGGTCTTTGAAAGGGGGTACACGTTAGCTCGCACAATCAATCGATACGTCATCCACACGTAAGTCTGGGCGCCAGCACCATTTAACTAAGTTTCTTCCAAAACAAAATCAAATTCCAGATCCTAAATAGGCTTCTTAAAGTACTCATCCATAACTATGTTCAAAACTTCATTACAACAATATACATTTTGTGACAAAATTTTCTATAAAATATAGTTTGATTAAATCTCTTTAAACTTATGATTTTTTTTAAGATTTTTATCTTTTAAAAACAATTCTCACAATTTCAAACAAGTAGTATAATCTTATATTCCTCAATCAAATTATATAATTTTGATTCCTATGATCCTAACCAATTACAGCTAGAATCTTGATTCTAACTTCCTTGTCTGTAATAATATTTATACTATTTGAGTTTTACCAAGGATAAAAGCGATAGCCAGCTATGGAAATAAGCAATAGATACTAACATATAGAATTTCAAAATGTAAGAAAAGTCTTAGCAAGAATGGTGTCCTTGAGAGAAAATGCTCTTTTCTCTTAAGATTTGGATCTGATTAATCGTTTTAGTAAAAAGGTTAAACGAAATGAGAATAGGGATCCAGTCTCTCAAATTGATAAAGCAACTCAAATGGATATAGAATTTGAAGCTCACAAAGAGGTTCAATTGGGAGCGAAGGAGAATGTGTTGTAGCCTCCTAAAGTATCTTTAATGGATACATTGGCTAAGAACAACCCGACTATGGTGTTCTAACTTATTCCAA
Source organism: Selenicereus undatus (assembly GCA_017589665.1). NCBI lineage: Eukaryota > Viridiplantae > Streptophyta > Magnoliopsida > Caryophyllales > Cactaceae > Selenicereus > Selenicereus undatus. Next base: position 55,678,600 of record JACYFF010031955.1, read on the forward strand.
TCCTGTTTGGAATATGACTCATAAAGAGTATTACACTTCTGATAATGATGATAAAGATTCCAATGGTGAGAAAAATCATAGGAGTCCCATAATTTCCCTAATAAAAATTAGAAGCACTAGCTCTAGGAGGTGTGGAAGATTGTGCTAATTATTAAAATGCTTGAGAATAGGGTGGCTTCTTCATACTGCAAAGAAGTCTCAAATCCAAATGGAAGCTTCAAGAAGATTTCTCCTTAATTGACATTCAATGTGACTATTATATCACTAGACTTATCAAGTGCTCACCCAAGGGCTTTGGCTCATAGGGGATAACTACTTCACTATTCGGTATTGAATTCTGAATTTTATTCCTGATAAAAAACTCATACGATATTTGACTTGGTGGATCCATATATCAAACATTAGTATTGAACATTTTAATCTTTATTTTCTAGAGGTCATTGGAGAAAAGTGATGAGTTTCATATTTGAATGGATTTTATGAGTGTTTGAGAGTCATTTTAATGGATTAATATGCTTAATTGTATGATTTATGCCCCTACGCCTATTATTATGCTTGGTTTCACTTGTTTTGGGAGATTTTGTAGATTTTGACTTTGTGAGCCAAGTTATGTGAGTTGAATGAATATTTTTGAGGCCATATGGATCAAAGAAGATAGCAAAAGTGGGCCAAAGACACCCAACATGGACCAACCGTAGTAAATATCATGACCTAGAAGGTTCTAGGAGAAGTAGTTAAACAAAATATGAGAACCAACATGACCAATAGCCACCATGGTCTGCCTATGGTGGTGCCCATGGTCCATGAGTGCCCCATTTTCCTCGGATCGTCATGTTTTCTAGCGGTTACTCGATTTTTAGGTGGTTTTGACACTTGGTTGTAGCATTTTCACAATAAAAAGCACTATTTTTAGCCTCATTCCATCCTCATCATTCCATTTCCTCTCTTCAATTTCATCAATCAGATTAGAATTTAGATTACATTAGAGGAAAAGACATTAAATTAAAGTGAAGATTTGAAAGGATTCCATGCCGTGTTTGCAATTGACAGATTCAAGCATATTATTTGGCTGAGCATTTCTCTTCTCTATCTTCTCTTATCTTTTCTCATTTTAGATTTACGTTTTTTAATCTTATGTTGTTTAATTTTGGATTTATGCAAATACTAGTTAAGTTCCCAATTTGTTGTTCATCTTTTTGAGTATTTTAGAATTGTGGGATTGTTTTATCGAGTCTTACAAGTTTATTATCTTGTAAGAAATTCGCTCGCTTTCTTGCATGTTTTGGGTATTCAATGATGAACTAAAAGGTGAAATTCAATACTTAAACCCTAGGATTTGACTTGATTGTGTAGAGTCTTGAGAAAGTCACACCAATTGAGAAACCACTAATATGATAATCACATGCTTAATGAAACTAAACAAATCGAAAGCCCTTGAGAAATGGTAATTGGTTAGATTTAGGTATTTCACCTTGAAAGAGGGTTGTGATACTTCGATTATCGGTTTTAAAATAACCAATTGAGGAAGAAGTGCTTTATTGGTACATGAATTGAGAAATTGCTTGCTTTGTGTAATTCCTTGATTATTTATCCACTGGATTAGATGGTATATTAATTTAATTTCAATCTCCAAAATTTTAATCTGCTTAGCCTATTTTGAGGGGATAAATCCCAGTAGATCAACCTAGTCATTGTGAGAGACGACCTTGATTTGCTGTAACGCCACTATGCGCTTGCGGCCCTATCACGTTTTTGGCACTGTTGTCCGGTACTAGTGTGGAATATTAGGTTTCTCGAAAGGCTTGACTAAGCATTTTGTTTTTCTTTAAAGAAATAAAAAAAATTAAAAATTAAAAATTAAAAAAATAAAATTTTGAAATAAAAGAACAATGGCAATTTTTCATTTTCCTCAATTCGAGCATGAATTATTTTAGAGGAATTTTAAGCGTTGTTGATGAGGGTGTGAATAGTAAAGCTCGTGCTCTTTTAGTGTACTGGGGTTTTTATGGTAAAAGTGTTGATGAAGAATGGTATTTGCTTGAGTGGATTACTTAGGATTCATTGAAATTTGAGAAGGCTATTCGTGTTTCTCGATATTTATGCTTTGATCCTAGTGCATTTTATGCTAGATCTTATGATGCTCCTTTTTGGTGTTACTTGTGTAATTCTTCTGATCATGAAACTAGTTTGTGTCCTTATTATGCATGTTATGCTTAACTTGGCTTTGCATTACCCATGGATAATACTGATGTTGTCGTAACCATACTTGATTCATCCCTCCCTTTAGCTCAGTGCACGGGGCTTGAGGTAGGTGAACCTTTAGGGGTAGTTGCTACATTTGTTGATGCATGTTTTGAGTTGGAAGATACTTTTGATGAGGTGCGTGATCTAGTTAAGACTCCTTTGGAGTGGTTAGGTGATGTGTTTGTGCATAAGGGATCTCCTAACCTTAGTTTTAATAATGTTATTCTCCCCAATCCTCTTGATCATTCTCATGTTTACCATCTTTGTTCATTACCCTCTCCTTCCCCCCAGTATTACCCATTGACAATCCTATGATTTGCGATGCTAATGTTTATTTAGGCCATAAGGATAACATGTTTGATGTGCTTATTGGGAATGTTGATGATTATAGGTGCCTAGGTTACTTTAGAGAGTATGATCCTTTAATTGACCTTTATTGTGTACGCTTAGAGGAGTTGCCTAGGAAAGGTTTGTGGACTACATTCTTTAATCCTTCATATGATTTTTCTATAGGCTTTGATAAGGTTAAGAGGATGCTTATTGTCTTTGTGTGATATTGGTTATTGTCTCTTACCTTATGTTTTTCTAAATTGTGGTCCCAGGAGTTCGATAAGCTCCTGCTTGTTTTGATGGCATCTAATTGAACAGGTCATGTCCTAAAGTTGTGATAGAGTGTCTGATGCTCTATTTGCCCGTTTATAAAGAGGCCTTAGCTTAGGTGTACCCAACACCTAACTCGGTGAGGCCCTGTTCTTTTTGTTGGGAAATTGCATGTGTGGAACGGGTGAGAGTGGGAAAGGGAGGGAAGGCGTAGGTGAGAGTGCGTAGGAGTGGTGATAAGTGCTTAACGTGTATATCATTTTAGGGTCATGTTGCTGCATTTTTAGGGAGAATTATGGGTTTTATGTCATAATTTATACTCGTATTCTCGTTTTATGCTTGGGTATGGTTATTTGATGATATTTACAGGATTTTAGACCATTTGACTTGGCATTTAACCCTCATTTGAGTGTACATTGACCGCTTATGGATGCCCCTGAGTTGCCATGCCCGTAGAGCAAGAGAAGAGCAGAAGCATTTGGTTCTAGTCAAGGCCACGATCCAACTGTGGTGGATGCCACGGACTGTGGTAAGCCTGTAACTGCTAGCCTCTTCATCTTCATTTGTTGTACGACTGAAGATGGTCTGTTTGCCACTTAAAAGGCGTGTTCCAAGGCAGAAAATAGGAGAGTTTTTGAGCAACCATAGCCATTTTCCCTACTTCTCTCACATCTTTCTTTTAGTTTAGTTTAGTTTTAGTTTAGTTTTTGATGTTTGAAGGAGAAGCTTTGTTCGTGGAGGGTTGAAGATTGTTGCACAATTCAACGTTGCCATAGTTGTAATGTTTTCCTTCCTTCCTCTGAATTTGTTCTTGAACTCACTTATTTTTGTTGAATTAGAAACATGAGTGAGTACTTTTATCCAATCTAGGGAATTGTTAGCCATAGCATTATAGTTGGATCCCTTATCTTTGAAATCTTATGCTTATTTCATGTTTGGAATGATTCATGTCTCTCTTGAAATTTGAATGTTGTGAGTGCAATTTGGCCAATTTTGCTTGCTAATGTTAGATAGTTGAGTGAAGTACGGAAAGGTGAAACTCACTACTCGATCATCTTGATAGAACTTGATTTAGCGAAACTCAAGATGTAATTTCCTATTAAGTGGAAACTTAGCATTCCTAGATCTTTAACCTAGACTAAATCAAAGACACTTGAGATAGTGTTACTTGAATTCGTTTAGGCAATTTAGTTCCTTTCGAAAGAAAGGATTAAATTAAACTCGATTATAATTTCTTGAATCGTTCAGTCTATGAAAAGTGCATGCTTAATTCTATGATCTAACTCATTACTTGGTGAATCAAATTCCTAGATGCTTTATCCTAATTGAAATTCCAAATAGTTAATTAGTTTATTGAACCCGAATCATTGAAAGGAGTGATCCCTTAGCAATTTTAATAGGTGATTGACTCGATAGATTGCTTTGGTCCTTGAGGACGATCTTTCAATGTATACTACGACATTCGTGCGTTTGCAGACGTGTCAAGTTTTTGGTGCCATTGCCGGGGACCAAATTGTTAAGTATTGAGTTAGTCGTATGAAAGTGACTAAGTGTTTTACATTATTTTTGTTTTCCTTTTCTTTTTGATTGCGTTGGTAGTGTTGGTGATTGTGCTTATAGGAATCTTGCCCTGTTTATGCGAAGTCCATTTCTATACGAACTAGATCCTGAGATTGAGAGGACTTTCCGTTTAAGGAGGAAGAAGGAAAAGCTTGAGGAACAAAGACACGAGGCTAGAAGAACCTCACCAAATATGGCGGGAGGAGGAGGTGACAAAAGAAGGACGCATAGGGATATTATTACCCCACGAGTCCAAGGCATCGCCTCAAGCATTGCTCATCCTAATGTTGAGGCAAAGAATTTTGAGCTCAAGCCAGCTCTTATTTCCATGGTGCAACAACCCTAGTTTTGAGGCACCCCATTGGAAGACCCGAACTTACACTTCTTGATCTTTTTAGAGGTGTGTGACACAGTGAAACTCAACGGAGTCTTTACCAATGTCATTCGACCACGGCTATTTCCCTTCTCTTTTAGGGATAAGGCGAGAGCATCGCTGCATTATTTACCTTCGTGATGCATCCACATGGGATGAGCTTACTAGAGATTTCCTTGCTAATTTCTTCCCACTAAGCAAAACGACAAGTTTGAGGAATAAAATCACCAACTTCACCCAAAGGATGATGAGACACTCTATGAGGCTTAGTAGTGGTTCTAGGATTTGTTATGGTTGTGCCCCCACCACAGCCTTCAACGATGGATGATTGGTCAAGCTTTCCTACAATGGATTTACCTAGCCTATAAGGTCCACTATTGATGCCGCGACAGAAGGAACATTGATGAATAAGACTGAAGAAGGTGCCTACAATTTAACTGAGAAGATGGCGCTCAACAATTTTCAATGGTCCAACGAACAAGGCCAACCCAAGCGATTTGGAGGTAAGCTCGAAGTTGATGCACTTACTTTACTTAATGCTAAGGTAGATCCTATGACTAAAAGGTTGGAACGATTAAATGTGAATGTTGTGAATTCTAGTGCCCCTCCCTTATCATGGGAAATATGTGGTTCCATTGACCATTTGACTAAGAATTGCCAAGTTGGGAATCCTTTTACCCAAAACACTAGCGACCGAGTTAATTTTGTCAATACTGTCAACCCGAGATCGACCAATGACCTTATTCCAACACTTACCATCTGGGTTGGAGGAACCATCCAAATTTCTCATACAGGCCTAACCCTTCCACAATGCCCCAAACGAATTCTAGGCAACCCCTTGGATTTCAAAGACCTCCCTTTCCTCAAGCAAAGTCCAACCTAAAGGCCATGATGGAGAGTATGCTTTTGGCATAAAAAGCAAGATGAGTATATAAAGCAATTAGCATATAAGGTTGATGTGCTTACAACTCAGAACAAGATGTTGGAAGCCCAAATTGCATAACAAGCCAGCTTTTCATCTATACCCCAAGGTAGATTCCCAAATATGCCAGAGCCAAATCATAGGGAGCAATACAATGCCATGATCCTAAGAGGGGATAAACAACTTGAGGGACCTAAGGGGGCAAGCAATGATGAGACTTTGCTTGATAAGCATGATGATAATGTAGAGATTGTTGAGAAAAAGGTGTCTATTCCCCCTACTGAATTGCATAAAGATGATGTTGTGAATGATGCTAATGTGGTTCCTAAAGACCCTAAGCAAACTTCCCCCAAACCTTACACCCCGCCTTTACCATTCCCTCCAAGAATGGCTAAGGCTAAGCTTGATTTGCAGTTTGAGAAGTTTTTAGAGGTCTTGAAGAAACTATACATTAATATCCCATTTACTGATGCCTTATCTTAAATGCCTTCTTATGCAAAATTTTCAAAAGAAATTTTATCTAATAAACAAAAGCTAGAAGAGTATGAGACTATTGCCCTGATTGAAGAGTGCAATGCCGCAATCCAAAATAAGCTGCCCGTTAAGCTTAATGATCCTGGTAGCTTCTCAATTCCTTGTCTGTTAGGGAATGTGTCTATTGAACGTGCTTTGTGTGATTTGGGGTCAAGTGTAAGTTTGATGCCCCTTTCTTTGTGTGAAAAGCTTGATTTAGGAAAAATGAGACCTACCATCATTTCCCTACAATTAGCAGATCGCTCTGTGAAATACCTCATGGGTATTTTAGAAGATGCCCCAATTAAAGTAGGAGATTTATATGTTCTAGCGGACTTTGTGATAATTGAGATGGAGGAGGATACGCGCACCCTATCACTCTTGAGAGGCCTTTCTTGGCCATCATGGGGTGCTGTATCAATGTCAAAAATAGTAAGTTGTCTTTTGATGTGGGTGATGATCATGTGGAGTTCAAATTGTTTAAGGCTTCTAAATTTCCTTTCATTTCTGATGAATGCCATATGATTGATGTGGTTGATAGTTTGGTACAAGCATTTCTAACCATGAATCTGATAACCCTCTTGAGCATTGTATGTTGAATGATAGTTATACTAAGGATGCAAATCCCGCAGCAATGTGTGCTTAATTCTTGGAAGCCTCTCCACCAGTTCCACCTACGTTGGCTAAAGAGGAAACCTTGGTAAGTGATGCGAAATCCTAGTCTGATGAGAAGTGTGCTCCCTAGGTAGAATTGAACCCTCTTCTTTCTTCTTTGAGGTATGAGTTTCTTGGGTCTAATTCTACTTATCCCGTGATTGTTAATGCGAATCTAAGTGCATCTCAAATTGACTCTTTGATTAGAATACTTTGGATGCATTGTAAAGCCATAGGATATACTCTTGAAGATCTCAAAGGAATTCACCCGTCTGCGTGCATGCATCGTATTTTGATGAAAGATGACCATAAGCCCTCAATTGAGCACCAAAGAAGGTTGAATCCTAATATGCAAAAGGTAGTTAAGAAGGAAAATGTGAAACTACTTAAAGTTGGCATTATCTACCCTATCTCCAATAGTCAGTGGGTAAGCTCAGTCCATATAGTACCTAAGAAAGGGGGAATGAAGGTCATTAAAAATGAGAACAATGAGCTAGTTCCTGCTAGGACTATCACGGGATGGCGTATGTGTATTGACTATTGAAAATTAAATAAGGCCACCCAAAAAGACCAATTTCCCCTTCCCTTTATAGACCAAATGCTTGAAAGATTGGCCACAAATTCATATTTTTGTTACTTAGATGGGTATTCGGGTTTCTTTCAAGTCCCTATTCATCCTAGTGACCAAGAAAAGACCACCTTTGCTAGTCCATATCGTACATTTGCTTATAGGAGAATGTCGTTTGGGCTATGTAAGGCCCCCACTACTTCCCAACGTTGTATGATGGCTGTTTTCTCAGATTTTATTGAGGACATAATGGAAGTCTTTATGGATGATTTTTCAGTGTATGGTACAACACTTGACCAGTGCTTGAATAATTTAACCAAGGTCTTGCAAAGGTGTGAAGATCCAAGTTTGGTCTGGAATTAGGAAAAGTGTCATTTTATGGTACAAGAGGATATTGTCTTAGATTATGTCTAACAAAGGCATTGACCTTGACAAAGCAAAGGTGGAGGCGATTGAAAAATGACCCCCTCCAAATTCTGTAAAGGGTGTGAGGAGTTTTCCTGGACATTTCGGCTTTTACTGGCGGTTCATAAAAGATTTTTCAAAAATTACAAAACCACTCGCCTATTTTCTTGTCAAGGATGTGCCTTTTGATTTTAATGAAGAATGCTTGAGTGCTTTTCTCAAATTAAAAGACGCATTGATTACAGCTACGGTGATGTAAGCCCTGGATTTGGGGCTCCCTTTTGAGGTGATGTCTGATGCGATTGATTATGCAGTAAAGGCAGTTTTAGGACAGAGGAAGGACAACAAGCCATATGCTATTTACTATGCGAGCCGAACTCTTGATGTGGCTTAAATCAATTATGCCATGACGAAGAAGGAGTTCCTAGAAGTAGTAATTGCCCTGAAAAAATTTTGGACTTACTTGATAAACTCTAAGGTCATTGTTTTCACTAATCATGCTGCTCTGAAGCACCTAATGAAGAAGACCGACTCAAAACCTCGCCTCATCCGATGGGTTCTTCTCCTTCAAGAATTTGATTTAGAGATCAAAGACAAGTCCAGAATGGAGAATGCGGATCACTTATCTCGCCTAGGCCCTGAGGTCACTCCCAGTAAAGAGCTCCCAATTGATAATTCTTTCCCGGATGAACAACTACTTGCCATTTCTCACCAAGCCACTCCATGGTACACTTATTTGGTGAATTTCAAGGTGTGTGGGGTGCTGCCACTTGGGTTATCTTATCAAAAGAGGAAGAAATTCCTTTCTGATGTCAAATGTTATGTGAGGGATGACCCTATCCTCTACAAACTATGTGGAGATGGGATATATAGAAGATGTTTGCCAGAAGATGAAGTTCATAGCGTCCTACACCATTGTCATGCCTCGACTTATGGTGGACAGTTTAGCCTGGACAAGTTTATTGTAAAGTTACTCCAAACGGGTTTCTATGGCCCACTCTTTTTAAAGACGTAGGGAAATTTGTCATGTCTTATGATAGATGTCAAAGAACGGGAAACCTCTCTAAGCAACACGAGATGCCTCAAAGTGGCATTCTTGATGTGGAGTTGTTTGACATATGGGGGTTTGACTTAATGAACCCTTTCCTTCTTCCCATAACAATCTCTACATCCTCATCACTATTGACTATGTTTCTAAGCTGGTGAAAGCCATTGGCACCCCAACCAACGATTCCAAGGTTGTCATAAAGTTCCTCTCGAAAAATATTTTTATGAGATTTGGCACATGAGAGCTCTTTTAAGTGACAATGGGACTCACTTTTGCAAAAAACCACTCGAGTCACTTTTGAAGAAGTATGAGGTCTTTCATAAATTCGCTACACCCTATCATCCCCAAATGAGTGGCCAAGTCGAGTTATCTAACCGAGAATCGAAGAGCATTTTGAAAAAACGATGGATAGATCCCGAAAAGATTGGTCTTCAAACTTGACGATTCTCTTTGGGCCCGTTGAACTGCTTACAAGACTCCTTTAGGCATTGCCCCATACTGCTTAGTGTTTGTAAAGTATTGTCATTTGCCAATCAAGTTGGAACACAAAGCTTATTGGGCAATGAGAAGTGGGCTTACGGTGGCCGATGAGAAGTGGGCTTTGTAATTATGTGAACTTGAAGAGCTAAGATTAGAGGCTTATGAGAGATCCTGCATTTACAAGGAAAGGACCAAGAAGTGGCATGATAAGCACATTTTGAAGAAGAGATTTTAGGATGGTGACATGGTCCTTCCATTCAATTCTAAGCTGAAATTATTTCTGGGCAAGTTGAGATCTCAGTGGTTGGGACCTTTTCAAGGTTTCAAGATTCATCCAAATGGCATCGTGGATGTATGAAGTGAATCCACTAGTACATTCAAGGTAAATGAATAGCTGCTCAAGTCTTATCTTATGCGTGACATTTTGAAAAAGCAGTAGTCCATATGCTTACCAATCCTGAGCACACATAGAAGCATGGTCAAGCTCTTGACCTTAAAAGAGCACTTCTTGGGAGGCAAACCAAGCCCCATTTATAGCTTTGATTCTCTTTTTAGGTAGTTTTTTATAAAAAGAAAAGAGGGGTGAAAATAAATTTAAAAAAAGAGAGAGAAGAAAGAAGTTAAAAAAAGAAGAAGTAAACATAAGAAAAAATAAGAAAAAAATGATGGACACCATGGTTCGTAAAACCCAAATACAAACCGCAGAATGCCCACCCAGAAAAATTTTAAAAATATCGGCATCCAGCAGCCACCACGGTTCAACCGTGGTGGGTTGCTATGGGTCGCAGTCAAGAGTTTTGACCGCAATACCCCTTCACTTTCCCCCACAATCATCTTCAAACTTGGCAATCTCTCTCTACCTCCCTCTTTCTCTCTCCAAACCTCCATTGTTACACCTTCATTCTCCCACTAATTTCTTCCCATTTTCACTCTATTTTCACTCAAAATCTTTCCTTTTCTCTTAATCTTTTAATTTCTCCAACAAATTTCATATCTTTCCACCATTTTCTTCTCCAAGCTCATCTCACCTTCACCCATCCTCCATAAACATCTCTTTCTCCCTCTAATTCTTCCTTATTTTTCACTTAAATTCTTCACTTTTGTTTCTCACATCTTATTTAAAGGTTTTTACTTCAATTTTCTTGCTTTTTTCAACAATGGCACCCACCAAGAGCTAACGGAGCATCAAGGAGGTAGGACCATCTAGTCAAGCACAATCCCGACCCCAACGGACCTCCCGAACCCAACGGACCTCCCGAACTTCCACCACTGCACGAGCCTGAGGTGACATTCCTTATCCTCTTAGTTTAACTACCCCTGAACATGTTTCTAGATATAATTGCTTGAATGAACGAATTGTTATAGCAACTCGTTATTAGGATAAGGAATTATTAGGCCGATTAGAATTGTTGGATAATATATGATGGTTGTTTGCACGGGGGAGTGTATGCGAGATTTTATTGAGATTAAAGAGCATACATATCGGGACCTTACCTTAGAATTTTTGAGTACTTTGCATGTTGAGGTCACTTGAGGGTCTCAATGTCAAGAGGGGTACATTTCCTTTTATTTGCAAGGGCAATTTTATGAGTTGAACTTAGGTACCTTCAATAGTATATTTGGTTTTTCACCTAGCATCGATTTACCAAACTGTCAAGTCCCCTAAGAATTCCACCCAAATGCCTTTTGGGGCAAGCTTTCGGGGAGTGTTAGGTACAGTACTAGTTCTTCCAAGTGCACCCACATTAGGAACCCTTGCATTCAGGTGGCTTAGCGTATCCTTGCGTGTTGCTTCTTTGCTCGGGATGATAGTTTGAATGTCTTGAGATTGTCTAAGTTATACTTCATGTCTTATATGCTTGATGGTGTTCAACTTGACCATGGGGCATTCTTGGCCTAATAGTTGTATGGTGCTATTGCTATCACTAAGGGTAGGATAGTCATTGGTGATATCATCACCACCATTGCTAGATTTTTGGGTGTTGAGCCTAACCCTGAGGATCGAATATCTAGGTTCGGGTGACTTGATCGAGCCGCTTTTGAGCTAATGAAATTTTGTAAAGTAGAGGCTGGACGTTTGTGCTAGATTTACCCTGGGAATCGGCTTCTGCCGCTTCCCAATGTTGATCAGACCACCTTACTTCACCGGGTCAACCTTTATAAGGTACCTGGCGATGCCAAGGTTGTTCAACTCGCACCTCCTCCACCCTCTTTTACTATTCAAGTCAGACCTAGTTCGTCTTCCAAACCACCCCCCATTGACTATGCCAACCTCCAAGCCACCCTGAGGTCCATCCAGGAGGAGCAAGTATCCCTTCAAGCCTATATTGCATCTGAGAAACCGCTCTTCATAACTTTGTCCAAGAGCGGCACAACGAGCTCTGTGGGATGCTTGCTACCCATACCCAATACTTTCAGGATTAGAAGGCTTATTTAAAGACCTGGCGAGATTGCCATATCTCTTATAGTCAGACACCTCATCCTCCTTCCCCACCTCCCTTGTGATTACTTCTTGCTGCTCCCCCTTTCCTTTTCTACTCTGTGTACACATTGAGGAAAATGTTTTATTCAAGCATGGGGGAGTTCGTCAGTATTTGATGCCGTTTAATGCCTGATTTGGATTGATGTGTGCTTGTGTATGTCTTGTATATATTGTTTATGCTTGCATTTAGAGCTGTATTGTAGGTTTTAATTTTATGTAGTTAAAGCATGTTAGAAGTACATTTAGGTTTCTTTTCACTTTAGGTTGCATTTTAGGTTTTTATAGTTTCTTTTCGTAGTTTTTATATTTTCCTACTATTGTTATTAGGAGCATGCATTCACTGAAAAAAAAATCTCAAAAAAAATCTCAAAAAAAGAAAATCCTCCGATGATGATCTTTGTAGATTACGTAGACTTCTTTGGTTTAGATTGATCCTTTGATTTGCCCAATTGTGCATAAAAGTGTTTAAGAATGAGTTTGCAAAAATGAGATTCATGTTTTGACCATATGTTGAGTGCTAATTCATTACCCCATGATTCTTTACATGAATATTGGCATATGTCTACTAATGAGCTAGTTATGGACTTGATAGATCACCCACGAGGCTTTGATCTTTTAAAGACTAATTTATCAATTTAGTCTCTTGCCAATTCATGAGCGACTCTTCCTCGACATCATTTCTCTAGAACTTGCTTTGACTCTCATTCAAGATCACATTTCGCATATGCATTTAGGCAACATAATTGAGGCATTCTTTCACTTGTTAACCCAAAAGACCAAATAGCCACCCCTGTTATGCAATATAAATCCCTTGCTAGCCCCTTCAAGCCTATATCCATTTTATTGATTTGAACCTCCTTTGGCTTAACATTTATCTAACCCTTAAGACAAGACTAGAGGAGCGTTTCAATTAGGAGTTAGTAAGGTGTATTGAGATTTCTTTTTGGTGGATTGGGTTGGTTGTTTGGTGAAGAGATTTGTGTTCTTATGTATAAGAAATCCCTTGTCTTATTGTACAAAGATTAGAGAAGAGTTGAAATTCAATGTTTGATATGGATTTCCTTGGCCAACTCTTTTGAAAAAATAAAAAACAGAAAACAAACGAGCAAAAACAAACAAAAAAAGAGCAAAAGAATAAAAAGAGTGTTGGCCTTGTTTGGATTGTAAAAAGTATTTATGACTTCCAACTCTTTTTCTCTTCATTTGGGGATGTATTTTGTAGATGAATTGGATTGGTCTAAGGAGAATGTTGTATGAGTGCATTAGAAACGTTTAGCTCTTAGTCTATGTCTTCAAGCTCTATATTTCCAAAACATTCATTTCCTCTTACCTATGGCCCTGTTATAACCTCATAAAGTCCTCATGATTGTCTAGTGTCAATTGCATACTAGTGTTGGCGAATTATAGAGTATTATCAAGCTTATGGTAGATGTGATTCTATGGAATGAAAATTGAGGGAACTTTCTTGCATTTTCATACACATGTGTGATAAGTGCTACATGACTATAGTAAGGTTCTACCGGCATTACTGGCTCCATTTGTTTCATATGTCAATGTGATTGTATTTAATGATTTGGGAGGTTGGTTCAACCTCGACATTGTAGTCTGCTCGTCGATTTCGAAAACTTCATTTTCTCGTCTATTTGCTAAATGATTTTTGTACTTTTAGGCTAACTCTGGATCAGCTTTGCCATTTAGATGCTACCAATGTTTGTACTGAGGAGGTTGTGAATAATTTTCAGTCTTAGTGTTGCTTAGGGACAAGCAACGATTCACGCATGGGGAAGTTTGATAAGTGCTTAACGTGTATATCACTTTAGGGTTATTTTGCTGTACTTTTAGGGAGAATTATGTGTATTATGTCATAATTTATACATCGATTCCATTTTATCACTTTAGTTTCTTTGATAATATTTGTAGGATTTTAGACCATTTGACCTAGTATTTGACCCTCATTTGAGTGTATGTTGACCTGCCACGGATGCCCCTCAGTTGCCATGCCCGTGGAGCAGGAGAAGAGCAGAAGAACTCGGTTCCAGGCAAGATCACAATTCGACTGTGATGGACCATGGGGAGCCTATAACTATAGCCTCTTCATCTTCCTTCATTGTGCGGCTGAGGATGCTCTGCTTGCTACTTAGAAGGCGTGTTTCAAGGCAGAAAAGAGGAGAGTTTTTGAGCAACCATAGCTATTTTCACTACTTCTCTGACATCTTTCTTTTAGTTTAGTTTAGTTTCAGTTTAGTTTTTGATGTTTGAAGGGAGAAGCTTTGTTTGTGGAGGCTTGAAGATTATTGCACAATTCAAGGTTGCCATAGTTGTAAAGTTTTCCCTCCTTCGTTTGAATTTGTTCTTATTTTTGTTGAATTAGACACATGAGTGAGTAGTTTTATCCAATCTAGGGATTTTTTAGCCATAGTGTTGTAGTTGGATCCCTTATCTTTGAAATCTTATGCTTATTTAATGTTTAGAATGATTGATGTCTATCTTGAAATTGGAATGTTGTGAGTAAAATTTGGCCAATTTTGCTTGATAATGTTAGGTAGTTGAGTGAAGTACTGAAAGGTGAAACTCACTACTCGATCGTCTTGATGGAAGTTGATTTAGTGAAACTTGAGAGAGAATTGCTTGTTAAGAGGAGACTTAGCATTCATAGATCTTCAACCTAGACTAAATCAAAGACACTTAAGAGAGTGTTAGTTGAATTCATTTAGGCAATTTAGTTCATTTCAAAAGAAAGGATTAAATTCAACTCTATTGCAATTCCTTGAATCGTTCAATCTATGAAAAGTGCATGCTTCATTCTATGATCCAACTCTTTACTTGGTGAATCAAATTCCTAGATGCTTTACCCTGATTGAATTCTCAGATAGTTAATTAGTTTATTCAACTTGACTCATTCAAAGGATTGCTCGCTTGGCAATTTCAATAGGTTATTGACTCAATGGATTACTTTAGTCCCTGAGCACGATCTTTTAATCTATACTACGACACTCGTGCGCTTGCGGGCGTGTCAAGTGGTTTGTTATATGTAGGAGTACAAAGGAGTGGAAAGGATTGGGAAAAAGTGGGAAGGAGTTGAATGAAGTAGAAGAGTTGATGTAACTTACGTATTTTACTTTTTAATGGAATCTTTCATTTGTGATAGTAATTACCGATGATAAAAAAATTTTAGACTGAAAAAATATTTTTCTGTGTTGATTTGAGTACGAAATATTGTTTCGTGGCCATTGTCACCCAAAAAAATTTGCAAATTTCATTATTCGTAAAACAAATAACAAATGTATTTTTTCATATACTAACCAAATGCGAACAACGAAAAAAAATACGCATATGTTTAGGCCCTGTTCTTTTCGTTGGTAAATCCAAATTTACAAACCTCAACCAACTTCAACCCACTTCACGAACTTCAACAAAAAAATACCGACTTCAACTCACTTCAACCGACTTCAACCAAATTCAATCTGCTTCAATCTACTTCAACAAACTTCAACCTGCTTCCACTATTTTAACCAACTTCCACTTATCATATAAAAAAAAAAATCCACTTCAACCAACTTTAACCCACTTCAACCAACTTTAATCCACTTCAACCCACATCAACCCATTCTATGAACTTCAATAAAAGAAAATACCAACTTCAACCCACTTCAACCAACTTCTACCCATTTCAACCCACTTCAACAAAAAAATGACTAACTTCAACTAACTTCGACCCACTTCTACCAATTTCAACCAACTTCACCCATTTACCAACCCATATTTTCCAACGAAAAGAACAGGCCCTCAGTACACGGAAAAAAATCATCTGCAATTTGTGTAAAGAACTTCTAATATTTTGTTACTCACGCGCATGAAACAAAATATGTGCTCAAAATACACATGCAATACATATGGACTTTCTGTCACGAATTACGAACCACGCCAAAAAAATTTACACATTCTTTCATTATCCAGGAAAAACATCTGTAATTTTTATCACGAATTACGATGAACAAAAAATAAATTTGTTACACATACAGCAAAAAGCACCCACGCTTTGGTGACCTATAACAAATATTTTGTAAGCAACACAAAAAAAAAGAGTCTTTCTTCCATATACAGAATCAAACCCAAAATATATACTAGTCACAAATAACTAAAATTTGCTTAACAACGTAGAAAAAAATTAGTATTTCTTCAATGTATATAACAAAAATTATGTCATCTATAATTTGTGGCATGAGTAAAAATATTTCCATAAGCTCCAAAAAATAAGTAAAACTTTTCATAATTATTATCAGACTATTTGTACATAGAATTGCATACATTATAAAAGTTTTCAAAGCATGAAAAATAGTAGTTAGATGTAGGAGTAGGAATGAATGGGTGAGAGTAGGTGAGAGTAGGAAGGAGTGGTATTTTTTTTAAAGTGCAAGAAGATGTGGGAAAGGGGGGAGAAGTGGGTGAGAGTGGAAAGGAGTGGGATGAGTCTATTAAACCACGAAAAGAATAGGGCTAGAGTTTGTTCTCTTTTGATTTCGCTTTCCCTTCTCTTACTTTCTTTACTTTGAATAATAATTCTTTATCGAAGCGTGGGGGAATGATGTTTTAATGTTTCTATGTTGGTTTTTAGTTTGCACACTTATTAGAGCATATGGTTTTAGGTTTCTTTTTGTTTACATTAACATGTTGCATTTAGTTGAATTTTACATTTGTATGTACGGTTGCATGTAGAGATGGTGTAGATTGGTTTGAGATGCTTTTAATGATGTATTTGCTTAGCAAAATAGTTTACATGAACTTGAGTGACTTTTGATGTATAATCCCTTTTGATGTTGAAAATTTTAAAGGTTTGTCATTATTTGTTCTTTTGACCCTTGTCTTCTTGATTGAGAACTTTGTTATCCCTTGGAGTCTTTAGCACTAATGTTGCTGCATAAGAGTCATTTTATGAGCTAATTGAGACTTTGAGATGTTCCGTAAGATATTGTGCCTTTTGTGCACTAAGTCAGCATATTTGGTCTAATTTTTCTTTTGTCTGTGAGATTCTTCCATATTGCATCTCTAGACCTTGCCTAGACTCTTGTTCAAAACCACATTAGCATGTGTATAGTTGATGATATGACAGAGGTGTTTTTGGATTTTTGAATATTTTATCCACATAGCCAAATAGTCCACCCTTATAGTACATGTTTATTCCCTTTGCTCGCCCTTTTGAGCTCTAATCCTTTTCTTGTTGTGATCCCTTTTTATTAGCCCTTGGTCAAACACATAGTCCTACCTTTAAGCCAAGTCTATGGAGTATCATTTCATCTATGTAGTGGGTAATTTTAGGGATAGTTGAGTTTTAAGGTGGCTTTGGTATGTTGGTTTGTTGAGGGTTTGGTGACATTGAGCATTCGTTTTAGCTCCCTCTTGTTTGGATTGTGTATATACGTATTCGATTGTGAGTCGATAGTTACTGATCATATGCCTTTCGTTAATTGCAATTTTCATTTCATTTCCTAAAAAAAATATAAGACAAAACAAAAAAAAGTTCTATTGAAAAAAAAGAAGAAGAAAACAAACAATAAAAAGAAAAAAAACTAAGTGATTGGCATTGCTTATGTAAATAGTGGGTAGTTTTAGGGATAGTTGAGTCTTAAGGTGGCTTTGTTATGTTGATTTGTTGCGGGATTGGTGACATTGAGCATTTGCTTTAGCTCCTTCTTGTTTGGATTGGATATATATGTATTCAGTTGTGAGTTGTTAGTTACCGATCCTATGTCTTTCAATAGTTACAATTTTCATTTCATTTCCTAAAAAACTAAAAGACAAAACAAAAAAGGGAAAAACATTATGTTGAAAAAAATAGAAAACAAACAAAAAAAAGGAAAAAAAACTAAGT
The DNA here is from genome assembly GCA_017589665.1 of Selenicereus undatus. Lineage (NCBI taxonomy): Eukaryota > Viridiplantae > Streptophyta > Magnoliopsida > Caryophyllales > Cactaceae > Selenicereus > Selenicereus undatus. The sequence continues at coordinate 55,696,318 of JACYFF010031955.1, forward strand.
GATTGGCATTCTATATGTAAATAGCTTGTGTTCCTTATAGGTCAACTCATTTCCCACTTACTTTGTGGTGTATGTTCATTGAATTGTTAGGGTTTGTAGAGTTAATGAACTTCATGGTTTGTTGATTCTTTGATCGATTGCTCCCTAGTCACTTGGCTAAATGGCTCCACATTGCTTAAATTCGTTAATCCACTCCTTTCCCTTAACCCCTTTTAGCTAATGTTCCATTCCATATAAAGTCCTCTTGATTGTGTTGTTTACATTGCATTCTTAGTGGTGCAGAATTTGAGAGTCTTTACAAGCTTATGGTAATTTGCATCTTTGGCATGCGTCTTGAGTGAACCTATGCTATACTTAAGCACACGAGCGGGAGTGATCTACGTTTACCTCAAAGTGAGGTTCTACCCATCTATTTAGCTCTAAAATTCTTTATACTTACATGATGTGCTTTGTGGTTCTCTGGGGGTGATCAAGTTTGATGTCTGGCTTGTGGTCTCGTACTTTTTCAAAAATCTTCTCCTCCTCCTAATTTTAAAATGTCTATCGGACTATTTGGGATTGCCATTGATTGTAATTCTTGCTTGTGATATGCTATAACTTGCCTACTTTTGGGACATTTTTATGTCTTTGAGTCTTAGATGTGCTTCACCTTGTTGGATTTATCTAGTGTTTGGTTGAGGACAAGCAAAGGTTTAAGCATGGGGGACTGATGAATGTCATATTTGCATGAATTTTATGAGTGTTTAGGAGTTAGTTTAGGGCATTAATATGCTTACTTGTACAATCTATACCCCTATTCCCACTATTAAGTTTGGTTTCCCTTGTTTTGAGAGATTTTACATATTTTCACTTAGTGAGCCAAGTTATGTGAATAGAATGAAGATTTTTGAGGTCTTGTGGATCAAAGATGATAGTAAAAGATGCCCAAACACACCCAACATGGACCAACCGTGGTCAATACTACGGCTTAGAAGGTTCTAGGAGAAGCAGCTGAACAAAAGAGGAGAATTAGCGTGACCAATGGTGCCCACGGTCCGTGGGACCCCCTTTTCCCCAGGCCATCATGTTGTCTCGCGGTTGTTCGATTTGCAATTGATTTTTACACTTGGCTGCAGCATTTTCACAATAAAATAGGGTTGTTTTCAGCCTCATTCCATCCTCATCATTCCATTTCCTCTATTCAATTTCATCAATTAGATTAGAATTTAGATTCGACTAAAGGAAAAGTGAGTGAATTGAAGTGAAGATTTCTAAGGATTCCAGGCCGGCTTTACAATTGACAAACTCAAGCGCGTAATTTGGCTGGACATTTCTGTAGGCACTCAAAATTTGTTCGTGCCATACCAAAATTAAATTAAATTAATTAATTGGGCCAACCTTTTTAATTAATTTAATCAAGCCCAAAGATTTGCAGATCAAGCCCAAAATGAAGCCCAGCTGACTACCAAGTCCAGGTCCAGTTAAAATTCGAGTCAAAGCCCAAACCGAGACTTAGGACGACTACCAAGTCAAGCCACGACCTAAAAAAACCGAATGACGTTCAAGTGATGGCGGTGTCAAAAGTCAAAGTCAAAAGTCAAAGGTCAAAGTCAACATCGGCTCACAAGTCAAAATATCAAAAACGACTCTCAAGTCAATGTCCGGTTAAAGCTCGAGGCGACTTCCAAGTCAATGCTCGGTTCAAGCCCGGAGGACTCAAAAGTCAAAGTCAAACAAATGAAAGTCGGGTAGCCTAGGGTAAGGCTTGATTGAAAGGCCCAAAACCTAGGTCAAGGCCCAAAACCCAAGTCAAGGTCTGTCTTGACTTGGGAGGAGGGGTTTTCCTATAAATAGGTCCCTACCCCTTTTGTTTCAAGGGTTGGAAAATCCATCCTTGAGAGAAAGAATCAGAGGAGTTTGTATCTATAGAGATTGTAACCCAATTGAATCTATAAAAATTCAATCTTTGTAATTTGTGATTACAAATTTGGCACGCCCGGTGGGACATCCCTACCTCTCATCTCTTTCTCTTAAAAATCAAGACTTTCAAGTCACAAGAACATCATCTTCAACGAAGACATGGCTACAAAGAACGTTGTCGCACAAACTTCAAAGAAGAAGAGCACAAGACCTCTTTCGCGCACATCATGTGGAGCGAGCGTCACTTCTAGCAAGTGCGCGCGCACAATGAACACCAGAAGTATGGCGAAAGCTGCTGTGCCGACTGCTCCTGGGCAAACTGCGCTGCCCCCACCCAAACTCCAAGACTTGAAGATGCAGCAAAAGGCGTCCTCTTGGATGGGTGAAATTCAAAACGTCCAGCTTCAATCTCCAGTCTGCGAGGTTGAAGACTACTACAGCAGTAGCTCTTCTTCGCCCTCACCGAAAGGGGCGCGCATGTCGGACACTGAAGTTGAGTCCACCAAAACTGTTGTTATGCCAACAATGATGACAGGCGCAACCACTCTGGAAGAGGAGATGGCTAACATGAAAGCCGTCCTAGAAAAACTCACCAGGGACAACGAAGAAAAGGAAGCGCACATTAAGCTTCAAGAAGAAAAGATTGCTAAGCTGATCAGGAAGTTAGAAAAACGGCGAGCTCAATCTTTCACAAAGGACTCAAAAAGTGAGGACTCAGAAAAAATGTTCATCCACATTGAAGCCTCTGACAGCGAGAAGCAGTCAAAGAAAGGCGAAAACCCTAAACATATCAAGTCATCTGGATCAATGACCATTGAGCAAATCCAAGACTTGATAGCAAATGCTGTTAAGATGCAGCTAGGTGAAGGTTCGCACAGAACTCACCTATACACCAAACCTTGTACTAAGAGGATGGATGCTCTTCGCATGCCCCACGGCTACCAACCCCCCAAGTTCCAACAATTCGATGGGAAAGGCAATCCAAAACAACATGTCGCGCACTTCATTGAGACGTGCAACAATGCTGGGACTGATGGCGACCTTATGGTGAAACAGTTCGTCAGGACATTGAAAGGCATTGCCTTTGACTGGTATACTGACTTAGAACCTGAATCCATTGATAGCTGGGAACAAATTGAGCAAGAGTTCCTCAACAGGTTCTACAACACTCAGCGCGTTGTCAGCATGACTGAGCTGACAAACACAAAACAGTGGAAGGACGAGCCAGTTCTTGACTACATCAACCGCTGGCGCGCACTTAGCCTCGAGTGCAAGGATCGACTCTCTGAAGCGTCCGCCGTCGAAATGTGCACCCAAGGCATGCACTGGGACTTGTTGTACGTCCTACAAATGAGCAAACCTAGGACTTTTCAAGAATTGGCGACCAAGGCGCATGACATGGAGGTGACGATAGCTAGTCGTCGCACTAACTCCTTCTATTCTACTGAATCAAAGAGGGACAAAGTTGATTTCGAGAAGAATGTTAACTTTTCTAAAGGCATGACCAAAGAAGCGATGTCCACCTCTACAAGTCAGTCAATTCGCATTCTGGAAAAGCCAAAACTAGGGGGCAAGAAGAGCCCGTCGTTCAATGTTGTGTCAAATAAGCGTCCCACATTAAAAGAACTTCAGGAAAAGAAGTATCCATTTCCTGGCTCAGATTTGTCAGGCATGCTAGATGACTTACTCGAGAAGGGTGTCATCGAATTGCCTGAGCCAAAGCGCACAGAAGAAGTTGGGAGGACCGCCGACCCTAAATACTGTCGATACCATCGAATCGTTAGTCATCCTCTTGAAAAGTGCGTTACACTCAAGGAACGCATCATGCGACTGGCCGAGGAAGGAAGAACCATTTTAGATTTGGATGAAACAGCAGAAGTTGGCCACGTCACAGTGCAAGAGGCTAGTGAGTCAGATTCTGAAATGGATCATGCTAAAATGTTAGAGGGTTCAGAAGAATGCTTCATAAAGAGCTTGTTTGATAGTGTGGCTGTCTACACAACCTCATGTTTTGAAATTGATGATGACGAGACAAATGAAAAGCAGAATGTCCCTCATGAAGAAAGTGGTGATGGCAGCATCCAGCCACAACAACGGAAAGAAAAGAATGAGATGACAATTCCAGTCTCGTCCGTCAAGCACGTAAATGTCGCGATAAATTCAGTGGCGCCAGTCTTCAAATGTACAAATCCTAAAAGTGCAACTAAGGTTGGATGCAAGTTCAATGAAGCAAGCTGTCGCGTTCTTAAAGAAAATGGTGTGCTTCCGGTTCATAGGGCGAACCCAAACAAATTGACCAAGGTTTCTCTCCCGGGTTTTGTTGCCACTTCTAAAGGCTCGCTCCAAGAAGACGGTGAGCTGTCAAAGTTGCGCATCAATGATGGGTGTAATCTTAATGTGCACAAGTTAATGAAGAGGTCCAGCCATGACTTCGGCCAGCCAACGTCTTTGGGTCATAAGATCGAAGCTAAGCCCTACGGATTTGACAGCACGCAAAGGGTTGTACAAAGTCAAGGGGGCAACTCTGTAACACCTAAAGTTGGTCTTAGCTACGGATCGCCCCAACCTGTGAGGATTTCGGGGCGACGTAAGGACAAGCAAGTCCTCACGCAATATATCACAGCTGAAGAGGTTGATGATAATGAGGGTGAAAATGCCAAGACCAACCCCAACACGTCAGTGTTCGATAGGTTGCAGCCATCAACGCCGCGCCAACGCCCTTCTGTGTTTAAAAGGATTGGAAAGGGTAAAATCCCAAAGCCCTCTGTCTTCCATAGGTTGAAAAAGGATGAGCAACCTAAACCCTCGGTCTTCGCCAGAATCAACATAGGCAAAATGTCGTCAGGCTCACCGTATTCCCAAAAGAAGGATTCAGTGTTCAACCGCCTTGGCAAAACAAATGAAGTCCAAAGTTCAATTCCTTTACGCATGAAGCGTGTTTCTACTTTGGAAGTGAAGGTGGACGACTCGTTGAAAGTAAAGAGGCGCGTCCTAGTTCTCACTGGCCATGGGGCTCAGGCCAGTTCAAAAGAAAGAACTAAGGAGCAAGCTTCTTCCAGCTGCGACGCAAACAACGATGTCGGCGACTTCCCTTGAAGAAATGCTCTATCAGCTCCTGGGCAAGAGCTTAAACTGTTCACCACAAAAAGAAAACACCCAAAGTTCAGATGCATTCAAAAAGAAAACTCCCATTCAAAAAGAAGACTCCCGAACAGGAGGCTAAACTGTTCGCACATTCAAAAAGAAGACTCCCGAACAAGAGGCTAAACTGTTCGCACATTCAAAAAAGAAGACTCCCGAACAAGAGGCTAAACTGTTCGCACATTCAAAAAAGAAGACTCCCGAACAATAGGCTAAACTGTTCGCACATTCAAAAAAGAAGACTTCCGAACAAGAGGCTAAACTGTTCGCACATTCAAAAAGAAGACTCCCGAACATGAGGCTAAACTGTTCGCACATTCAAAAAGAAGACTCCCGAACAGGAGGCTAAACAGTTCACGCATTCAAAAAAAAAGAAGGAAAGCTCCTAAGTAAGAGCCTAAACTGCTTGTTCTTTCAAGTTAAATTCACTTGTAATACTCCTGGCCCGCAAGAGTATATACTGTGAACGGCAAAACAAATGAAAAAAAAAAATGCTTAGTTGAACTACGTAACAGCTTGATCTTATTAAAAAGTGCAAGTATCCATAAGTACGTAGGCAGCTTCAGCAAATCATCAAGTGCGGTCAAACACATCACACAAAAAAAGGGGGGCATGAAAGAGAACAGATCAAAGACATCACCTTTCTGCCGCCAAGTTTCTCATCGCGGCTTACACCGTTATGAACCACCTGAAAATAGAAGAAAAAAACATAAAGTTAATTCTTTTTCAGGAAAGAAACCAATAAGTAAAGCGGCATTTAAACAATGCTAAAGAAGGGGGAAGCGTGGAGAAAAATCAATCAAAATGTTCGTCGATTGCCGCGCTTGCTGCTCTTCAAATCTTCATACCACTTTCATGCGTATCAGTTCCGTTCGAGGCTCATGGCCAAGCAGCGAACTGTGTCGCAAGTAGTTCTTCAAGTCTTCATACCACTCTTGTGCGTATCAGTTCCGTTCAAGGCCCTTGGCCAAGCAGCGAACCG
>JACYFF010031955.1:55707932-55741619 GCA_017589665.1 Selenicereus undatus
GCAAAGCTTCTCAAAGTATTTCAAACTGAAAATCTGAGTTATGTTTCTTCCTTGGCCAAAATGGCCTTACATACTAGAGGAAAAATACAATACTAGGCTAGGAAATGCCCACATCACTTTCCTTCCTAGGGAGGAAAAGTGTTAGGACTAATCTAAGTACATGATTAGCTAGTAATACAATTGGTTTGGCTAAATAAGATTACATCATGCTTAAACTAATACTAATACATCAAACTATGCATCTAATCCTTGTCTAGCTTGATTACACAATACTTAGGCCAATGTTTAACACTAATACAAGCTGTGATTTGAAGAAACTCAGCACATGGCAGCCGGAATGTGTAGGAGAAGAAATGGGCAAGCCAATGGGAAGCAAGCACATGGTGACACCAATCCTTCTCCCATTGGTTGTTCTTTTCTAGGCATGTATCACTTCTAGGAGGCCTTTAGGGGTGTGCCAAGCTAGGAAAGAGTAACTTGCAGCTTGGTTTGATAGGGTGGCCGGCCATTGAGAGGAAGAGAACCGGTTTTGGCCAAACCGGGTTCTAGAAGAACCGATTTGGGCCGGGTTTTTTGTGCAATTTGTTCTTGTTGCAAAAATGGCCAAGACTTGAATTTTAAAGGTTGGGGGGGGTAACTTTAGGATGTGTAGAATCCCCTCCCTCAATAAAATCAAGGTTACAAAAGGGTTTTGTGGGTTAATTAACTGAATACTGCAAACCGCGCAAAACCGGGGCAAAATGGAGTCACTTGGAAAATGACCTTGATCTTCAATCCTTTTAAGGGTATGACTTGAAACTCCTTGTTGTACCTGGAAAAAAACATCAAAAGGATTCCAAAAATGGAAAAATGTTAGGGCTAAGCTACAACATAGCTTAGGAAATCAGGTACACAAAACCGGGCACTTTGAAGCTAGTGAACCCGTTTGTGCTTGCTTCACTATCTTGCAATAATTAAGCCATCTTCTTCACTTGGGATCTTGTTCTTGGACGTATAGGAGTTGAATCATCAGGGACAAGATCTTCAGTGGCTAGGTTTCCATCATCCTCCCCTTGTTGAAAAGATTTGACCCTCAAATCTGGTGGGGAAGCATCTGAATAATAAGGACTCAAATCAGCCACGTTGAAAGTAGCTGAGACTTCATATTCTCCTGGTAAATCAACCTTGTAAGCATTATCATTGACTCGTTCCAAGACTTCAAATAGACCATCAGCTCGGGGCATGAGCTTATTCTTCCTTTTAGAAGGGAATCTCTCCTTCCTTAAGTGAATCCATACTAAGTTTCCAGGTTGAAATACAATCTTTCTCCTATGCTTGTTGGCATGGGCTTCATATGTAGCATTGGTCTTTTCAATATTTACCTTTACCAACTCATGGAGTCTCTGAATTTCTTTTACCCTTGCTACTGCATCAATATGAGGCTTATAGTCTTGTAGTTGCGGAGTAAGATCAATGGGACTCAATGAATCAATCCCATATACTACCTTTAAGGGTGAAAGACCTGTAGCCTTACTAGGAGCTTTGTTATAAGCAAATTCAGCATGTGACAAGAGTAAATCCCAAGCCTTAGAATGAGGTTTAATCAAAGCCCTTAAAAGAGTACCAAGGGTTCGATTAGTTACCTCAGTTTGACCATCAGTCTGGGGGTGACAAGTGGTACTGTACAGCAACTTAGTACCTAGTTTCTTCCAAAGAGTAATCCAAAAATGACTCAGAAACTTAGTATCCCTATCAGAAACAATGGTTTTAGGAATACCATGCAATCTTGTCACTTCCTTGAAATAGAGCTCGACAATATGGGTAGCATCATTAGTTTTGATGCAGGGGATGAAATGTGCCATCTTTGAAAATCTGTCTACCTCCACAAATATAGAATCCTTGCCTCTTGGAGTTCTTGGTAGACCCAGAATAAAGTCCATACTCACATCCTCCCATGGTAGTGTTGGTACGGGTAATGGAGTATATAAGCCCTGAGGTAGTGAATGACTCTTTGCAGCTTGACATGTTCCACACCTCTTCAGAATATCCTGCACATCTCATTCCATACCTGGCCAAAAATAATGTTCCCTTAGCATAATAATAGTTTTATTCTCACCATAATGTCCAGCTAAGGATCCTCCATGGACCTCTCGAATCAGTAATTCTCTTGTGCTGCACTTAGGAATACATAGCCGAGTACCCTTAAACAGAAAACCTTCTTGAACATTGAAATCTCCTTTGGGGTGATTGGAACAAGCAGTATATAATGCCCCAAAGTCTTCATCTTCAACATATAATACCTGTAGATGCTTAAAACCAAGTACACAAGCATCTAACTGGAATAATAAGAGATATCTCCTGGATAGAGCATCTGCACCTTGATTGAGTTTACCTGACTTGTGCTTGATAGTAAAGTGATATGACTGCATAAACTCAACCCATTTGGCATGCCTGGAGTTTAACTTATGTTAGCCTTGTATATACTTCAATGCTTCATGGTCAGAATGTAAGATAAACTCACTTGCAATAAGATAATGATTCCAATGCTCTAAACATCTCACAATAGCACAAAACTCTTTATCATAAGTGGCGTATTTTCTTCTTGAATCACATAAATTCTCACTAAAGAAGGCTAGTGGTTTACCTTCTTGTGTAAGAACTCCACTAATGCCCACACCAGAGGCATCACATTCAACTTCAAAAACTTTACTAAAGCAAGGCAAAGATAATACCGGTGTTTGAGTAAGTTTAGCTTTGACATCTTCAAAGGCAGATTGAGCTTTTGGATTCCACATAAAGGATGTACCTTTGATAACTTCAGTCATAGGAGCCATAATAGTGCTGAAATTCCGAATAAATCTCCTGTAGAAAGAAGCTAAACCATGAAAAGCTCTAACATCATGAATACTCTTAGGTATAGGCCAAGAACGAATGGCTTCTACCTTACCTTCATCCACCTTGATACCATCTTCAGACACAATATAACCAAGAAATGTAACTTCTGGAGTAAAGAAAGAACACTTCTTAAGGTTACCAAATAGTTTCTCACGTTCTAAGACAAGCATCACTTGAGTTAGATGATCTTGATGTTCATGCTCATTCTTAGAATACACCAATATATCATCAAAGTAGACTACCACAAACTTGCCAATATAAGGTCTAAACACTTGGTTCATCAACCTCATAAAAGTACTAGGTGTATTAGAAAGACCAAAAGGCATTACCAACCATTCATAAAGACCACCTTTGGTGTTGAATGCAGTCTTCCATTCATCACCTTCTCTGATTCTGATCTGGTAGTAACCACTTCGAAGATCAATCTTTGAGAATATTTTAGAGCCATGTAACTCATCGAGCATATATTCAAGTCTCGGTATGGGGTACCTGTACTTGATAGTAATCTTGTTAATGGCCCTGCTATCAACACACATTCGCATACCTCCATCTTTCTTAGGCACCAAAAGAGCTGGAACAGCACATGGACTCAAAGACTCACGAATCAAGCCCTTTTCCTGCAATTCTGCAACCTGTCTTTGAATCTCATTAGTACCCTTTGGGTTCATCCTATATGCAGGCTTGTTAGGTAGGAAGGATCCTGGGATAAGATCAATGTGGTGTTGAATGTCTCTTTTTGGAGGTAAACCCGTGGAAATCTCTTCAGGGAATAAATGACAGAAATTTTCAAGGAGTGCTTTTGCAACAGGGTGAGTGTGTAATAGATTGTCAGGTTCCTCTTGGATGCTCAAAATCCACTCTTTAAAGGCTTTGAACTCATGTTGTGAAGCCTTTAAAACTGACTCATTCAAGGCTAGTAAACACTCACTGTGTTTGGGCTTATTTTGTGGAGGATTCTCATGGAGTTTGGATGGGGCTAAAGGGGCTAATGTGATTTTCTTGCCATCCTTGGTAAATGAATATGTGTTTAGATAACCATTATGCATAACTCTACGGTCATACAACCATGGTCTTCCCAACAGAATATGACATGCATCCATAGGAATAACATCACACTATAACTCATCTTTATAATTTTTCCCAATGGAAAATGAAACCAAACAACGAGAATTCACCTGAATGCCCTTGCTTTGATTTAACCACTGGATGTTGTAAGGATGTGGATGAGTCATTGTTTGCAGCCCTAGTTTCTCAATCATACTTAGAGAAACAACATTAGAACAACTACCACCATCAATGATCAAAGAGCATATTTTACCTTGAGAGGTACACCTTATATGGAATATGTTCTCTCTTTGTTCATATTTAACTTCTTTTTGATTGCTAAGGACTCTCCTTATGACCAAGAGTTCTCCTTCATCAGCTTCTTCAATGACATTTTCATGAGCTTCTTCAGATTCAGGCTCACTTTCATTTTCGTGCTCCTCTTCTTCAAAGTCCTCTTTGACGGTTGTCCATTCAGCGAAAGTGATAACCTTTCTGTTTGGACATTTAGAAGCAATATGACCAAGACCTTGACATTTAAAGCATCTTCTATTAGCCATGGGGTTTGGGTTTGGATGGAATGGGGGTGCTGGGGCCTTTTGAGGTGCTACGGTTCTTTGTGGATTCAAGGGAAAGGGATTTTGTGGTTTTGGTGGTGGTTGGAAACTCCCCTTGTTAAAGGCTTGATTCCGGTTTGGAGGGCGTGGAATTGATGGCTTGAATGTTGGTCTAGCTTTCTTTTGTTGTTCAACTTTGTGAGCTAGTACACAAACATCATCAAAAGATGCATAGGATTGTAGTTCTACCACATTAGAGTACCTAGGATCAAGACCACCCAAGTATCTAACTATGGTTTGTTCTTCAGGTTCTTGGATATCACATTTAATCATCAGTTTCTCAAATTCACGAGTATATTCTTCAACATTCATACTTCCTTGAGTGAGATTATGAAACTGAGAATAAGAATCTTGGATATAAGTAGGTGGTAAGAATCTAGCTTTCAACTTGGTTTTCATTTTCTCCCAAGTTCGAATTCTAGACTTTCTTTCCCTAAGCCTTTTAGCATTCAGATTTGTCCACCATAAGGATGCATACTTTCTATGCCTTATAGCAACCAACTTAACCTTCTTATCATCAGGTATGTCTTTATATTCAAAGACTCTTTCAACTGTATGCAACCAATCAATAAACTCTTCAGGATCAAGCTTACCTTCAAATTCAGGAACTTCAACTCTGAAGTCATTGTTGTTAGCTTGCATCCGTGGCTCTCCTCTAACCATTCTAGGCACTTCTTCTTCACTTGATGAATCAACATCATGGCTATAGACTTGTTCACGTGCCCTTGGTTCAGATTGAAGAGTGTCTTCATTGAGTTTTTGCTTTTGCTTCAGAAAGGATCCCAATTGCTTTCGTAGATACTCATTTTGTGCTTGAACTTCTTGGTTCCTTTGTGAATCTTCTCGAATTTGGCTAGCTAAAAACTCATTCTGCTTCATCAAAGCTTCAAATCTTTCTTCCAATGACATGCTAGGTGAAGTCATGGAAGAATAGATTGGAAAACCAAAGAGAAAATTGAATTTGTGATAAAGGGGAAGTGAAATGATTTGTGGAAGTGGAAAGGCAATCAAGGCCAAGGAGAAACCGAAGCTCTGATACCAAATATGATGTATATGTCAAGGGAATAGAGAACCCAAGCCAATACACATCAAAAGGGAGAGGAAAAGGGAGGAATTGGCCATGGCAAGGGTGGCACGGTCGTGCCCTATGGCACGGTCGTGCCCTATGGCACGGTCAGACCGTGCCACTTTGCTGTCCACAAAAACCGTTAAGAGAGAAAACGAGCATGGTTGGAAGCCTTTGTGGTTTGATTCGGTTTTGGGTTATTTTGGTGAATGGAAAATGTTGAAAAGGGATGTATAAGTTGGTATTTGAGGTAAGAAAGTGAATGGAAGTGGAAGATTAGCTAAGTAGAAGTAATTAAGCACTAATCCATGCTAATCACTTCACTAAGCAAATCATAGAGATGAAACTAGAATAAGATAGAACTAAACCTGAGATTGGATACAGAATCACCACCAACCTTCAAGTTTAGGGTGCTTAATCTTGATTAAGATACAGAATCACCACTTAATCAAGGTTAAGACTCACTTGGACACCACCTTAATTGGCCTAATTAAGGATAAGCAAGTAAGGATTTGTGAGAGAGAAAGCAAAGCTTCTCAAAGTATTTCAAACTGAAAATCTGAGTTATGTTTCTTCCTTGGCCAAAATGGCCTTACATACTAGAGGAAAAATACAATACTAGGCTAGGAAATGCCCACATCACTTTCCTTCCTAGGGAGGAAAAGTGTTAGGACTAATCTAAGTACATGATTAGCTAGTAATACAATTGGTTTGGCTAAATAAGATTACATCATGCTTAAACTAATACTAATACATCAAACTATGCATCTAATCCTTGTCTAGCTTGATTACACAATACTTAGGCCAATTTTTAACACTAATACAAGCTGTGATTTGAAGAAACTCAGCACATGGCAGCCGAAATGTGTAGGAGAAGAAATCGGCAAGCCAATGGGAAGCAAGCACATGGTGACACCAATCCTTCTCCCATTGGTTGTTCTTTTCTAGGCATGTATCACTTCTAGGAGGCCTTTAGGGGTGTGCCAAGCTGGGAAAGAGTAACTTGCAGCTTGGTTTGATAGGGTGGCTGGCCATTGAGAGGAAGAGAACCGGTTTTGGCCAAACCGGGTTCTAGAAGAATCGGTTTGGGCCGGTTTTTTTGTGCAATTTGTTCTTGTCGCAAAAATGGCCAAGACTTGAATTTTAAAGGGGGGGGGGGTAAACTTTAGGATGTGTAGAATCCCCCCCTAAATAAAATCAAGGTTACAAAAGGGTTTGTGGGTTAATTAACTGAATACTGCAAACCGCACAAAACCGGGGCAAAATGAAGTCACTTGGAAAATGACCTTGATCTTCAATCCTTTTGAGGGTATGACTTGAAACTCCTTGTTGTACCTGGAAAACGACATCAAAAGGATTCCAAAAATGGAAAAATGCTAGGGCTAAGCTACAACGTAGCTTAGGAAATCAGGTACATAAAACCGGGCACTTTGAAGCTAGTGAACCCGTTTGTGCTTGCTTCACTATCTTGCAATAATTAAGCCATGTTCTTCACTTGGGATCTTGTTCTTGGACGTATAGGAGTTGAATCATCAGGGACAAGATCTTCAGTGGCTAGGTTTCCATCAATTTGTAAGATACTCCAAACTTAGATGATGACATGATAGTCGTGGAGACTATGGCTAATGTTCAAGCTTAGGATATAGAAGAGGATATTCACAAAAATGCTATGCAAAACTTGGCTACCTTGAAAATGATAATTTTATAAGTAGGGAAGATAATTTGGACAACAATTTCATGGACAATAGTATTTCTCTATGTCTAAAAACTATTAATTACCAGGAAATTTCTCTAATTAATGAGTTGCGTGCCATAAAAATTCCTCTCGACCCATGCAACGTTAAATACTAGGAAGCCTACTAACCGTTTGCACTTTTCATGTAAAGCCACTTCTGAAATCCTTATCCAAGCCCACCAATCACAGATCTTCTCTATGCACCTTGGAAGGAGAATTACCTGATATGACTCCCAATCATCTTCCCTTAAAAATTCCTTTTAAGCCGTTATCCTTTACTGCTCCATCTATTATCGTTCGGCCATCGCATTCTGCCACCTCTGTCCCCTTTTAATTTTGGTGATTGTTGTAAAAGAAAGGGGAATGCCTTTTTTAGAATGCATCAAACAGACTACTAGACTCATGAATTTATAAGACTCCAACTAACAAACTGATCACAACAATTAGGAGCCACTAATCCTATGATCTCCACTATTAGCTTAAAAATCCCAAATAATATCTTATGGAAATAAACTTAAGAATCCTAAGACCCAATAACAACAAAACACTAGCAGCATAACAAACTTCCAAAACAAATTTCTTAAAAATTTGGATACACAATTTTAAAGTAATTAAACAACACTTCTCCTTGATTCAAAATTGCATCCTCCTAATTTCAGCCTGAAGAACTCATGCTTCTGTTGAGGAAGTGATCTAGTGAAGATATCGACTACTTGCTCACGTTCTCTGCAAAAGTTCAGCACCATTTTGCCTTCACTTAGTAAACCATGAATAAAATAATGTTGCACATCTATGTGCTTGGCTATGCTATAAAAACGGGATTCTTCGTTATAGCAATTGCTGATTTGTTGTCATAGTAAATCTCAGTGGCCTCTATTTGCTCTTGACAAAGATCAAAAAGAATTTTTCTGAATAATAAAGTTTGATGTGTAGCTAAAGATGCTGCCATATACTCAACTTTTGATAAAGACAAAGCTACCACTTCTTGCTTCTTAGAACTCCATATCATTCACAGCTTTAAAACCAAGTTGAAAGTACTTCCTGGCATGCTTTTCATATCATCCACATGGCCTACCTAATCACTATCTATAAAGCCAAATAATTTGAAATTTGATACTTAAGACTACAGAATCCTAAAATTAATTATTCTAGTAACTTAGCGAATAGTCTTTTTTACTGCACCAGGATGTCATTAATTGCAATTATGCATAAATTTGGACACAAAACTATAGAAAAGGCAATGTCAGGTCTACTGTGTGGCAAATAATTTAATCCGCCAACTAAGATCTTCCGAAAGATCTTGGATCAGACCATTCAATCCTAGCATCTTGCTGCAATTTCTCATTAGTATTCAATGTTGTGTCTATTGCATGATAATTGGCCATATTGAACTTTTCCAAAAGATTAGTAGCAAACTTCTTTTCAGAAATGAGGATCCCATCTTCTCCTTGCACAACCTCAGGACCCAAAAGATATTGCTGCAAACCTAACTCTATCATCTATAAATTCTTCATCATGTAAGACTTAAACTTGTTAATCAACATTTTAGATGGCCCCACGTAAATTATACCATCTGCATAGAAGCTATCACCCAAAATTCGTAATTACAATGCTACATTAGATATAAATTTTTACAATTCACTTTTTGCGAACTTGTTTTTGCCAAAAAAAAAGAAATAATTTTGTTATACCGTGCAGGTGGATCTTAATTCAGCTTGTAAAGATCTTTTCTTAGCCTCTGGACTTTGTTGTCATTGCCATTAGCTACAAAGCCTTCGTGTTATGAGACATAAACTTCCTTCTGTAAATTACCAATAAAAAAGGCAGAATAAACATCAAATTAATATATGGGCAGATTCAAAGTAGCTAAGGTTAGCAAAATTCTCAAATTTTCAAATCAAGCCACTTAAGAAAACATTTTCATCAAAATTGATACCTTATTGTTGTGGTATCCCTTGGCAACAAGGTGAGATTTATGCTTCTGTAGGCTTCCATCAATATGATATTTGTTTCTATTCAGCCACTTGAGTCTAATGAAATTTTTCCCTCGTAAAAGATCAACTAGCTCTCATGTTTCTTCTGAATATCCTACAACTCTTCAATCATAGCGTTCTACCATATGATTGCTATGCAACTTCCTCATAACAGGTGCGATGAGAGACATATAATGAAAACTTATAGTTGCATACATATCTCTTAATGATCTAAAATTTTTGCATGGAGTTTCATTGAAGGAGCTTGATGAAACTGAGATAGATCTTCATGGAATTGAAATGCTACCACTAGATGGGGTTGAACCATGGTTTCTAGGCGATGGGATTTTGTTTACCCAATATCAATTTATGGTGGGGTATGACTTAGTAGACTTTTGTTGCTTTCATCCTGCTTTCAACTAGCATCTTCATTAATTATTGTTACATTTCTACTCATTGTCACCTTGCCACTTATAGTGTTATACAAATAATATACTTTGGATTGTAGGCTATATCTAATAAAAGTGCATTTGCGTATTTTACTTCAAGTTTTGGACCATAATTAACCAAAGCATATGCTATACACCGAAAGACTTTTAAGTGGCTTACCTAAGGCTTACTACCTTTCTAGGGTTTGCAGGTTGTCTGCTTTGGAATAGCTTTTGTTGGTGAGATGTTAAGAAGATACAGGGCCTTTGCATAGCTTTCCCCTAAAATTTGTTTGGAAATCCTTTTGTTTTCAACAAGACTCTAGCCATCTCAACTAGGAACAGTTTCTTTGCTCGACAATTCTATTTCGTTGTGGCATGCACAACACTGAGAGTTGTCTGGAAATGCCATTTTCTTCACAAAATAGTTTGAACTCATTAGAAAAAAAACTATCCTTATTAGTCCTAATAGCCTCTGGGGGTGTTTGGCAAATAGCGTTTTGAAGAGCTTTTTGGCCAAAAAGAGCTTTTTTGACTAAAATTAGCTATTTGACCAAGTAAAAAAGCTAATATGGTTGTTTGGTGAAAGAACTTTTTAGAAAAGGTTTTTGGGTCCAAAAAACTAATTTGAAAAAGCTAATTCCATGAGCTTTTTGGAAGAGCTTTTTGAAGAATTGGTTTTTTATATCACAACTTTATCAGAAACAGCTAATTTTACCAAATATTTTTTGGACAAACAGTTAATTGAAACAGCTAACTCAAACAGCTAACAGCTAATACAAACAGTTAACCACTAACAACTGTTTGCTAAACAAGGCCTTTATGTTGCATCCATTTTGCTTTTTTACCAATGCTTGGAACTTATTAAAATTCTCAAATATCTCAAATTTGGATTTTAGAAAGTAAACCCAAGTCAAGTGACTATAACCATCAGTAAATAGTAAAATATACTAGTTTCCACCAAGTGACTTAGTTTGCATTGGATCACACAAATTAGCATGTACAAGTTTCCACAAAGTTGATGCTCTACATGATTGTCCAACTGGAAATGACTTCCTATTCTATTTCTCGTAAATAAACCTTTTGCATATTAAAATTTCAGTAATTTTTCAGGAAGCCAATCACCATCTCCTTTTGACTTAGTAGTTTCAGAACATTGATATTCAGGTGCTTATATCGAAGATGCCATAATTTTAGTGCATTGTTCTCTATAGCTACTGAAGCAAGGGAGTTAATCCTCACATACGCTGACATATGTGACATTAATAATTCAAGGCCTAAGTTTTTGGAGCGAATATTTTAGTACCTTGACGTTTGCTACCCGAACTTTTAGGTACCCTCCGTTTTTCAAGACCCCTAAACTTTTAAAATTTGCATTTTAACCCCAATCCTTAAAAACTTACTTTCGAAAATTTTAAATTTGTGCATGTTTAATTTCTCTCATTAGTAGTAGTCAAGGTCCTCCATTTGGTATCAGAGCCACATAACCAAAAATAAATAAGATTATTAAGCTAATTAATGCTTAATTAAGCTAATAAATTGTGTTTAATGCTTGAATTATCACCTACTTCTCCTGCTCCCAATTATTCACATATTGTTCACTCACTAGAAGGAACGACTTCAGTAGCACATCAACTAAACTATATTACTGATATAGTTTTAGAGTTAAAAGCTTAATTAGCAAATTAAGACTGAAGTTGAGGAGATTAAGAAGCAAACATTTGTTAGCCATCTATCTTTAGTTAACAAAATCACACATAGTGCAAATAGACATTAAGTATTGGTACTCTATTTTCAGCATAAATGCCCTTTCCAAAACTCAAAAAACAAAATCCATTTCCTTTGTACGATATAAAAATCCAAAAAGCAGTAGGAGAAAAATCAACTGAAAAATCATTTGAAAAGGCAGAGAAAGAAGAAGAGAATGCAGTATAAGCAGTTTAATCTAGAAGATTTACAGAAGAAGTTTGACAAAGAACAAAATCCAAAAGAATTAAACAAAATCATGGACATAATTATTAACAAACAGGATATATTAAGTGATGATAATGAGGAGACAAATAATGTCCACTTAGAAGAAAAAATATACCAGTAGATGAGCTTAGTTAAGCTCGAAGATCTTAATGCAGTACCTTTAGAAGAAATTAGAATGAAACTGGATAAAAAAAAAGGAAAATGGTATTTGATGACGAGATTAACGAGATTGGAGAAGAACTTAACGTAGATGAGATTGAGTCCAATTTAGTTAACAATGTTGTTCCTATACCGGAAGAATTTGGTGAAACTTCTAGAAGAAATCCTCATTTTATGAGACCTAGATATGTTATAGAAGGATGAACAACCAATTTTAGCTTTAGGCTTATCCCAAGGAAAACTACGATATTCGAAGAAATTGGCCTTACCCCAATTAGCCAAACTAGATGTATTTTAAGCATCGATGGAGCTCGTAGTAGAAAGAAATATTTGAGGATTATAAAAGAGGCATGAAAAGTGTCCTAAACCTAAATACTACTTAGACTGCTGCAAATTTCCTAAACTATATCGAGTATAGTTTTTCTAACACTATAGCTGACTGGTATGATTTATTAAATGAAGATGGTAAAAATGCATTAAGAATGATGGAAGCACCAACTGTAATATTCAAAAATTTATGCAAGGAAATTAAAACTGAGTTTACTGGAGCTAAACTTGATTCTAAAGAAAAAAATAAGAGAATGGCAAAGAAAGATTAATAATATAGAATTATGGGATATGAGGTATCTGGCGAACTATATTGTTGAATTTAGTCAATATTAATACAAATTGGGCATAATAAGACCAATCTTGGTATGTCTATAACAAATTATCATATCTGATAAATTTCATAATTAATGAAAAATACACTGCACGTTTTTGAAAAGTGAGTGTCATTGATACCGTTGGTTCAATAATCCCTTATTTTAAAAAATGGATCAATGATCAACGTCTTGATTTCCAAAAGTAAAAGAAAATTAAGAAGTAGTTTCTAGCTTGTTGGGATTCACCTCACCAATGGGGAAAGGAACCTCAAAGGAGAAGAAAAAGAAAATTTTATAACAAAAAGAGCTTTAATAAGTAAAGGAGAGAGAAATATAGAACAAAATATTATAATAAACCAAGCCCAAAAAAGTGAAGACTTTTTAGAGAAGCAACTTATTGTCCTATAGGGAAAAACAACTGCAAATGTTGGGCATGCGGAGAAATAGGACATTACGCTAAGGATGCAAAAATGGGAAGAATAATAATCTTATTGAAACCCTAGGAAGTCTAGATTACTTTGAACTAAGTGAGGAAGAGGCACTAGACCTAGCCCCAAATAACAATAAGGGAATTGTTCAGATTATACTAGAAGACGAATATGAAGAGAGTGACTATGAAGAGGCCAATCATATGATATAGAAAGTAGCTCAATTAGCTTGGTGATCTTTAAGGAGAAGAGTTTGTTGTAGACAATAAGAACGAAAAAGTCAAAGAAGATTGAGTTCTTCCTATAATTCAAAAAGATATGATCTATAAAAAGTCCATCTTTCAATTAAAAAGCAAATACGTATGTGAAATGCCTAGAAATCAAAGACTATGAGTATGAAATGGAAGGAGTCAATCTCATTAATTGGAAAAAAATCCTTAGGCATAACAAAGATAGAAAGTACAGGTATATCTATGTTGGAAGTGTCCAAGTTCAAATCACTCCATTATAATATCATGGCAAAGATATTGATGTTTATGGTTTGCTCTATGATATCAAGCATACTAAATTCAATAATCTATATCACAGGGATTAAGACCAACTTATGTAATGGATTAGTAGGATTCAATTGCCAGCATGGATATTATATAAGCCTAAAAGATGAATTTGCTAAAAACTTCCTATCCCTTAAGATAAAAACAGTATGGATGGATATTTAAAGATGAGCTTACCCGCTGAGGGTATTTTGAAAATTAATCTACAAATTAGATAGTACCATATATCCAAATACTAGGGTAACAATGACAGAAGCAGAAAATTTTGAAAGTCCTACCCCTCTGCAAAAAATCCAGAGGATTAGAATCCAATCCACAGGAGATAAAAATTAATAGGTCATACGTATCTAGCTTTGCCAACCCTATGAAAATCAATAAGAAAAATGTAATAAAAAATTAATGAGAATTGTAAAATTGCAATTAAACTCCAATTATTAAGAAGCATGAGCGCAAGATCAGAATGGGGAGAAAGGTTTTGATCAACTAGAGTTTTGAACCCATAAGACACAATGTAGATAGAAGTATGAATCTAAATAGGAAAACCATTGGGTACAAAACAAGAACTGTTAGTGAGCCAATCTATGATGATGAATTAGTCAAAACATGACAACGGAGATATGCTATGAAGTCACCGACACAAATCCTAATAGCATCTATATCCTAATAAACGTATGCGTAGAGGGATATAATAAATATAAATTGTGTGCCTATATAGATAGTGATTGTTTTGAATGTTTTGGAAAAGTGTCGTTATTTCTAGAATTTATATGGGAAAAAGCCAAAAATCCTTCACAAGTAAGGATAGCTTATAACAGCATTATGAGCCACAATGAAGCCATAGAAGGGTTATCTATAGAATTGGGAAGAGTAAAATGCATTATACTAGTTTCGATGGGCTAGTGATAAACCCTCTCATGATATGATTATTGGAAGTAACTTTTAGAGATTATATTCTCCATGCACATAGACCATAACCCAAATAATATTTACAATCAATGGTCACATAGTTCCTATTGAAAAATTAAGTAAGGCTTACATTCATCAAAAAATTGAGTTTACACATAGCTAGTGTGCTGAGAAGGTATGCCTACACAATGTGGGATAGCACTGACAATCGCATTACTTGAACTATCTGTTAAAGAGCAAATTACTGAACAGTAACAACAATTAAGCAAGAAAATCTACTCTGATAATCCACTAAATTTTGGGGATTAAGATAAGACATTTACAAAGATTACTTTGTTAAAGCTCAATACTATTGTTCTACTCAAAGAAATGATGTATACACACCAGGATATTCAAGAATTTGATAAACAAATCAAAGAACTTCTAGATAAAGGATTAATCAGGAATAACAAGAGTCATCACACCAGTCTTGCTTACATAGTAAGAAATCATGCTAAAGAAAAGAGAGGAAAAGCGAGAATGGTAATCAATTATAAAAAGCTTAATGATAATACTGTCTTTTATGGTTATTATATTCCTAATAGAACAATCCTTTTTAATAGAATTCAAGGAGCCTCTTGGTTTCCGAAAATAGATTGCAAAAGTGGATACTAGCAAATTTAAATAGATGAATAAAAGTATTCCTTTAACTACTTTTAGTACCCCTCAAGGACATTATGAGTGGATAGTAATGTCATTTCTCCTTAAAAATACACCTCAAATATTACTAAAGAAGAATGGATAGCATCTTTAAAGATCTTAATCACTTTTGCGTAATTTACATTGATGATATCCCTTTCTTTTCCAAAAACATAGAACAACAGAAAGAGGATGTCTTAGTTGTCACCCAAAGATGCATTGATCATGGTATTATACTTGGTAAGAACAAGTGAATTTATGCTGAACAAGAAATTGAGTTTTAAAGTTTAGATATAAAGGCTGACAAATCATTCTATAAAAGCATATTTTAGAAAAAATAGAAAATTTCCTTGAATAGATTGAACATAGGAAGCAGCTAGAAAGGTTTTCTGGATGCCTTACCTATGCTTCAGATTTCATTAAAGATTTAGCCAAACTGAGAAAACCATTGCAGCAAAAACTTAAGAAAGAAGTAAGTTGGATATGTACCCCTAGTTATTTAAAGATTGTTCAAAACTTCAAAAAGATGTGTAAAATATTTCTGTTCATAATTTGCCTAGTGAAGAAGATAATTTGATTCTTGAGACAGATGCTAGCAATGAGCACTGGAGTGCGGTGCTCAAAATCACAGAAGGAGAAAAACTCTGTAAATATTGTAGTGGAAGTTTCAACAAAGCAGAATGCAACTATCCCACGATGAAAAAAGAAATCCGTACAGTCATAAGAGGAATTGAAAAGTTCTTAATCTTTTTAGCCACAAACCTTTTCTTATTCGAATTGACTGCAAAGGAATACATAGTTTTATGAGAAAGAATTTGTCAAATATGCAAGCGCAAAGGCGACTCCTACATTGGCAATTATAGGTTAACTAGTTCTCCTTCTCTATTGAACATATACAGGGATCAAAGAACTCTCTGACAGATAATTTAACTCGAGAACTTGCTGATGAAGATCATCAAACCAAAACTCCTGCCGAAAAAGGAGGAAATCTAACATGAAATGTCGTTACTACTAGATCAGGTTTCTCCTTCTAGTGAAGTCCTTATGGATAATTTGGAATTTCATATGTAAAAGTAGATAACATTTTGGGCTCTATCTTCTGCTTACCTAATAGCCCAAAGATTTTTCCTTCTAGAGTTAAAAATTAATTACCTAAAGTGTCCTAATGATATCCAAGAAAAAATAAGTTCTGATGTTCAAGACAAATAGTTTAATGAGTGGAATGCAGCTTGCATCGACTATTATCATAGCTATTCCTATGATATTTAGGAAACATGGAGTACTACAATCTGGTTTCCTGATTGGCATGGAGTTGGTGGTATTAGCTTTCTAGCTAATACAATCTCTCCAAGGACCCAGTCATGAAAGCCTCGGAATATGAAATGGTGGTTTATGTTATGGAAATTCCAATTCCAAAGTTCTCATTCTTCTCAAAACTAAGTTTCAATAGTGCATGTTCAAAAGGATAAATTGGATTCTCACATCTCTTGATGGACTAACAAAAATCCCATATAAGAGATGTCTATATATGGAGGTACATTGTGCATTAATTGAGTATGAAAATGGAAAAGCCAAGTCAGCCCATTATTTGGTTCAACTAGTTAATTTAGATAATCGCCATGGTCAACAACAAGAACAGTTTTCGGAACAACATGAGTTAGTTGCTGATCCTACTTTAGCAAGAGTCATTGGTTTTTTCAACATTTTCCGCCAAATGTGGGCATTGATCGAGCAAGGTGTAATGATAATGCACTGTAAAAATACTACTTTCGCCTATCATAATGAGTTTAGCAAATATATGAATGTGGAAAGAACTACTTCTGAAGATGTCTTTGATTATCTCTTTGATATTGGAGCTTAAAAATTCTTATTAGAAAAATGTAAGAAATATCTTAAAGAATTTTATGAAAAATAGGATCTAGAGCATCTTCAACTAGATTAAGATGTTGAGCGTTATCTAGATAATGATGGACTGAAAGACATTATTAGGGATTAAGGCATGCAGAATCTCAACAATGATGACCAGTCTTGTTAGCATTAAACGGCTCTGAAAAGTGGTTGCTCCATTATTGTACTATTTTAAAAAGTGTCAGGTATGTAAAATAAGGCAATATATTGCAGCCACATGAATGTAACTGTAGCCATGTTTAAAATCAGTGTGTACTGTAGCTATTAGGGCATCGTATGTACCCTCATCCCCTGTATAAAAGAGATGTTGAGTGCTGAGAAAGGACACTGTCATTTGAACATAATTGAGCAAAAGAGAAGTCAGGATTCTCCATTTCTCTATGAGCAAGCATCTCCGATAGTGTTAGTAGTTTAAGTCCCTCTTAAATCTTTCCATTGTAATATTTCCACTTTCAATCTTTCGATAAAAGAAGTTTACCAGTAGGGAACATTATTTAATTGAACCTTATGTCTTAAATATTATAATTTCTTGATTAAATTTCCACTATCATTTAAAATATTAAGAACTTGATTAGTGACTATGATCCGAGGTAGAAAATGAAGCGGATTTATGTTGTGCCTGATCTAAGAAAGGTGTGGTTGAAATTAGCAATCTCTGTAAACTGGAAGCTAGAGAAACGCCAGGGTCTAATGCCCACTAAGTTCAGGTAATGATTGAAACTCTCTAACTAAATTTTAATTATTTTGCTACGCATGGTGGGCCTATAACAACAGAAAATATAATATTTATGACATAAGCAATAAATTGTGATAACTAGCTACTACCAGTAAAGTCATTATAAGAAGTTTAATGGTTTAAAATAAATATATTTCCTGAAAAAATCGTAAAATTGCTTATTTATGTATTTTATCCAATTTTGAGGGTCTTTCTACAATTTCTACAAGTTTTGGGCCAAAAGTGAAAAAAGAAATAGTACATGAGGCATTGAAAAACTAAAACAGTTGTCTAGAAGGTAGCAAAAAATCATAACATCATGTCTTAGGGTACTAAAAAATTAAGCCAAAAAAATGATGCCTGAAAAAATTAATGATAGCTATGTGAAGGTACTAAAAAAGTCAATTACCCTACTAATGCATTACCCTTGACATTTGAGACATTTAGAAGAAACACCATTTTTTGAGTCATATTCATTGTTGCTACTATTCATACTAGATTCTTTATTACAAATGGCTCACGATTTATCATCAAAAAGGATTGAATACCCATAAGACAACAATTTATCCACAATCACCTGATTATGTGCTAGACAATGGACAAACTATACATCCTGTAGAAGTTTTACTTTTAACTATTCTTTAGGTTAAAGATTAGTAAAATGAAGAGGAGAAGAAAAGACATCGAAACACGAGTTTTATTTATTGAAGGATTTCACAAGCATATTTATCAACTCGATCATAAAATAATGATTTATGAAAAATGTTTATTTTCATAATGATTTATTTGGACTAGGATTACAAGATTACTACTCCTAAATTGAAGAGGAGTTGGAAGGCTTAGAAGAGAAGAAATCTTACGAACCACCATGTCTTCCAAGTATTTATTTTCATAATGATTTATTTAGATTAAGATTATAAGATTACGACTTCTAAATTGAAGAGGAGTTGGAAGGCTTAGAAGAGAAGAAATATTTATTTTCATAATAATTTATTTGGACTAGGAATACAAGACTACTACTCCTAAAATATTTTTTATAAATCATTATTTTTGACTGACAATTCATATTTTATATGTAATTTTCTTCTTCATTTTACCTACTTTTAATTCTTTGAAATATATTTTCATGAGTAAATAATGCATATTTCATGGAAATTTCAAGTAAAAATGAAATAGAAGAATTTGGATGGAGTTGTTCAATTCTACTCAGATCTCCCACATGTATAAAGCCTAAAGTCCAAGCCCAAGAGAAAATGAAAAAAAGATACAAAAACATGAAGCTGTTTGGGCCTATCTGGCGGCCCAACCGGGTGCCTAGCACCCACAGCCCGGTCCAGCCAGTCCCTCTTGCCCAGCCTGCTTCTTTCTCTCTCCTTCTCTTTCTCTCCCCCGCGTGGGCTTGTTTCGCGGCCAAAGCCTTCCAACCTCCCTTTCTCCTCTTCCCCTAGCCTCTATCTCTCCTGTTTGCCCAACACATGTGGCGCACTTTGCCACCCCCCTGCTTCCCTCATCCCTCTTCTCCACCTCACTCACCCTCTGAGACTCTCCCACCTGGACCTAATCTCCGAGTCCCGTCAACTGCTTAACTTCCTAGAGAACAACCCACCACTCCTTTTCTCTAGTATCACATGAGTTAATTGTTAACCTAGTCAACCATGACTAATCGAAATTGATTTTATGCTTAAGACTAGCCTTTTCTTGTGCAATATAGCAACCAAAAATTAATTGAAATTAGTTTTCATTAATTTTTGGACACCAAAAAGGGGTTGAATTTCCACTATGAAAAGAGGGTCAAGGTTGGAGCAATTTATTCATCCACTGACTCACCCAAGCATCTTCTCATTCTCATCTTCCATCTTTCATTTTTTTTTTTGTGGAGAAAGGTTTTGTAAGACAAAACCGTTTGGGTTGAGGGGTTTTGAAGAAATTGAGCTTAAAATTAACTATTTTTTTTCTTCACTTATCATTTCATTTGTGAGTCATATTTAAGAGTGTGCACTTAATTTTATCATTTTGTGTAATTAACTACCAAAATTCTGGGCATAGAAAGTGACATATACGAACTTCAATGGTGGTTTCACTAACTATGACTGTCTAAACTACTCATTTCTTGGATTATGATGGATCCTTGATAATATTATTATTTCGCTAATTTCTTATGGGGTTATTTTTGTCTATTTGCTTTCATAAATTTGAATTTATACTTGAGCTTAACCTATTTATGCATCTTAACACTAATGCACAATCATGTTGATCACACTAGTTTAATTTGCTATCCTAAATTAATATTAGACCTTGTAGGCTAATGTGATTATATGCAATTTGGGATTAAAATTATAATTGTTAAAATTGAATAATTTAGTTTAGATATTATATGAGTTATGTCTAAAAAGAATGATTCATGCTAATCCTCTAGATAAATAATCTCGTTTGATAATTATAATCATATTTTTAATTTACGACCTAATACTTGTAGCTTAGGTTGAGCAAGAGACAAATTGAACCCCCATTTGGATTAGTAAATCAATATTTGGATTAATGGTGAAATCCAAAGTGCTCGATCTTTCTCCCATTTGATTTCTCTCCACTTTCTTCGCTCATATATTCTTCTTTAGTTCCTTTAATTCGTGTTGATAATCAACTCCTCAATTGAACTATTCTTTATAATTGGAAAAGCTAAATCGAAAAACACTATTGTTCCTTGTGGGATCGACACCCTACACTCGCTAGTTTATGTTTAACTTTGTGCACTTGCAAGTAAAATGGGTTTTAAAACTAAACATAAAATCCACATGAAGTTTTTGGCGCCGTTGCCGAGGAACGAATAGTGATTTTTGAATTTACTTTTCCTTTTATTCTTTTTATTTTTATTTATTTTTTCCTATTCCCCACTAATCTAGCAATTTTATTTATTTTCTTTATTCTCAAGCCCCATCCCTTTTATTTCATTATTTCATTTTCCTTTATTCCCCAATCCCTCCTAATGTAACCATTTTATGTTTGTTCTTCCCTTTCCCTTCTAATTTAACTATTTTCTCTATCCCTCCTAATCTAATATAATCTAACTGTTCTATTTATGTTATTTTATTTATTACATATAATATAACAATCCCCTTCCTTTTATTTCCTTTATTCTCTTTTTATTTTATTTTATTCTTTTTGGATTTTTTTTTTGCATTTTCCCCCTCTCCTTGGATCTTTCTATTATTTTTTTTTTCTTCTTTTCTCTTTTATTCTTATTTTGTTTGATGGCTATTGTGGTGGTAATTTCATATTATTCTCTTTAGTGCTTGTGGGTATATGCATGGTAGACATTCTTTATCCTTGGATCTCATAGAATATAATTCAGCAACTGAATGCTCTCTTCGTCAGATAAGAGCTAAGAAATGTGAACCTAGGAAAAAGATGCATGAAAAACAAACTCCACCACCTAAACAACTTAAGGAGTATTTTACTCCAACCATTTATGACTCACCAACAAGAACATGTATGCCCACTGTTATGCGGCCATTTGAGATTAAATATTCTCTTATCCAAATACTCCTGTCGTTTTATAGGCTAGAGTATGAAAATCGTTTCAAGTATGTTGATGCATTTTTAGAGATTTGTTCCACTGTGTTCTTAAATAATATCTCTGATGATACTCTTTACTTGCAACTTTTCTCTTTCTCTTTAAAAGATAAAGCTAATGCTTAGTTGGGAACTAAGACAAATATCACCACTTAGGATCAATTGCAAAAGGAACTCTCAAAAAGGTTTTTCTCTATTGGTGAACTGACTGCCTTCAGACGTGCTATAAGCACTTTCTCACAAAATAAATATAAGCAATTGCATGAAAGTTAGGAAAGATTTAAAGAGTTGTTGTGAAGTTGTCTTCACCATGAGGTCACTATGTGGTAACTCGTCGAGAGTTTTTATTATGGTTTAGATGAGCAAAATAGGCAAATATTTGATGCATCATGTGGTGGCAGTTTCTTGTACAAAACTCTCGAACAAGGTTGGGAATTGTTTGAACATTCGAGTGAAAATTCACACTTGCATGCTACTTCCTCACATTCTGATTTGCCTAGGCAATTAGAAAGTAATGGGGGATTTATGAGGTTCCACATTCAATTGACCTTTCTAGTAAAGTTGATGCTTAGTAAAGAAATTTGATCAATTGTCGTGCACGAACAAAGTGTCTAATGCCCTTCTATGCGATATGTGTGTTCTATTTATGCTAGTCCCATGCATGCTTCTATTGACAGTTCTTGTACTGATAAGTCTGACTATGTGACTGAACAAGTAAATGTTGCCCAATGATTTCCTCCATCCAACAATCCTTATTCTATTACCTATAATCATCGTTGGAGGAAGAATCCTAATTTTTCATGGAGGTCTTAAAATGTTGAGAATCCTCAAGCCTCATATACCATACCTACCCCCCTCTAAGTTTTCAAAACCAGAGGCATGCTCATCGTCTTTCCTATTAAGCTCCATCTAGGAGCTTTGATATTGACAAGGTAATTTATGCCTTGGTACCTTGACCTCTGTTGTGCAAAATGTTCATTCAGAGGTCTAAGGAATTGAGTTTAAAATGCATATTGTTGATTCTCACTCACAATATATAGCTGTGTTAGAAACCCAACTTGGGCGGCCAGCTATAGCTATAGGTAAAAGAGAAGAAGGAAAACTTCCAAGTCATCCCATACAGAACCCTAAAGGCTAATAATTTGGACAATTGAAATTTGTAATGGTTCTTAGGAGTGATAAAGCAGTAGATAACAAGGTGAGTGAGAATGAACATGATAAAGATGAAAGACTTAAGACAATGGAGAGCGACCTTGAAACTAAAAAAGAAAATGACTCATCCCCTGCTCCTATTGTGTCTGACCCCACTAAGCCAATGGTTCCTTACCCTCAAGCTCTACATGCACCATTCCCTTCCAAGAAAGACAGGCAAAGAGATGAAATCTTAGAGACCTTTAAGCAAGCTAAGGTTAATCTTCCCCTCTTGGAAGGAATTAGACAGATCTGGGCTTATGCTAAGTTCCTTAAAAGCATGTACACTTTTAAGGCAAATCTAAAGATGATGAGTCTAAAAGGGTTCTTCTAATTGAACAAGTGAGCTTGATTTTGGAATGGGATGCTCCACCAAAGTGCAAAGATCCCGTTGTCCCTACCATTTCATGTTATATTGGCAATCACAAAATTGAAAGGGAACTTTTGGATTTGCATTCCAGTGTTAATTTGATAAAATATTCTGTTTACTTAGAGTTAAGATTAGGTGAACTGAAACCTTCCAACTGTACCCTTCAGCTTGCTAATAGATCAGTTAAGACCCCCAAGGGGCGAATAGATGATGTTTCCGTCCAAATTGATAAAGGATTCTTTCATGTTGATTTTGCTGTGTAGGACATGGACCCGAGTCACGCTTGTAAGCAAATCCCTCCTATTTTAGGACGTCCCTGCCTAGCCGTAGCTAATGCCACCATTAATTGTAAGTCGGGAGTAGTATATGTCTTGGTCATGAACATCAGGGTTAGGCTTAACATTTTCAAAGCTTCTACTCAAACTGTGTGTGAAGATGAATACGAATGCTTCTTTGTTGATGTGATTGATGAAATGATTGAAGAAACTTTACGTGCTATATGAGCAGTGATCCCCATGGGGATTTGAGATTGTTTGATTTAGGAAGTACAATAGATGAGATGGATTCTACTGTAGATTCTACTCCTCATCGTGAGTCTTCCTCTTGGGTGTCTACTTATGAACCTCTTCCCCCTTTGGCTAGTTCTCCTTTTACACCTTCTATTGTACCTCCACCTAAACTTGAGTTGAAACCTCGCTCGAATTCACTTCTTAAGTACGTGTTTCTAGGACCTAAAAAGACTCTACCTGTAATTAAATCTTCTCTTTTATCTTGTGATCAAGAGGAAGAGTTGATTCATGTTTTTTCTGATCATAAGGGTGCTATTGGGTGGTCATTTACTGATTTAAAAGAGATTAGTCACACTATTTGCATGCACAGAATTAACTTAGACGATGATGTCAAAACTGTTAGGCAAATGCAATTGAACCCCCGCATGAAAGAAGTTGTCCAGAAAGAGGCAGCAAAGGATTTGGATTCAGGGATTATCTATCCTATTTCTGATAGTCAATGGGTTAGTCCAGTTCTAGTGGTCCTTAAGAAATTTGGCATAATTGTGATAAAAAATAATGATGGTGAGCTAATTCCTACTAGACAGACCACATAGTAAAGAGTGTGCATTGATTACAAAAAGTTGAATTCTACCACGAAAAGGACCATTTTTCCCTCCCATTCATTGATCAAATTTTGAAAAAATTAGCTGGACAAAGTTTTTATTGCTTTTTAGATAGGTATTCTGGCTACAACCAAATACTTATCTATCCTGAGGACCAAGAGAAAACAACATTTACATGCCCGTCAGATACTTTTGCCTATCGGAGGATGCCTTTTGGGTTGTGTAATACACCTTCCACATTTCAAAGATGTGTGATGGCCACATTTTCTTATTATATTGATAACTTCATGGAAGTGTTTATGGATAATTTCTCTATTTTTGGTTCTTCCTTTGATGTTTGTCTTGTTAATTTGTCCATTGTGCTAAAAAGATGTGAAGAAGTAAATCTAGTCTTGAGTTGGGAAAAGAGTCATTTCATGGTCCAAGAAGGGATTGATTTAGGTCATAAAGTGTCTAAAAAGGGGATATGATGTTGACAAAGCCAAGGTTGATTTGATTTCTGATTTGGTTGTGCCTTCTTCTATGAAGCAAGTCTAATCATTCCTTGGTCATGCTAGTTTCTATAGGAGATTTATTAAGGATTTTAGTAAAGCGGCTCACCCACTCACTAATCTCCTCACTAAAGATGCCCCTTTCGTGATTGGTGAGTCTTGTGTGAAAGCTTTTGAAAATCATCAGTCTTCGTTGGTGTCTGCCCCTATTGTGCAGCCCCCTGATTTTTCTCATACATTTGAGATTATGTGTGATGCGTCTGATTTTGCTATTAGGGCTATTTTACGTCAAATGGCGAATAGAATGCCTCATGTCATTTACTATGCTAGTGGAACTCTAATTGATGCCCAAAAGAATTATTCTACTACTGAAAAAGAGTTGCTAGCTATAGTATTTGCACTTGATAAATTCCGTCCATACTTTTGTGTTCAAAAGTGATTGTATTCACTGATCATATTGCATTAAAACACTTATTGGCTATGAATGATACCAAACCAAGGCTCATTAGATGGATTTTGTTGCTCCAAGAGTTTGACATTGAAATCAAAGATAGGAAAGGTTCTGAAAATTTAGTTATAAACCACTTGTCGAAAATCTTTACTAAGTATACTGATGACTTAGTTGGATTTTTTGACCACTTTTCTAATGAGCAACTATTTGCTATGTCACTTGCCCCTCTCCCTTAGTTTGCTCACATTGTGAACTACCTTGCCACTGGGAAGATTCCTCCTCAGTGGTCCAAACAAGAAAAAGATAGATTGTTCTCACAGGAGGTAAGACATTACTACTGGGAAGATCTTTATCTTTTTAAATATTTTTCTGACCAAGTAGTACGTAGATATGTCCCCGAGAGTGAAACTCATAGTATTCTCACCTTTTGTCACTCTTATGCTTGTGGTGGTCACTTTGGAGGTCGTAGGACAACTGCTAAAGTCTGACAAAGTGGGTTCTTTTGGTCCACTCTATTCGAGATGCTCATTGATTCTGTCTTGCTTGTGAGCACTGTCAACGAATGGGTGCCCTGTCCCATCCTGATATGATGCCCATTTCTCCTATTCTAATTATTGAGATATTTGATGTGTGGGCCATTGATTTCATTAGTCCTAGCAGCCTTAGCTTCCACCCACTTTGACATAATCCACAGCAACCAATATGTATACAAAGCCAAAAGATGGGAAATGACTGACTTGATAAATTGCTTGTAAAGTCCTTCAGTAAATAAAACCAGCGTTTCAACGTCTTTTCCTCTCCTCTTTACTTTATTAATTGTTAGCCTAAAAAATAGTTAAAATAAAGTAAATTAGGTAAAATATTATATATAAAACTGACCCTCTTTTTTCAAAATTGTTAACCAATCCTCATTCACTTAAACTTTGGATGTCCACGTGCAAAGAAATCTAAGACTTGTCCTAAAAACTAACCCTCTTTTTTGAAAAGTCACAAATAAAATGTAAAATTTACACTAGGCATGGGCTTGCTTTGAAAACATTTTGATTCAAAATTTGTTAGTTTCCCCTCCATCAAGTGAACAACACAAAACATCCAATTGCTATCAGAGAGCTTTTTTGTTCCAACCAGTCTCACAATACCTCTTTAACAAAGTAACAATAACAATAACAATAATTATGCATCTCAATTAAGCATTCATACACCGATGAAAAGGTCTAAAAAGTTTAAGATCGGAAAAATTGAGGTGCGGTATGGCTATATAGACAATTGAACTAGAACAGATAACTCGATGATTCTAAGCTTGCCTTGCAATTTTTTATTTTTTATTTTTCAAACTTCATTCGTGCATATATTTGAGACATATATAGGTCTGAGAAATTAAACACGTCCTATCTCACACTCACTTGAATAGACATACCGGACTTCAAACTTTATTTCTTTTTTTTAATCTTTGTATTTTAATCTAATTCAAGTCACTAATTGGCCTGGAAAGGGGTATGACTCTCCTAAGATGGGTTACTCCTTCCATAAGCTTAACTTGAGACCTAAACTTAAGGAGAAAAAGGCGCTGAACCACCTACTCCTACTCGTGTTGGCAAACTAACAGCTATTGTTGAAGTTTCGAGTTGTAGATGACCCTAAACAGGGTTAACTTTTCCAATCTAGGTCTTCTCCATGCACAAGCCGCTTAAGGGATACAAGTGTTGTACCACTTGAAATGACCTATGTTGGTAAACCATTTTTTTTTAACAAGACAAGAAAAGTGAAAATTTTAATGAGTTATTCCACTAATTCAATATTCTAGGAAAACAAGATAGGTTTATGTATTGCCTCTATTATGGTTGTATCACATGATCAAATAAGATGGATAATCATGACAGTTACGCATTATAGAGATATAAAGGGATCAAATCAGACTACTTTGAATGCCAGTTAGCATGCTTAAAAGTCCAACTTATAAAGAAATGAACTGAAACTAGTAAAACAGAAAAATTTTGAGCAAGAAAGTATACTTATATTAATGCATTTCTTTAAAAGAAAGACATAAAAATACTCTAATTTTTTTTTCCAAAAAAAAGTAGGAATTAAATGTAGAATGCACCCCCTACACATAATTCTTACATTGTCCCTAATGCATGAAAAATAATAAAAGTAATGAAGATAAAGAAAAATTTAACGTAAACGCACTTGAAACATTGGGTTGCCTCACATCCAACGCCTTTGTTTACTGTTTTCGGCTCGATACAATTGCAGCTCATGGATCCTCTAGTGAAATCTCCTACACTAAGCATGCCTAACCTTATTATTAAAAATGCTTTAGCCCGTGACCATTTAACTTCAAAACTTTGTTAAAAGGAAAACTTCTAATCTTAACTACACCATGTAGGTAGGTCTTTATTAATTCAAAAGGTCCTAGCCATCTCGAATTCAGCTTGCCAAGAGAGTCACAATTTGGAATTGAATAATAACACCCTTTCACCTGCCATAAACTCTTCCCAACTAAGCTTAGCATCTATCTTTCTTGTGACTTATGTGAACATAATATGCTAGTTTCTTTAGGGTCTGCTGAAGTCCACCCTAATGCTTCACTATGTTTTCTAAGCACCTTAATAAGTTTATCCTCTTGTTCAAATGTCAGTGAATTAGAGATTATAGCATGTAAAGTCTCACCATCCCCTAATAAGCATACCTAAGATTTTTAGGCAATAGTTTCAATTCTAGTTGAGGGGGTGCAATGAAATAGGGTAGCAACATTGTGTGACTTTCAAGCAATTCTAGCTTATCAAGTCTGTCAATTACATGCAATTCCAACAAAGACTTTATGTTGTCCATTAACTTATTATGAACATGGTAAAGCACGATTTGAAATACAAACTGATAGAAACCCTGAGTAGGAGTAGTTAGCAATTCATCTTCACGAGATAATTCATAAACACCATGGGACAACTCATGAATCACATCGAGTTCACAATGATAGTTCACATTAGCAGGAAATCTCATGGCATCAAAAATATTAAACTTAATAACTTCACCGTGGAATTGCATAGGCAATGTTTTGCCATCCACATCTATTTTTATCGTAGATGTTTTAAGAAATGGGTTACCAAGCAATATTGGAGTCTCAAGGCATACTGCAACCATGTCTAATACATAAAAATCAGAAGGAGAAACAAGCCCATTTACTTGGACTAAGACATCGTCTAAGCTCCATTTGGCTATACATTGCCCCTATAAGCTAACTTAATCATTATACCGATTTTCTTTAACACTCCTAAATTGAATTTATCATAACCGGACCTAGGCATCACACTAATGGAAGCTTCTAATCAAGGCTTTATCAAAGCAAGTATTTCAATTTTACAAGGAATAGAGAATATAGATGGGTGCTTGCATTTAGGGGGAAGCTTCTTTTGGAGAACAGCAGACACATTTTCCCTTTGAATTTATGTTTTGCAGTACAAAGATTTTCAACGGACATAGCATAATGTGGCAATTGCTTAATGACACCTGTGAGAGGAATCTTGATCTTTACCTTCCTAAATGTTTCTAAGATTTCTTGGGTTACCCCATTTACCTTAGGTGTCCCTCTTAGTCTACAAGGAAATGGTGCTAATGGTTTGTAAGGTTCCTTCTTATTCTCACCTACTTCCTTAGTGGTATCTTGGTCCTAGTTAGGCTCAAGCTCGTTGAACTCTATTTCTTATTCTACCTTTCTATTCTTCCTAGGTTGCTCCAACTCCTTGTCACTCCTAAGTGTCATGACACTCACATTTTCCTTTGGATTCTAGAAAGATTGAGATGGCAACCTATGTTGCATGTAGGCCTATAGGTTGCAAACTATTGTATCAATAACTATCTATCTCTCTTGGACCTATTTAACAGTCATCTCCATGCTTTGAGACCTAGTGTCAATCTCCTTTCTCTAATCATCCGTCCTTTTTATGACTTTCTCTAAAAGGAAATTTATTTTATCTTGAGTAGATCACTGACATGGTGGTAGGTCAAAATCAAGTGGTTTGTTCCTAAGTCTATATCTAAGGTTCAAGTGGTCTCTCCATCCTTCATTATAAGAGTTGGAGTATAGGTCATACATTTTTTGATCTTGGTTAGAAAACACAACATTCACATCACCCCCCCCCCCCAAAATAAATTTATAGGGCACGCATTCGTAGCATGTCCTTCTAAACAACAAATATCACACACTACTATTTTATAAACTCATCCAGTGACAAGTTTGTTAAGCATACCAACGATTTGAGACAATTGGATCTTCGTGAATGGACTTGAACTAAGCTTATTGACCTTCTAAATTGGGTTTCCGTAATTCCAAATTGTTGAGTTTTGAGGCCATAATATTAAACAATTCTTTAGCCTAAGCTGTATTCTTATTAAGTAAAGTCTCACCACTAGTAGTATCTACCATATTTCTATCTATAGGTAATAACGTTCAAAAAATTATTAGATCAATAATTGTTCAGAAATTTGATGTTGGGAACAACTAGCAGATAATTTATGAAAATATTCCCAATACTCATGAAAAGTTTCCCCAGTTATTTCCTTAATGCCTTAGATTTCTTTTTTAATGGATCCAATCCTAGATGCAGGGAAAAAAAATTCTAAGAATGCTTTATCAACCTCAGTCCATGTAGTAAATGTTGCAGGGGGCAAGTAATACAACCAATCTTTGGTCTTATCCTAGAGTGAAAAAGGAAAGACTCTTAATCTAGTTTGGTCTTAGGTGATTCCCTTAGGTTGCATGGTCGAGCATATAATAATGAACTCATTAATGTGACGATATGTGTCCTCACCATGCAATCCATGAAATTTACGTAACACATCTAGAAATCCAAAGTTCGGTTCAGGTGGTTGGTCTAATGTAGGATAAGTAATAAACAAAGGTTGCATTTCTAAGTTAGGAGCAGGAAATTCACGTAAAGTAGCCATCTCAACTTTAATATCTTCAGAATTTACCGTTAGAGCTTATAGATTCCGAATCACTTACTTTGCTTTCGAACTTCTCAAATGTATGCTCCTTGCTCACCTCGATCAAGCCACTACTCCTTAATCTCATAAACTAAAACAACTTATAAAAATAAAATACTAAAATCAAAACAAAATGACAATAGTAGTAAAAGTAAAGAGATAAAAAGTAACAATTTTATTTTCTTTTTGTACCAACAACGCCAAAATTTGTAAAGCTTGTTATAGAGCTACAAATTAAACACTACTTTGATTTATGAACAACATATATAGTATAGCCAAGTAGGGATCTATCCAATGAGGAAAGATATACTAACAAGGTTATTTGGATCCAATTAAATTCACTACTACAATATATTCTACTTTTTTATTTAATTGCTAAAACAAATCAAATTAAGCAAATAAATCTTGAAAATTTATTTAGTAATACTCCAAAACATTCTACGTATAATTCTAGAGTAAAAACAGCAAATTCCTAACCTCAATATTCTAGGAAAATAAAAATAAAAATAATCACACAATATTAAACTGAAAATAAAACAGAATATAATAAGAAGAAAATTAACATCAAAAATTACAGAAAATCACCTAAGCTAACAATATGCAAAGACTTCAATTTATGCTTCTAAGAGATATATCTAATTTTTGTAGAAAAATAAAATTGAAAATAATTATAGAAAATACTAACAGATAATAAAAATC
Organism: Selenicereus undatus; assembly: GCA_017589665.1. Taxonomy (NCBI): domain Eukaryota; kingdom Viridiplantae; phylum Streptophyta; class Magnoliopsida; order Caryophyllales; family Cactaceae; genus Selenicereus; species Selenicereus undatus. Next base: position 55,738,505 of record JACYFF010031955.1, read on the forward strand.
TAAGTTAAATAACTAATAAACTACACTTTAAAAAAATAAGAAAATAAAGAAAAAAATTAACCATGTTATTAAACATAATTTTTTGGACTTAGTCAAACTCTGAAAATGTAAAACCAAAATTAAGATATCCAGTAAATTAATATTTATCATCAACACAGAAATTGACTATTTCATGAGCTAGACTGTAAAAGACATCCAACAGTGGATCTTCTTGTTTTCCCATAGATCACAGTTCACTTAGGTCCAGCCCTAATATAAACTCTACTAGTTTTGATAACCCCAGCACCAGCACAAGAATTTAATCAAACTAGAACAGTAAGCATTAGAAAAGCATCATCAACACCTTGTAACCAATTTACTAGCAAATTAATTTTACAAAGATCTATAATGATTTCATAATGAAAAGATATGGGTTTGAGTCGTCCATGAACGAATTGGGTGATACTTGTGCCTAAAAGACTAAAACTTATATGTATTTAAACTCTGTAAACTACCATATGAATTTATATTGAACTAATTAACATGCATTCTGATTAATCTAACAAAAATATCTTTGAAAAATAAACACAAACCATTATGGAATCATGGAATAAAATCAAGTAGACAACAAAGTAGAAAAATAGTCTCAAAATAATTAATTTAGGATAGTTTCAAATTGATTATGCTAAGTATAGAGAAAAAAAACTACATACTCATATTATACTTAATCACATAGACTATCCAAATAATTCATGTTCAGTAACAAAGTAAACTAATAAAATAAAAATCAATAATACCTTGATAATAATGTGAGTATGTTGATGGTGTACTGTGCTAATGATCTTGATGCTAATAATGTGTTGATGATGATGGATGAAGATAGAGGATGATGATGACAATGATGATGATGATAATGCGTGATTGATGATGAGGAGATGATGAATGGTGATGACCTTAATCGTAATAATGGTGTGACGTTGATGTGATGATCATGTACGATGATGATGACAAGGCCTTGGGAAGGTGACTAGCATGACAAATGCGAGGGAGGATGTAGTGAACTGCAAGAGAAGGGAAGGTGATGGCGGGATTGGCTTGCAGTGTGATGACTGAACTTATAGCATGAATAATCCCTCTAGGGTTTTGTAAGATTTCTTCTCTTTTAAGTGTTTCAACTCCTCTTTAATTTAGGAGAGTAATCTTGAAATCCAAGTCCAAATAATCATTAAGAAAATACCTATTTTGCATAATCATTTTTTTCGGACCAACTTGATAAATCCGCTTGTTAAGTCCTTCAATAACTAAAAGTCGCATTATAACGTCTTTTCTTCTCCTCTTGACTTTACTAATTGTTAACCTAAAAAATTGTTAAAATAAAGTATATTAGACAAAATAATATGTATAACATAAGATAAATAATTGTTAAATTATGACTTAACACAATGTCTTCTTAGAAGAAGAAATTACACCTCCTAAGGAAAGGTCCATAATGGACCAGCTGATCGATGAGGCGGACAATGCTAAGCTTACTCTTTGCACTAGAGAAGATGAAGCTATGAGGACCACACTGGGTTTCATCCATCACCAACAATGGACTTGGCCCCGACAAGGTGATAGTCGATGAAGCTAAGGGAAGATATCGCAACATCATTTGGATTACATCGAACAGCCTAAAGGAGATCTAGCTTGTTATTGGAGAGAGCCCATGCCACCTCCCAAGCTTTCTTTTGAGGCTAAGATCAAGTTTAATTGTCCTGTTGGGTTAGATGATCGGTCTCCCTCATCTTTCACTTTCCCTATAAAGGTCTCTGAGAGTATTGTAACTTAGGATGTCATAGATGTACTTGCTTTTTCTAAATATGAATGTTTTTGAATATGCATATGAGAATGTCTTTGTTTATATTAATAATCAAGGTGACTTTCATCAAGGTCTAGTCAAAATAATTGAAGAACAAGCTGATAAAACTCCAATTTTAGAAGAAACAATAATAATAGATGTGGGAACAAAAGGACCAAAGGAAATAAATATTAGAAAATAACTAAATTAAGAAGAAATGGAATAATTCACTCAAGCTAATAGAATTTAAAGATATTCTCACTTGGTCTTACAAGCATATTCCTAGAATAGACAAAAAAATTATACAACATAAAATGCACTTACACCCCGATGCTAAGTAGCCAAACAAAAACTAAGAACAATGAGACTAGAATGAGCTATTAAGATTTTTTAAAAAAAAGTAGTATCAAAACAGTTAAATGCAGGATTCCTTATGGTCTCTAACTATCCATAATGGGTTGCTAATATTGTTCTAGTACCCGAGAAGGGTGAGATGGTTAAAATGTGCATTGACTTTGGAGACCTTAACAAATTCAATCCAAAGATGATTACCCCTTCTGCCAAATAGACCTTTTAGTAGATAACACGGTAGGACATCAACTTTTGTACTTCATGGATGGCCATGGAGGCTACAATCAATTCAAAATGGCCATAGAGGATCAAGATAAGTCTACATGCATCACACGATTGGGCACTTGTTGTTATAATGTTATGATGATCGACCTTATCAAGTTGTATGAAGAGCTAATGGGATTGTCAAGAACTGTCACTAGTAAAACAAAAATAATGATAATAATAATAATAAGGCTTTCATTGTATTTAATGCCCTTGAATTAGAAGTATAAAAAAACTCTTCTTGTGGGGTTTGTAACCCAAGTAACAAATTGCAGAAGATAATATTTGTAATCTAGAGGATTCTAGACAAGCTAAACAAAAGAAACAAATGAAATAATAGACAGTAAAAACAAGAAGGTCTCTCTCCTCATTGATTGAAAGATAATTAATATTCAAGTAATAAATTGCTTTCACTTTCTTAATAAAAGTGAATTACTGTTTGACTCAGTTTGGATGCGACCTAATTCATCTGCATAAAATTAATATATAGGGTCATTCATCATGAGAGCAAGAGCTGGTGCATGACTTTAGTGATAGGATGACGTGCTCTTTTATTCCTCTTAAGGAAAACCTACATATATATATATATATATGTATGTATATACATATATATATATATGTATATACATATATATATGTATATACATATATATATGTATATACATATATATATGTATATACATA
>JACYFF010031955.1:55742019-55757718 GCA_017589665.1 Selenicereus undatus
TATATATGTACATATATATATATATATATATATATGTATGTATATATATATATATATATATATATATATATATATATGGGGACACATATACTAGCATATGAAATAAATAAAGTAACATAATATAAACAACAAACAAAGAGGCGAAAAATTACATTCATGAATGACATGAACCTAAACTCACTATGGGGAGTTGCTCATCGCCACTGTGCAATACCTTCTATCTATCTCCTCGCTTAGCGGCGCCGACGACGGCTCCTCAAAGGGTCGTTGGCTCCTATAGGCTCTTCATAAGTTATTTTGGTCCCTAACTTTGTTGTTCCTAATATCCACGTTAGTTCTTGTTCCTCTTATCTTCATTTAAGGTTTATCTAACTTTGTTTCTGGTATCCTTGTTGTTGCTTTTTTCACTTATTTTCCATCCGATTTCTCCTATTACTCATTGAATTTGTTCGGAATTTCCCTAATTAAAGCTTTCTTGAGGTGCGATGACCCTGGTGCACCAGGAATCTGGCTTCGTAGTTCCCTGAGGAGCTGGGAACGTCTACCTTCACAAATAGTCTTTCTCGTATCCAGGTGGGTTTAGTCCTTTTGTATTTGTTATTTTACTGCCATCATCATCTGGTTTTTTTGCAAAATTAATGTTCTTCTGATGTGTGCTTTGGGTGTTTGGTGTTAGTGGGCACTGTTTTACAGTTTGGGCTTGTGGGTAAGAGGATGCCATGACCTGAATCTTAGTCTCAGGTGGATTTGTCGAACTACCTTAATCAAGTTAGAGCGTAGTCTTGTTGAAGCTTGATTGGGGGTTGTGGTGAGGTTGTGACTTGAATTTTGGTGGGTAGAATAAGTGTTTGGGTAGTTGTTGGAAGGTATTTTGGATACTGAATTATGGGCTAAAGAGTGGACGATACTCTCGCATACCTTATGGACTCTCACTGGGGAGGTGAACTAGATGAGGATGTTAAAGTTATGAACCATCCCCAGCATGCTATTTGGGAAGCTTGGAATCTAAAAGATACTGATAATAAATTGTTTAGGAGCCATGAATTTCTAAAGGCAATAAGTCAATATGAAAGGGCACTTCAACCCTTGGCTTTTGGGGAATCTTTCTGTGATAAGGATGCCAGCCTTATGCAAGCGCTTGCAGTAAACTTAAACTCAAATTTAGTGGCGTGCTAGCTGAAACTTGAAGAATATGAGGGAGATAAATTTCATACTGATCTTACATTAAGATTCGACCCCAACAATGTGAAGGTCAAATATCAAAGAGCCCAAGCTTATTTAGGTATGGGTTTAGTAGATGACACTCAAACGGATCTCAAAGTTGCACTAACATTTGAGCCGGGAAATCATACGGTATTGCAAGTGTTGAGGAAACTTAACGAAATCTTTGGTGTCCAAGAGTGAGGTGAGTCTTTGAGAAACTGTAAGCAAGCCGACTTGATAGTTGGGAATCTAAAAAGGAGTTTGGATCGACAATGGAGACTTTGGAATGGAAAGAGGAGGTGCATTAACTGAGGACACTAAACAGAGTTATAGTGGTGACTGGAAACTACCTTTATGTTCAGAGGATAAACCCATACTCCTTGGGCATGATGAAACTCTAAGAGTCGAGGATGTCGTGATGTATGACATCTCAGAGAATCAAATTAGGCTTAATGCACAGGTAGACTTAGAGACCATTGATAGGCCTTCTATTAACCACAATAAGGGTGAGGAATCTTCACATATTACAAGTGTGAACGAGAATGCTATCTTAAAATATAAGACTAAAGTTGCCTCTCAATCTAATTTGGTGTTTGAAGGCTATGATGACACTGAAAGCATGTTTAGTTCTAGCAAGGAGGACATGGTCTCCTATTCAAATGCAAAGAAGCTTAAGTCTTGCATCAAGCTATCTCGCACAGCATATGACTTCCTTACTAGAGGCCATGAGTTAAATTTTACTTTATCTTCTCAATCTACCTAGTTGAGAATAAAGGCAGTTGAGAAAAGTGACGCATCTTCTATGGAGACAACTGAGGTTGTGAGTTGGAGGAACAGGGACCTCTATTGGACATGATCATGAGTTGAATGACATGAAAGGTAGTGTAGGTAACTTTTTTTAATTCTCAGCCACAAACAGGAGTCACCTTAATCGAAGACGCCAGCGCAAGGGGAAAAGATCTCATAGGAGATACCAGAACAACTCTACTAGGAACACTAAGAGGTCAACCGTGACTGCGGACAAAAATAACATTATCTTGTTAAAGACTAACTCTTTTGAATGGGGTAAGGAATTTTATCTGCAGGGTAAATGACAGAGATGACTCCAATGTGATCGACGAGAAGATATAAGTTCAGTTCTAAACCACATTGATCGTGTCAAGCGAAGGGCCGAATTAGTACCTCTGGATGTGCAAATACTAATAACAAAGAATAAACGAGCAATCGAGTATGAGTCTTATAATGGGTCAGAAATCTCCTCATGTAATTTTCCTACTATGTCATGTAATGAAGCTTATTTAGTAGCTGATGTAGTCACTTAAGCTAGGTTAATAATTGTTTGATGGATTGCATTACCCAGCAGACAAAAAAAAAAAAAAACTAAGAGGGATGACTACTGTTAATGGTACTACCTAAGGAGCTCAAGTTCTGTTTAAAGAACAAAAAGATAGGGGCCCCTTATTCAACTAAAAAGGAAAAACAAAACTTGGTCGTTCATTCGCAAAACATGATTTATTAAATTTTGAAGTATGTGTCTTCCTTATTGGATTTTCAACAATTGATTCAACTAAAGTTCATGAAAAAGAAAAATAAAAAACCTATGGAAGTCAAATGGCATAAGAAAGAACTGCAACTTACTCATTTCTACATGCTTGAAATTTGGTGTAAATTTTGCTAAGATCAAATTACCAGTCGCTAAGAAGTACCCGAATCATGTCGTGAGAAATAAAGTGCCTCTATTTTATTTCTTGTGTTGCATAATATGTAATCCAAAAAAATTTAAAGTTTCATAAAAACACAAACTAGCTCTTTAAATCCTCAAGTCCACAAAATGGGTCAAACTCGAGTTGGAAACAAATCTAAGCTCACTAGAGTTCACCCTCTACAATTTGCTTAAAGCCTAAAGTAAATTTGGGTAAAGAAATACCTTGATTTGATCTAACTAATAGTATGTAGGAAGTTCACAGATAAATTTTAGGTGGAATAGCAAGTTAAAAAATATATAAATGGACTGACCCCAGGAGAGGCTAAGTTGGTAAATAAAAAAAATTGTGAAATGGCTAAAACAACATATATAGTCATCAAAGTCAAAGTTCAAATGATAAAAAGAATAAATGAAAATTGAGGCTATCAATTTAGCCTGAGTAAATAAAATTCAAAGCCAAAATCAAAATTAAATAGTGGTTATTAACTAATCTCAAACAATCAAAACCAAGGCAAATGGTTATTAATTTAACCAAAAATAAAATAGAATCAAATCAAATTATTTAAAAGAACTATGGTTGGTTTGATCCTTTGTAAAAGACGTACACAAGCAACTCATGACCAAAAGTGAGTACAACCTAATTTCTAAATCAAATAAAATTGCTCCTTCTCTGACATGCATATGAAGAATGTGTATGTATAGTTCCTACAAGGTGCCGACACAAACATTATCTAATGTAATAAAGATGTTAGTGTGGGTGATTCGACATCAAAACATGATAAATGTCAATCAAAAGTAAATAAGGTTTTATTAATACAAGATAAAACGAAGAAAGAAAAGTTAAACAAAATGAGTCGGTATCAAATGGCGGTGCCCTAAGACGGAGATGTAAATAAGGAGCTTCATTCTCTTGAATAGGGTCGTACTAAAAAAAACCAATGCACATTTGTTGTACGTCGTTAAATTGTGTTGTGCCTTTATATTTATTTATCAAGGTTTTGCCCATCATAATTTTTAACACACTCGATGAGACCGTATTTTCCTTTTCTTCTCTGATTCATATATTTTAACTAATATTTGTTGCTTTTCCTTCTTTTACTTTGTTTTTGTGTGATTTTTATAGAAAAATGGCACTTCAAGTTACCATCAATTTCAATGAGCTTCCTGACACTATTTTGGTCAAGCACAAGATGCTTAAGGCAAGGAAAAATGTTCAAATGCTCTTCACACTAGTACCATAATCCATCCTTGCCAAATTTTCATTGGAAAATTCAATGGAACCATTTTAGGCCGGGAAAGGACAAGCAAGCCCACCTCTATGGCTAGTAGACCATTGGCCAAGAAGGCAATCAAGAACTTGAAGCGCAACTAGTGCAGAAGTGGCAAACATTGTGTTAACTCTAGTGCACCTAAGATGGCTCTGTCCCCAGCCTTAGAGCTAGCCAAAAATTGAGGAGGGATTGCCAACAATAGCCATCCTCCATAACATGCCCATCAATGGTTATGCCCATTAACTCAGTACCAGCTTCCCACTACAAGCAAGTTTCAACTTGGAGGGGAACCCTAACCCAAACGACAGCTCGACCAAGGCAAGCATGGGTCCTTAATCTAGTCTCGAAGCAAGCTCAAGCACCCACCTCAGTCCAAGGTAGGTTTGGGTTGCTACATGCACCTAGAAAGAGCCAAGCCAAGCAAAAAGCCCCCCAACTTTAAAGTACATTAATAATCCATTTTGGGAAGGTACCTAAGGAGTCAGAAAAGCACCTCAAGTATAATCAATGAGGCGTATTTTCATCATGACCATCCCCATCGATATTCTAGTGGCTGAGGTAATGATAACCTCCTATTCAAAGGAGGAAACAACACCTAAAACTTTGAAGTTCAAATTCGTCAAACCTTCAATCTCAAGTACCCCTATTAGGGTGCCAAGAATTTATAGGTTAGGGAGGCTACTCTTCCTCAAGTTCCAATAAAAGGCAGAAGGATATTGCCTTCTTGGTCACTGAGTCAAATTCACTTGACCTCAATGGGGTTTAATCACAGGCGTACAATGGCCCGATCACAAGATGAAGGGCCACAACATTAACATATGTTGAGGTGACTTTACAATTTTCGATAACCACCCTCAATAAAGGTAAGAGCCAACCGGAAGAATAACACAAGGTTACAACTCCCATGTTTTATGACCTCATAATGCTTCTTTAAGAAGAGGAGTCATCAGCTGACATCCCATGAGGCCAAATCACTGAGGATGGTCAGGTTGACAACATGTTGGTTTTAGTGACTACGACTCCGAGTCTTGAGGAACAAATGCAAGAGTTGCAAAGGAAGCTTGCCGAAAAAGAGGTTGAAATTGTTGACCGCATTATTCACCTTGAAAACAAAGAGCATGAAAAAGCTAATGAGCTTAGCAATAGCAACACAGTTATCACTCAAAAGATATCAAGGAGGTGATAGCCCAAAGGATTGGTGAACACTAAGTAGCCATGAATCCCCCTATGTTGGGATACAAGAACTCGTATTCAAGTCACTATGACTCGATTCCTTTCCCCAAAGGTTATTGGAAGTCAAATTGCAAGAAGTTCTGTAAAATAAATGGGTCCCCCCATGAACATTTATCCCATTTGATACTCAACATGCGGTGAAACTACCTTAAATGATGCATTATTAGCTAGGCAGTTTATAAGTGCCTCAAAGGGGAAGTTTTTACATTATATACTTAACTTCAGCCACCTATATCAATTCACACTTGAGATAACTTTCAAAGGGTATTGTTGGCCCAATTTATGAGTTCAAAATGAAAGGCTTCAATAGTAGACCTTGGTGAGATGCACCAGAAGCCAAACGAGAGTGTGAATGTCTTTATACAAGGTGGAGGAGTCTAAGCCTTCAATGCCCATAAAAGCTAAAGACCAATAGACATTTCAAATGTGTGCTAACAACTTAGACCTTTAAATTAGTACATGTGTTGGTTGAGCCTCAAAACTTTGATGCCCTTGTGTCCAATACAAGCAATGACAATGTCCCCATCAGAAAAGTACGCAACCTAAGAGGGAAGAAAGCAAAAGGACAACCTAGAAAGGAGAGTCAATGTCCACCTTTATCAAAACAAACCCAAAGCCTACCAATAGGGAAGCGTCAATTACAATGGCAGAGGCAAGCAAAAGGAAGAAAGCAGGCGACTCAACCTCCATAAAAACAAGGAGAAGAAGTATCCCTTTGGCGATGATGATGTGTAGGCGATATTTGATAAGTTAATGGCTACAAAAGACATCTCCTTTCCAAAGCCAAAGGGACCTGTTGAAGTCAACAAGGCAAACGATCTAAAGTACTACTCATACCACAGGATTGTTAGCCAACCCATAAAGGGCTATTGTGTCTCCAATGACATAATTGAGGACACAATCAAAAGGACAGAAATCGAGATCGAATGAGCACTACCCAAAGGGCCCATTATATCGTCAAATGCAAACCCAACAATCGAATAGAAGGATGACTCTCATGCATCATCCTTAGAAATTAATAAAGGGATGCTAATGGGGTCATTCCCACTTTATGTAGTCCCCATCAAATTTATTATCGATGACTATTTGGCAATACTCTGGGATATCCCAAACATACTTTGTCCTTCACCAAGAGAACCAACATTACGTGATTTTTACCTAGACCCATATCTATTGGCACGGGTGACATTAGCAGATGATGATGATGATGATGCCTTTAGGTGCAAACATACTTCAACATGAGATCATTTCGACAAGGAGTGGTAAGAGATTCTTGGTCCCCAAGAGAAAATGTAAGGATAGAATTTGCCATAAAAGGAAAATAAGAAAAACAAAAAGAAGAAGTTGAAGGCCAAAAAGTAGTTAAAGATAACTTCTGAAAAAGATTACGTGCCACCGATTAAGACTCCCTTCAATTTACGTGATTACTTCCCTAGGGTTTCTTTCCCAATGACACCTTCTATGATGATAATGCCCCTAAGATGAAGCGAGCCAATGTTACATGGTTTCACGGGTTGATGAATAGGAAGAAGTGAATATCACTTTACAACACAACTCATGAAGTGGATCAAGTGATCGTTTGGTCCGATCATCAACTCAACTGCTAGAATTAGTGAGAAAGAGAAGAAGAAAGAGACAAAACCAGAAGGATCACTAACATCAAGGAATGCTAAAGGGGAAAGTGAAGACAAAGGAACCCCATCAAGCTCAAATAGCAAAGGTGCCTCTAAGGATACAAGGTTGATCAAAGACCCTAACAAGAATCTTTCCATGCCAATCCCTTTTTAACTTCGTCAAGTGTCTCATAAAGGGAGGGTTTGTTATGATGTTATCTCCCATCTCAAGTGAATCCCAACACATCTAATTGTCTATGATGCTTTACGAATGTCAAAAGAGCTAACAAGGGCACTTCAGGGGTTAATGGACTCAGATGACTATAACAATCAAGTTGACCCCATTGAAGTAGAGGAGGTGCTATCTTCCAGTTTAAACGAATGTGTTGCATGCATGACTTGTATAACATTCACCTATAAAGACCTTCAGTTGTGGTCCGTGAATCATAATATGCTTTTATACACTACTGTTATGATCGGATATAAAAGGGTAAATCAATCCCACTCGATTATGGTTCTGCAGTCAATCTCCTCTTGTATTAAGAGCGATAGGGATAATACCAAATTAGTTATCCCCGACTTTGCTCACAATACAAGGTTTCAATCAGGTGGAGAAAAAAGCCATAGTACTATTTGAGTTGAATAACCTTTATGTGGATGCACTCTTTCACCTAATAGATGTCAATTATGTCGATACTAAATTTTGCAAGATAGAAAATTTTTAAACCCCTTCAAACCTAAGTGAGGGCAATTAAAAAGAAGAAAACATGGCTCCTAATCTACCCCAAAAAGTCACTTGAGTCGCTAACAACTACGTTAATGAGTGAAAAAGCTTCAAGCCTCGTAGCCAAAGGTGTTGTTGAAATACACTCTAAAGACCAGAGAAGAGCCTCGTAGTCAATGGAATACCTCCTAAAATCTTCAACTATCACATGATGTGGGAGTTCTCAAAGCCTATGTCATAGATGATATGGTCTTCACACCCTCAGAACAAGATATGCTTTCCCAAAATTAGCAAGTCCAACCTAGAATCTCGGTGTTTCAAAGACTTAGAGAAGTAAATGGACCCAAGTAAAAGAATATTTGAATTAGAAAGAAGTGGAAGTTGAAGAAGAAAAAGCAATAGCTTAGAGCTTTGGTTAGGTTCGTGAACAAAAACAAAGTTGACCAAGTTGAGCACGTTAAACATGTAGTGCCCATTGCCGATAAGGAAAACGCTCAAAAGTTTTCAATCCCTTGTCAAGAAGCTTCCAAACATCATAAGATATTCACTACAGACTATGAAATGTGTGGTAAGGCTCAAGCTCAAGTTGATTTGCCAAATGCACAATTGATGACTTAACTCCCATAGAATAAGAGACACCTCAGGATTTTGTTGAGGTTGTTCAACTAGTACCACCAGAGATAAAAGATGGTCTTCGACCAACCATTGATGAGTCTCAGGAAATAAATCTTGGGACAATTGATGATCCCAATCTAATTTTTGCTAGTGCTATACTGTTGATGAATAAGTCGCACATTATGAACATCTCCTTTAAGACTACTAAGACGTATTTGCTTAGGGATTCCAAGGCACATTGAGCCTGGATCTAAATGTCACTGTTCACAAGCTGGTTGTTTCTGAAGCCGTGAAGCTAACAAAATAGCCTTAAGGGCGCTTTCGTCTGAAGTTGACAATCCAAATTAATGCTAAAGTGGACAAGCTCATAATGGTTAACTTCATCCGTAAAGTTCAAAGCCCAACTTGGTTAGCTAACATTATCCTTGTTCGGGAAAAAAAAAAGTCAGCTTTGGAGATGTGTGGACTTTAGGGACCTAAACAATGCATGTTCAGGGATGATTTTCCACTACTAATCACCGAGGTCCTTATGGATGCTACTATGAGGTTTCGAATGCTCCCTTTTATGGATGGAATTTTGGATACAATCAAATCAAAATGGACTCCGAAGATGAGGACGTAGTTGCCTTTTGGACACCACAAGGTGTATACTATTACACGATAATGCTATTTGGTTTGATAAATGTCGGGGTCACCTATCAGAGAGCCATGACAATTATTTTGTATGACTTCCTCCACAACCTCATTGAATGCTATGTTGATGACTTGGTTGTGAAAACAAAAGAAAGAGAAAATCATCCACATAAATTGAGAAAGCCTTTGAAAATTTATGTGTACATCAACTCAAGATGAACACCTCAAAATGTGCGTTTGGGATTACATTGAAGAAGTTCCTTAACTTTTTTGTTGAGGAAGAAGGAATAAAAATTAACCCTAATAAAGTTAAATCCATAATCTGAACGTGCACTACGAGAGACTTAAGAGAATTATGAGGTTTGCAAGAAAGGTTACAATACATTTGCGGTTCATCTCAAATTTATCTTCACAAGACTCTTGAAATAATATGCTCCTTTTGTTTGGGACAAAGCACTTCAAAGTGCTTTTGAAAGCATCGAGCAATATTTGACAAAGTCACTTGTCCTAATGGCTCCAATACATGGAAGACCATTGATTTTATATACAACAGCCCTTGAATGATGCTTAAGGGCTATGTTGGCCCAAACTAATGATGAAGGAAAAGAAAATGCTTTGCATTAGCTGGACAATGGTGGGGGCTAAAATAAATTACTCCTATATAAGGAATATTTGTCTTACATTAGTCTTCAAAGTTCAAAAGTTAAGGCATTACCTTCTATCCCATCATATTACCTTAATCTTGAAGGCAAATACACTAAAATACATATTATCTAAGGTCGTGCTATCAAGAAGATTAGCTAAATGTGCTATGCTTCTAGCCCCTTTTTCGTATCAAGTTCATGCCTTAAAAGGCAATGAAGGGACTCATCATTGCCCTTGAGTTAGCCCCCGAAATGCATATTGTGCAGCTAGAAGTGCTTGGTGACTCCTAGTTAATCATCCGAACATAGATGGTCAGTACAATGTAGAAAAATACCAAATTGGTACCACTTTCCCAAAGGACAAGGTGTCTTCCGAATCAATTCCTTTAGGTAGCTTATCCATGTGCCGAGGTTCGAATATGATAAGGCAAATGTCGTATAGAAATTGGTCGTTTCTCTAATACTCATAGATGAAAGAGAAATTCAAATGACCATTGGCAAACATCACTTGTTGTGCTTAACCTTCAACTTAGTTTAACAAAATAGAAGAAACAAATGTAGTCTTGGTTTTAAAGGTCAAAGAAAAAGCATAATGTCAACAACCTCTCATGAAGTACCTCCAGCATGGTATCATACCCACTAGTCTAAAAAAAAGGAAACAAACACCAATATGACTTATATTAAAAATAACACTTTATATTGCGAAACTTTTGATGGCGTGTTCCTTAGATGCTTGTCAAAAGAGGAGGCTAGTTATGTCCTAAATCACGTTTATGCTGGCCCATGTGATGCTCATCAAATAGGCCCAAACTTACTGACCAAATCAAAAGGTTGGGCTATTATTGGCTAACTATGGTATAAGACACAATTTGCTAAAGCATACCAAGCTTGTCAAATGCATGGTCATTTCATTCATCAGCTACCACAGTTACTCAATCCAAGCATACTATTTTGGCCCTTGCATACATGGGCATTAGATGTTATAGGACCTTTCAAGCGATCCTCCTCCCATCGCCATGTATTCATTCTGGCAGCCACAAACTATTTCTCCAAGTGGGCTGAGACCATTCCATTAAAAAACGTGGGAACAAAAGAAGTCATAGATTTCATCAGGACCACATCATTTATAGATGTGGAGTCTCATACAAAATTATTTTGGATAATACTCTCTAGTTTAAAAATAAAATGATGATAAGACTTGCAGAGAAGTACAAGTTCAGACACATCTTTTCATCAAGCTAATTGAAAGGTCAAGATGAAGCATTCAATAAAGTGCTTTATAAGACTCTAAAGAACATGGTCTGAAGATAAAGGAGGTATTAAAACGAACGATTAATAAAGCTTTATGGGCTCATCGAACCACAGTTCGAACAAGCAACTAGTGGTACGCCTTACGAATTGGTTTTTGGCTCAAAAGTTGTGCTATCCCTTGAGGTGTAATTGTCTTCCCTAAGAGTGGCCATGCAATTCACCAATCCAGATAAAAATATGCAAGTAAGACTGTTCAAACTTTATGCATTAGATAAGCGTCAGTTAATTGCTTAGCATAGACTTGAAATTTACTAAGCTTAAATGGTTGGTGCATTCAACAGGTGAATCAAGTTTTGCTTATTTGCTGTTGGTGACTCAGTCTTACTGATAAGGAGATCTATTGTCATCAATCGAAAGACATAAGGGAAATTAGTTCAAGTGAGAGGGCCACTATGTAGTTACCAAGGCCTTACCTAAGGAGGGGGCATATGAATTCTCAAACTATGATGGATAAGTTGTATATGCTTGTGTTAATGGCAAGTTTATAAAGAAATTCGTTATTCAAAGTTTCTAGATAGTTAAAGGGATCTATCCCTAAAGAGGGCTACATGGGCAATCTAGCTTCATGCTAGACCCATCCTCCAAAAACAAAGTTACCCTTTCTTGATGCATAGTTATGTTATCCACGTGATATTGTAAGTTGTTATTTAAAGTTCAAAGTAAAAGACAACTTTTAATTGTCATTTTTCTTAGTGTAATTATGCTGATTTTTTACTATTGTGAGAAAAAAAAATAGGGATGAGGGAAAGAGAATTGTAATTAGCTATTAAAAATGAAAAGAAAGGAAAAGAAAAAGAAGATATTGCATCATAAATATACTTTTCTCTTATTTCATCATTCAAAATGAACTAGTACAAACTAGATTAAGGACTCAAATCTCAACACAAGTTGAAAATAAAGGGAAATAAGGCACAAAAACAAAACATGACCCAACACTTGTTAAGAGGCATAATAGAGTCAATCAAATTCTTGAGTTGATCCTTCTCCTTTTCCAAGTCATGGAGTTTTAGCAAATCTTGCCTCAGCCAACTTCATTTGAAGTTGGCCCCTTTCCTTTTTCTAAAGATAGAGAGGGATCCTTAGCTCCCTTCTGCAATAACAAATTTCTATTTCTGATTTAGGAAGTCCTCTCGCATCTTACGAATGCATTCCTCTTTCTTTAAAATCTCATTTTCTATCAGTTCAAGCTTCAAAGCTTCAGTGGATAATACTTAAGATTGGTCTCAATTTGAGCAATTTTAGAGGAGCAAATGGAATCCTAACAAGACAAGAGATTAAGTCGTT
The DNA here is from genome assembly GCA_017589665.1 of Selenicereus undatus. Classification (NCBI taxonomy): domain Eukaryota; kingdom Viridiplantae; phylum Streptophyta; class Magnoliopsida; order Caryophyllales; family Cactaceae; genus Selenicereus; species Selenicereus undatus. Next base: position 55,754,256 of record JACYFF010031955.1, read on the forward strand.
GGGTGTCTACCAACTCTTAAGCTTCTATAACAATCTCTGCTTCATTAAATGCTTCCTGTACCTTAGAAGTCAACCAATACATTTCTATAATGCTAAGCCAAGAGCTGTCAACCGTGGGGCAAAGGACCTTTAAGGATTGGAAAATCAGCAACCTATTAGCCAGCAAAGCTTGTGTTGGGTCCGGATTGGAAATCACATCCACGATATTGTTTACCCCCCACTAAGACCCAATTGGACCCAGCCTTCTATTTGAGTTAGAAAAGAGGCTCTCAATTGTGGTAGATGATACGACTGCAAGCACACAGTGGCATTGTAGCAAATCAAGGTTGATCCCACAGAGACTAGGTTGATCTATTAGGCTATATTCTCTCAAGATATGCTAAGCGAATCAAAACTTTAGATTGATAAAAATACTACGATAATGAAACGACTATAACTAATTCAAGGGGTTTCAATTCAACAACTTCTAATTCACTAATTTTAAATCAATTAAGGAGAAAACGCATAGGAATTCATGTAGTTATGAAAGTTGATTGGATCAAAATTATGAACATGTGCTTTTCTCTAATCGGTTAATTTCGAGGAATTGTAATCTCTCCAAAAATTTAGTCTATTCTTTCGAATCTAACCAAATTTGTCTAAACTAAGCAAAAGTCATTCTTTCTAACTAATTTTTCTTAATCCAAGTTAAACATCTTCGATTACACTCTAGTCCTCCTAACATGCAAATCTCTCTTTCAAGACGACGTTATGTCAGGTTTTATCAAGCAGACCAACAATCAAATGTCACATTTCAGTTTTTCACCCGATTGTTTCAAGTGTGCAAGCAAACTTTGGCCAAAAATATACCCACAACATGATAATCACTTGATAGAATAAAATCAAACCAATCTTGAAATAAGCACAATTCTCTAGATTAAAACTTGATCCAACTACACTTTCATAAACTACTAAATCCCTAGACAAAAATTAAACTACTCACGTATGATTAAATTAAACATCTAACTACTCTAAAATGATAAATCTAAAGAGAAAAGAGAAGACGGGAGAGAAGAATTTGGTCAGCAAAATTGCATGCTTGAATCTTTTGATTGCAGAGCCCGATCCCTCTTCCTCGCGAACCTTCTTCGTCTACTTGCTCTCAACTCTCTCTAAAATCCTAATCTACTTGAAGAGAGGAAAATGAATGGAATGGGACAGTGGATGTGTTGAAATAAGGATGAGAGCCCCCTTTTATAGCAAAGTTGCTGTAAGTCGAACAGCCACACATATAACTGATATTAAAAACTACTTGGAAGTTGAAAACCGTGAGAAAATAAACAACCTCGTATAGAGACACCACGGACCGTGGCATCCACCATGGGCAAACCGTGGTGTCCACTGCCTCGACATTCTTCTATTCTTCTCTTTCTTCCATGGGCATGGTGATTGGGGGCATCTGTGGGGGCCTCAAAGTTTGCTCAAATAAGGGTCAAAACAAGGGGAAAATGGTCCAAATTCCTGCAATAATCATCAAACAACCATACCTAAGCATAAATCGAGAATAGGAGTATAAATGATAACTTAAAGCATATAATTCTCCTAAAAATGCAGCAAACTGACCCTAAAATGATGTATACAATAAGCACTTATCAGTGGAACACTATGAATTGGTTTAACCTCCATTACATCATACGGAATCACCGGTGCAGGGATGATAGTAGTCATAAGAAGATCACACACTACAAGAAATGTTGCATCTACCCATGCTTAAATTTTCCTCGTTCCACACTTATATCCATGTCAGGATCTATTTGCAACGCTTAAAGTAAGCTTGCATAGGATATCAATGAGGAAAAATTGACAACACTTAACAAGCATGGCCAATAGTGTAGTACCCACGCCTATATCCATGGAAGACTGCACCATCTACCACGCTTATAGGCATAGGTAGTGTTGAGTTATTTTGATTAAGTTTTGATGATAACAAATCCAAGTGTAAAAATTTGTCCAAGTAATGTTGCTCCAAACACGATCTCCAAACAGGCCTAACTGGTGTTTTCTTTTTTATATTAACTGGTTTGCTACATGTGAGAACAAGTCTTTAAAACAGGTTCTACGTGGTGGTTCTATATTAAGAACAACTCGATTGTAAAGCATGTTGTTCCTGGACTCTAGCAAGATCAGCTCGACGTAAAGCATGTGGTTCCTAAACTCTAGCAATGCAAAGAACAACCCCAGCAAACAAGGTGGCCTTGGTGTTCACAGCAGCTCTACAAATCTTGGACAAGATGACTGATTCAAAACAAGAAGTCTTGGGTATATAGGTTTTATTTATTTAGACTCGTGTTAATATGCCAATATTGAAAATGCTTTTAAACACCTCTTGAATCGGTATTCGCACTAAGTACTTCAGAACACCAGTTGCAAACAACCCTACGAACAGGGTGCCTAGGGTGTTTCTGAACTGAAGTGGCCATACCCGGTTATCTTCGAAAATTCATTTCGGTTGGCCAAGATCTCCAGAAAAATTTCTTTGAACTCCAAGATTGCTATCTTTTTGGAAAGGATATTTTTCTTGAAAAAGATTGTGGGAGATTTGCTAAAATAGGTTTTTGGGAATTTGCCAAATCTAAAAGATTTTCTTTGCCCATATTTTCGGATTTGATAAAAATCCCAAAGCTGAAGATTTCTGGTTGCTTTTTGAATCTTCTTCACGGCTATGAGAAGATAAGGGTTATCTCTCGAGATAACAAATCCCTTATAACTTGGAAAAACTTGCCACTAGCCGTTGGGAATATTTCTCTTGAAAATCCTTTTCCAAACTTAGCTGATTTCTTCTCTTCTCCTTGGTTTTTGACCGTTGGGTTTTTGTGCATAAAAGCTCAGCTCTTTCGCCCCCACAAGACACTGAGACATCGAGAGAAAAAGGGAAGAAAAGAAAGCAAAGAGTGAAAACCTGGAAACACACAACATATAGGAAATTTCAAAAAGAGGTTTTTCTAGAAGAGTTTTTGAGCTATTCTTGAGAAAAGAAAAACCAACTCAAGTTGTGTTTAAACTGAGCTTTCGATATATTGGCATAATAGGATCTTCATTGTACCTTACATCTGCTTAGTAAGAAGCACCCCAGTAAGGTGGTTGTTGACCTTAATCTCAGATCAGTCAAAAGTGAGTGAGTGTGTCCTAGTCGTGTGGACTTTGGACGTGTCCTATCTGGTGAGATTTGGACGTAGTGTAATCGGCCTTAGAGAAGGAGATTACGTGGTTGCAAGGTTGTAACAAGGTGTGTTACAATTGTAACGAGTTAAGCCCGGTTTAGTGAAGTGATTAAATCCTACACGAGGTAGGTCGTGGTTTTTCACACCTTAGTTGGGCTAGAGGTGTTTTCCACGTAAAAATTGTGTGTGCTTTATTTTCCGCATTTATCTTGGTGATTTTCGCATTTGCTATATCTGAGAACACCCTCTGCAAACAAGTCACA
>JACYFF010031955.1:55758118-55776738 GCA_017589665.1 Selenicereus undatus
ATATTTATGTTTGTATGTGTGTGTGCGTATGTATATATATGTATATATATATACATACATATATATATAGATAGAGAGAGAGAGAGAGAGAGTGAAAGTGAGTGACGTAGAGGAAAAGAGAGAGAAAAAGTATATATTTGCTCATAATTTAAATCATACAAAAAGTATGACAACTAGTGTAACCATGAACAAATTGTCATCAATTAAGTTCAAGAATAACTAGTGTTCAACCACATAATGAAAAGTACGAAGTTGAATTCAATATGCCTATAAAGTATGTTCCCACTACCTAAAAGTTGAGTTTGTTTGCGATACACATATATAAAATTAAAGCTAAACAGAATGAATGGGCGGGTGTAGAACTCCGTGGTTCCAAGCGAGCACTTCACAAACCCAAACTTCTTATCCAATTTTGTGGCATACTACCGTTGGCTTCAATCTGAAATCACCAAATTCATACATTAAAATAAGTACAACAAACACTACTAAGAGAAAAAAAAAAGTTCAAAAAAATTGCAAGAAGTAACATCCATTAGCCTTCATAACTAAGTACTCTAGCTTGACAAACATTATTTAACATCCTTACCCTTAGGTTAGTCTTTTTAGTAAATTCCTTAATTTTGAAAAAAAATTAGCAAAGTTTTGCCTAAAACTTAGCTAGTGTTCTTTCACAATATGTCATAAATGCAACAACAAAAAAAGAAACTCTTCACAATCTCAACAGCCACATGCCGGAGCAAATAAACTCAACAGACCACATGCCTGGAGTATTCAACACAAATCCAACCCATTACCATGAATAAATCCAAGAAATCAACGAAGCCACGATAGGGCATTTCAATGCACAACACAAATTAAACAACTTATTAACATAAAAACTTGTAACTTAAAATTTTTAAACTAAATTGTTGAACTCACAATGTTCACATTGTGCGGTCTCTCAAGTAACACCTTGTCAACCATATGTGAATCAATTTTGTAATCATATGCGTTCAATACCTATTGTAATTATGTTCAATTTGTGAACATGTGACTTAAATCTATCATATTAAAGTTGAGAAGTCATGTAAGATAAGACCGTATTTACGATGCCCGCAAGATAACAAAGCATTAAAACCTTCTTTTCACCATGAGCATACTTTTCTAATTGAATTGGGATTCTTTTTCACCACCTTTGTTGTTATCTTCATCACTTTCTCATAGTCAACTAGCAAAATTTGTATATGTTTATAAGGATTTGTATAAAACATAAATGGTGTAGAATATTAAATGGATATGTTGAAACTCCTGTATCACTTAAATTCATACAAACACAGGGGCTAGGAAAGCAAGTTTATTTATAAAAAAAACAATACATACTAGATACACCACATTTGACTTTGGTCGTTTGGAATTTCCTTGCTTAGTGAAGTTGTTGTTCATTCCCATGACGGTTCTCCAGCAAAGAAAACAAATAAATAAAAACTTGATAATCATATACGCAACTAACATATCATTTAGAATGACAAACATCATATTTAAAAAATACCTTTTGATTTGAAGTGCCACCTTGATTTGAAGTTCCAGCCAAAGTTGGAGTCTGACCACTTGGAGTAGGTCTACCATCACCATTAATAGGTTGCTCATGAGTAGGAGCCCTTCCACTAGGAGTTGGATAATTTGATGGCTTCAATAAATACTATGGGATAAAAAATGTGAAATTATTATTATACAATAAAGAATGTACTAAAATATATAATTTGTATATACTTGGATATTTTTTGGTTGTTTTTGTTGTTTACTGGGCTCAACATTGATATGCTTTGACAAACTCGACCCTCTTTGAACTGCATACCCATTAAAAACAACTTATTGATAGACAACACTATAATGTAACTAAGCCAGTACACCTTTTATTTCCAAAAAAAAGATAAAACCACACTACTACATGCCTACCTAACGCATACGAGATTGAAAGAGCATCTCCAGACATGCATGACTCGTCGCTTCTCTAATCACATGGCATATTGTTGGCCAAGTTTTGCAACCAATACTCTACACATAATTCATGTACATTAGACAGGAAATAAGAAAACCTTGTCAAATTTAACACATAATTTGAAGTGCTACTACTGATTCAGGGTGAGAGTCTGTAGCTTGATCAGCAACTTTAGCAGTTAAGACATCAATTTGATTCTGCATGGTCAACATTTTGTTGAGAACTTGCACTAATAGCTTAGATTCACTCTTCAGATACTTAGCTCGCAAATCTTTTGTAGTCACGCAACTACTGAACCCGATAAGCTTTCCATGACTTTCATCATCCATTAGCTTACAGTAGACACTTTTCTCCACCTTTAAGGTTTCTTCTAAGAATTGGACTTCAGAAGATCCAGTTTTTCCTTTAATCATAGTCGTCACCGATTCCTTGCAAACAAACAAAATGGAAAGTTTAGATCACATATAAATTAGTACAATAAGATGAATAAATTGGTCAGTGTCATCGAAAAGAATGAATGTTAAAAAAAAAAATAAAGGAGAGATGGCTAGAAGTGCCCCTCGTATTACCACAAACTTTGTCGTAATAGGCTCATAAAAAGTCTTGTTCTTTGTTTCGTGAGTCTCAATAAATCACTCAATTGGCCCAAGTTCCATGTTATGCTCCCTCTCCTGATACCATGACATCAGTGCATTTATAAATTATTTCTCTTAAAAGTATGTGATATAAAAGGTTGTCGTAAAAAAATCACAAAAAATTATAATACATAGAAATTTGTCCCGCTTAACTGCATAATTTTGTGATCTGCTTGTGTGAGTATGCAAAAGCTTCGCCCTAGCTCTTTTGCCAGACTCAGAATATTGCTAAACATGTATATCTCACATTAAAAAAGCAAAAGTTTACTAAGGTGGTTGCATTAAAATAATAAATTAGAAATAAAAACATAATTGGTAATCAATAGTAACTCTTACCTTGAACTTATCACAAAAAACAAAGATCCACAAATCCAAACCACATTGGATCGCTAACTCTTTAGGACGAGCAATCTCTTTCTCTTTTGCAACTCTGGTAACCGCAAAGCATTCAATTGTTCCTTAGTAGTCTCTTTCCTAATATATTTCACTCCCAATAATCGTTTGTAACCCCTTAACCTCTCCCCAACAGAACTCAGAACTTTGGAATCAACCAATGCATTTGATGGTAGCATGAACTTCTTCTGCAATTTGGGGAAAAGAATTACAAACATAAGCAAAACTGTGAATTCATATATCATATGTCATTATCCAATATAACTCACCCACACATATGCTATAAATTGATCCTTAACGACTCCAGGAACTAAACGCCACTCTCTATAATGTAGGGGACACAATTCAGGCCGCCTAGCCACATCAGCAAGAAACCTATTAAACTCACTTCATGCCTTTTTTACTGGTTGCGAGAACTTATTCAGTGGCACCAGAAGCTTCTTAGGAGCATTCAAACTCTGCATAGTTTTGACATTGATTCTCCCTCTAAGTTTGGTGATGTTACCTTCTCCATCTATAATTAAAAATAAAATAATTAATCTAACAAAGCATGACACTAGATACCCCAAAATTCCTGAAATTACTCAATTCAAAACTTTTGACTACTTGGACGATTACCTATGACGAAAACTTGTTCATCATCATTGAACCCTTCTAGAATATCAACAAGATCCGGATCAAAAAAGATTTGAGCCACATTATCCTTATTATTGACACCATCAACATTAATATCCTCATCACTCTCTAAGTCTAAAGTCAAGTGCTCAGTGGCTGCTGCTTCATTTTGCACAGAGTTCAAATACTCTTCATAAGTGCGCCTAGAACAAAACATGTTGACAAACTATCTTTGACGCCTGAACAAGAAACATACACATTAGGCAATCAAAGCGGCCAAAGAAAATATATAACAAAAAGAAAAGTAGCTTATGTATACCTTTGTAACTGAATAATTCGGCCTCTATATGTAACGTTTTACAAAATAAAACAATCATACACAACTTTTAAAAAAAATATTTCTTTCCAAACTACCAAAAAACAAAGTCATTCACAACAAAATTTGATAATAGCAAAGGCATAAAATGTCTTCCAAAACGGGAAAAAAAAACCAACATAACATTTTAATCTTTCATAAATCTCAAACATTAGCTAATTAACTAACTCTCACCCAACCGTAGCCCAATTCACTGGATCTCTATATCCATCCTCATTGTAAATGTTAGGAGGCATGCATTAGGGGTAAAGCTCTTCATCTACTTGTAATGATCATAAACGTACGGTAAGTATCCCTTTGTTTTACCCTAATAACATGCTCTCATCCCTTATCATTCCCATCTTCCATATAAAACACTTGCTATGCCTGAGATAAAAAGATATGTGGATCATCCTTTAAAGCTCCTCATTCATGTATCCTATTAGAGAAATTTAAAAGAGTGACACCTCTTTTATCCTTCGTTAGACCTCGTGAATTGACATTCACCTAATCATATCGAAATAATACCACTTTACACTTAGAGTAATAATCTAACTCAATGATAACAATAATTTTTCCATAATATGTTTTGCTTTTGGCTTCCACCATAACCCTAAAATTTTAAGTTTTCTTTGACTCGTCTCTCTTTTGAGTGTGAAAGCAATATCCATTGGTGACAAATGCATTCATTCTCTTAATAATTGGGTGAGGACCACTAGCCACAGCTCTAAAGGATCTTGATTCAAGCTCATCAACCCCATGTTTGACACCTAACTAACACATGGAAAAAATAATAAGAACACATAGATTAGGCCAACGAGGTAAGATTGTACAAAGAATAGCGTCATTACCCTCTCTTATAACCAGTCAGGAAATTCTTTTAACAACCACATTTGCTTAAGTCTCTCAGTTAGCTCACGAGGATAAGATGTCAAAAATTCATTCAAAAACAACCAGAAATTTATTATGATATTTCAATCTTTTATGGTATTAACAGATATATCATATCCTATCCTTTATGGTGCCTTTTGGCATGTTATAAAAGTCATGAATAAGGAGAGAGACAAACACATATAGGATATGACAACAAGATGGGAATAAGGTGTGCAAAAACATATTCCTATGAATAACTTTCTCGTAGTTTGAACTCGAGAAAACATGAACATATACATTTGTCCATTAGCGTTTTATCCCAGAGACTATTTGTGGTACACAGCAAATAAGTCTTACGAAAAGTGATGTCGTTCAAGACTTGTTGATATATCCGGTACCACAAAGTTGATCTGAATCCCTTTCCCCGACAATCGTAAGACTTATTTTGGTGGCAACGATTCATGAGATGACATCCAACTTTTCAAAAGTGGGATAAGTTTGTAAGTGTTGAATTTAGAAAAGATCATAGTCTCCATCTCGGATGATCGAGTATTTATGGGTAGTAATGCAATGGTCATGCCGTATCTGAAGTTGTCCACATAGTGGAAGTTAAGATAAGTACTTTTCTTATAATTTATGGGTAGTAGTATTCATTTATATGCATGCAGTTGCTTAACGGTATTCATTGTCTGATTCATGTTTCTGTAAAATTTTCACAATAGCATGCATTAAGTTTGTAAGATATTATCATGGAATATTATGAGAAATTTGAATCAAATATGTTTTGTAATGCATTTTGCAAAGTGGATAGCACATGCATGCATGCCGGTATATGCCACCTTCGCTTAGTCAGACTTCTACATGAATGTTGATCAATATTTTGTCATGTAGTGTGTCTAAAGTTTTGATGCCCTTGTCGTTGTTAAGATCGATTATGTTTAGAATATTGATCTCATGCATTCATATGCATGGTCTTAAAAGGCCAAATGAAAGTTGAAAGTTGGCAATCAAAATTTGCAATATCTTTTGGTTATATGTCTTATACACGAATTTGATCATGTCCAAAATTGTGAGTATCAATTTGGTTGTGTGATCATGTATAAGTTATTGAGATGAATTATAAGGTGCAATAGACTTATGCTTAGGCGAATAATTTCAGTTTGAATCACATTTTGTGATGGTATGATGAAATGTCATTTTGATCATGCCGATTATAAATTAAATATAAGTATCAAAGTGAGTATTTTGTTATGTAAGATTGATGCTTATCAGGAACTGTTTATTTAAGACGACAATGTGAGTATTTGTGGCCACTCATTATGTGATGTTTCAAATTTATTTAAGGTATGTTATTTTATCCTCAGCTTGGGTTTAAAGTTTGCCTTTGTAAATTAAGTCACAAAAGGTTATGGCTAAAACTTAAAAGTGTGATTTGGTATTTGTTGGTTATAAAGAAATGTACATGGATATGTATGTGTTTTAGATACCATGATTATATGGTCTATGCCAAAGTTAATATGGTAATTTAATCATATGTGAGTTTGTAAGATAATCTATGAGGTAGACATAGAGTATGGAGGAAAATCCTCAATTTAAAAGGTGCAGTGTGAATATGTGCATGATTATAAAATTATATGTGTGGGAATATGATTTCCATGAAAAGTCAAATTTTTGATTTGTAAGCGTAACCATGTAAAGAATCCAAATTTATTGGATTAAATTATGGCTATAGGTATGATATTTTTATCATATATAAGTTGAAAATTGAATGTAATTTCCATGAAAACCAAAATATTTGGTTTTGTAAGTATGCATAAGTTGGAAAGATAATTTCCATGAAGACCAAGGTAATTTTTTTGTTTTATGAGCATTATTTTTGTGGATTAAATCATAACCATATGAATATTCCATAAGAATTGGATAAAGGTTATGGTTATGAATAATAGCAACTTTGTAATTCTTGTTGGCCCAAATATTGAGATTTACAAAGGGACGTCGTATTAAATTTCTAATTTTTATATTTCAAAAGTGTATATGCTATTTAGTGTGATTTTACCCATGGCTTATAATACGATGGTTTAATCGTATTAACGGCGGGGGTATAATTTCTTGAGAATTCAAAATGTTCTACAGTACTAACTAGTCTAGATAGATCTAATTATGATCATGATGTATTCAAGGTCATGAAATGATATGTATATATCTTAGGGGTGTTCAAAAATATCCAAAATCAAAAACCCAAACCAAAAACCCAGTACCCGAACCGAAAGTTCGGGTATCTGAACCGAAAAATTCAAAAAATTCAGTTCGGGTACCCGAACCAGTAATTTTTTTGGATATTTGGTCCGGGTACGAGTCGGCCATTTTACAGCTTCGGGTACCCGAAAACCCTATATACATACACATATATGTATATATGTGTGTGTGTGTGTGTGTGTGCGTGTGTGTGTGTGTATATATATGTATATATATATATATATATATATATATATATATATATATATATATATGTATATATATATATGTATATATATATATATATGTATATATATATATGTATATATATGTATATATATATATGTGTATATATATATGTATATGTATATATATATATATGTGTGTGTGTGTGTGTGTGTGTGTATGTGTGTGTGTGTGTGTGTGTGTGTGTGTATGTAAAGCAAAGGCCAAAGGGTTCCTCAAAATCACTGTCTCCGTGTCTCGGACTCTCGGTGTCTCCACTCCAGGCTCTAGCACTATTCCAGTCTCTCGACTCTCTCTCCCTCAAAGCCTCAACCCCTAATCGCCGGCCAGTGCTCACCAGAGTACTAGACACCAGCCTCACCATCACCGGCCTCTACTGCTGCCAGCTACTCGACGACGACAAGTTGACCGCTCCGGTGCTCCCAGCCTGAGCCTCTAACCTCCAACCCCTCGACGAGTCGACGGCGACGAGGAGTGGATTGCCAACAAGACTAAGTCAGGTCAGTCAATGCCTCACTCCTCTCTCTCGGCTAGTGTTCGCCGGCTAGTCAGCCACTTTTGTCTGTGTCTCTTAGTCTTAGCTCTCTCTCTCTGACTCTCTCTTCCTCGCGATGGGTCGACGGACGATTAATCGACCACCAACTTCAACTTGGTCCTTGGTGCAAGCAACCCTGAAAACCTATTGTTCTGATGTTCTACAAAATGGTAGAAGTTGACTCACTTCATTAACTCTGAAGTAGTGAAGCTTTCGACTCTCCCAGTCCCCTAGTCCCCTGTAATTGTTTTGCAGCTTTCGAATTTCGATATGGGTATAATTTTATATCGATATCAATAGAAATGTAGTGCTCCACACATTTATATCCTTAATATGGGTATAATTTATTGCGAATATCGTTATACCTCATCTAGTGCACACAGTGGCCAGTGGATGAGATGAGAATGAGTACCGATGGAAGTAGAGGGGCCCTGGCTATACATGTAATTGATTCAGATCTGAGTTATTATCATGATTATTATTAAATAGCAGAGCTGAATCTTCAATCTTGTTTGGACGAATCAATTTTAAGATATGAGAATTTTATTCTGCAGAATCCTTTTAAGTGGCATTCAAAGCTGTTTCTGGAAATTGTGTTGATAGTGGAATAAAAAGTTGGTTTGTTATTATTCTGATATTCCATCGGTGTTTGCATTTTGAAAGTTGCTTGCTACTTTTGTTTGAAAAATGGGGCATATATGGCTTAATTTGTGTTTGCCTCATCCTCTTGCCACTATGTCCACCAAGATCTCTAATACTTTGTTGAACATAACATTTTTTATAGATTCAAATCTTTGTAAAGTCATGCCATGTCTAAAGTCCCTGATTTTTCCTTCCTTTTGAACAGCTGCTTCCAAACCTTGACAAGGTGATAAAGTACAACACAATTGTTTGGCAAAAAAAGAAAGTTTACAAAAATTGGGTAACCAAAAACCTGAACCGAAATTATTGGGTATCCGAAATTGGGTACCCAATAATTTTCGGTTCGGATGCGGTTCGCCATCCGTCCGACCCGAAATTTTGGGTACCCGAACCGAAATCTCTTTTGGTTCGGGTACCCGACCCATGAACACCCTAATATATCTATTGACCTTGAATGTTGTATAAGCATTGACTAGTTCGAATTGATTCGAGCATGACTATCATATATTTAAGGTCATGGAATGATATATTTTTTATCTAGTGACCTTAGTAATAGGGATGGGTAAGTGCCCGTTATCTAATCACCAATGATAGGCACCCAAATCACACTTGGTGAAATGTTAAGTCTTAAGTTCAATGCAGTCGAGCTTATCATATGGATGGTTGCAAGCACTATTATGTTTATCTTCCATCCCAAAGTTTAAGTGCTTGAAATTACCCATATGTAAGGAAAAGGGTGAGCGAAAGCTCTTAATAGACTCTTCAATGGTAAAGTTGGTATGGCATAATATACGGGGGCATGTGCTTCAAAGAATATAAAGAGTCTACCTATGTGAGTGTGAAGTTTGGCCGCTTCGAGAGCCAAATGAGGCATGACTTGGTACACTCACTTAGGATATGGACACATGGCCTTAAATTGTGTCAAAATTCTAAGTGTATTTTGAGATTTATGTGTGAGATGTATCCAATTAGTCAAAAAGGATGCATAGTTCAAAGACTTGTCTACTATTACATTTAGACTAATTGAAATTATGTCCACTAAGTGAAAGTTCAAATCGCAAGATACTTTCATGATGCATAAATCTCTTTGTGTTCTCGGTTGAGATTGTGGATTTGTTGGAATGGCGAGGGTTTGTGCTATATCTTGGAAAAGGCAGAGGATTATTGGAATTTTCTAACAATAAAATAAAAGTGGCAGATTTTCTAGTGCTTATCCGAAAAGGTGGATAAGCATGGTGCCTCTTCAAGTTTACTCGCCTTATCCAATCCATTTCGTGAAAAGGTGAATAAGCAAGGTACATCTTCAAGTTTAACCCTCCTTATCCTATCCTATCCTTTATGGTGCCTTTTGGCATGTTATAAAAGTCATGAATAAGGAGAGAGACAAACACATGTAGGATATGATAAAAAGATGGGAATAAGGTGTGCAAAAACATATTCCTATGAATCACTTTCCCATAGTTTGAACTCGAGAAAACATGAACATATACATTTGTCCATCAGTGTTTTATCCCGAAGACTATTTGTGGTACACAGTAAATAAGTCTTACCGAAAGTGATGTCGTTCACGACTCGTTGATCTATTCGGTACCACAAAGTTGATCTGAATTCCTTTCCCCAACAAATGCAACTCCCGCTAACTGAGCTAACACAACACTTCTACTAGGAGGCTATGGAGTGCAACTATGCTCCACATTCCCATCAAATCCACCAGCATCATATCAAAATGGCTGGTCTTTAGGCAACCATCGTCTATCACCCATGTAACAAAACTTAAATCCATTTTCTAACCAAACAGCTTGTGTACCTTTTGCACAAGATGGACAAGCAAAATGACCATTTGTACTCCACCCAGATAAATTAGCATATGCAAAAAAGTCATTAATAGTCCAATGAAGTGTGCACTGCAATTCAAAATGCGTCCTAGTGTGTGCGTCAAATGCATCTACACCTTCCCATAATTGTAACAACTATTTTATTAGTGGCTCAAGAAAAACATCAATATCCATGCCCAGTGCCTTTTCCCCTAGAATGATCACAAAAAGAATGATAGAGGGTTGTTTCATGCAAATCCATGGCTGTAAATTATAGGAAATTAACAAGACTGGCAAAGTACTATGAGTACCACTCATAACACGAAAAGGATTAAATCTATCACTTGCAAGCCCCAATCTAATATTAAGTGGATCTGCTGCAAAAGTAGAATTTTTCTCATTAAAATCTTTCCATACCTCGCCATCTGCACGATGCCTAAGGATGCCATCCTTTATCCTACATTTATGATGCCAAACCAAATCTTCAGTGATTTTAGAGGACTTGTACATCCTAAGTAGCCTCGAAATAAGGGGAAAATAACATAAAACCTTATTCGGTAATTTTTTTTCCTTGTCTCTCCATCAGGAAGTGTGACACTTATCGAACTCTTTTTGGTTTTCCCTCCCAGCCCAATAATGCAATCATTAGGACAAGCATTGATTTTTTCGTAGTAATGTCCCAAATCCTTTTTTTAACTGCTTATATTTACTCTAAGACGATGGAAATGGATTAATTTAAGGGAACGTGGTAGACAAAAGTTCAAGCAATATATCAAAGGACTTATTTGACCGCCCATGTATGGATTTCGAATGAAATAAATGCAAAAGGAAGGAGAATTTCGAAATTTTTGACCTTGAAAATAATTCTTGTTCAGCTTGTGTCCAACATCTTCGATATCCTCTCCCTCATTCAATGTCCTCTCCCTCATTCAGTACATCATTGTAATCAAGTTCATCATCAAATTCAGCATACTCCCCAATCATAGGATCTCCAATGTTAAATGCAGTATTATCATTATCATTTTGAATGCATCCTTACTTATCTATCCCAAAAATATCATTCAACATTCCTATAATACCAATATGAGCCAACAAATTAGGCTTAGCATTGGTGTCACTATGGATTTCACTATGGGGTTTTGAAACAGAGGATATAAAAATTGATTCCCCTGATGCACCCATTCTTTATAGCTTGGCAGGAATCCATTGAACATGAGATGATATGTCAAAACATCTGTAGTAAACCAACATTTATGTCTAAGCTTGCATCGATTACATGAGCAAGTTATCATGTTACTACCCTTGGCATTGGCAAACGCGCTGGAAACCTTTCAATTTCACTTATATATTCTGAGATATCCTATCCCTATCAATCCAACTTTTGTCCATTTATGCCATTAGTAGCAAGGAAGAAAGGAATTGTTTCAATTAGTAAGCAAGTAATTGTTTCAATTGGTATCAAGACTCACATAATATTATAGATAGAATAGTTCCTCATTTAGATTGCACTATTCATTCTTAGAGAATTTGTAGTTTTCTTAATCAAAGTGAAACCAAAGTTGCATCCTTGCAAATTAATAATTTACAATGTGCAATATAATTTTTTAGTTGAATATGCATTATAAATTCAGGCCAACAAACAGACTTATTTCTACATGTCAATACTAGAGATGAATATGCATTAGGAATTCAGGCCAACAAACAATGCACATAACTGCTCATAGGCATGCAGATCTACACTAAAAAGCAAAAGAGTTAAAGACTCATGGGTCACTTTCATGCAAAATTGACATCTGGGTTGAAGTAATTCTCCACATTCTGCAAATGTGGGCTCAAAAAAGACATCCAATAAAACGAAAATTAAAAAAGGGAGAAATTGTAGCTTATAAAAAACAAACAACTTAATGGCAGCATATATACAACCCTAATTAAGGAATAGAAAATCCTTAAATGAGGACAATAATGATTCCTAACATTGTCACATGTAATTTGAGACCACCCCCCCCCCCCCAAAAGCAAATAGTTGAAAATCATTCATTCATGAAACTACTAGAATATAAGATTTGATTACTGCCCTTATCACTCATTTGAACCTAAGGAAAAGTAAAAGATTTACTATTTGAACAAAAAAAAACCAACTACGAATCTACGTGCATTTTTGTTCAGAACTCAGTTCTCTATATATAACTCTTATTGCCCCCTTTTTCTTAGTACTTCTTGAATTTTTAAACACATATATGTAATTCATTACATAACACACTTCATGTATAGAAAACTTTACATTTTGTGTCCCATAATTAGAAGTATGAAGTTAATTAATTCATCTTAATTAGGCAATTATGGGGCTCAAGGAATGATTGATTTCATGAATGAAAGCAAGCTGATGGATCTGTTGAATGCTTCTGATTATGTTTCTAATTATGACGATAAGGATGGGGATTGGATTCCTGTTGATGATGTCCCACGCGAGTAAGCTTTCTTTCACTTTCCCCATTAACCTTTTTTTAAGCTGATGAAACTTATTAGTCTAGTGGTTAATAATAAAGTCTTCACACATTAATGAAGGGATGTCCCATGGGAGCAGGCTTTCTTTCACTTTCCTCTTTAGTCTTCTTATATACATACATACATACATACATACATACATACATACATACATACATATACATATATATGTGTGTGTGTGTGTGTGCGCGGGCGTGTGTGTCTACACACACACACACACACACATATATGTGTGTGTGTGTGTGTGTGTGTGTAATGAAAATTGGTCTAGTAAAGTATAAGTATTACTATATTGTATTGTCTTCTGTGGTTTATTTAAGCTTAAAATTTTTATAAAAAAAAGCTCTTTATATTTTTATATGTCTAAATTTTGATTACTTACTTTTTCTAAACTAGAAGTTACCCTCTTGGTCATCCCTTGCTTATTGATCTTTATATATATTGTTTAAGAACTAATTATAAAAGTTTCTAATTAATTGGCTAAATTGTTCTTCTTTTCACTATTAATTAAATGTCCTTTAAGCAATGATGTTCATGGTATCCTTTGAAATGCTTCACATAATGAAAGGAAAGGAGGTTGTTGGGTTTGGTTAGTAATTAATTCTCCTTTTTTGTTGTCATTTCTCTCTTAATTTCCTGTTATTAGGGGAAAATTCCTATGAAGAAATGATTAAATAAAAGCATACCTATATATCTATTATCGGTATCTATATGTAAGCATATCACAACCTCCCCCCCCCCCCCCCAAATAAAAAAAAAAGAAGAAAAAGGCAAAAAACTAATCATAACTCTCACTTTTTGAATATACCACTTAGGTTTACAACATATTGCATGAAGAATGTTGTGAACTTGGGAAGACACCTTAGATTTCTTGTTATTGCCTAATTAGATGACGAATTTCCTTTCATGATTTAGTGTTTGTTATGATCCTGTCCTTCACTTGAAAATTTTCAGCAAATATTTAGAAATTATTAATTCAATTATGAGGATTTCAATTGAACGACCACCACACAGTCATACGGGTAACATAAGGTTGCTTACAAGTTATATCAGACCCTCCTATAACCCGACCCCCTTCAACTGAAAATTTCAATTGAGGGTCCTGATAAATAGTAATAGGACAAACTGACTTTGATATGATGTAATACAGTGTAATATAATATAATATTATATATATATATATATATATATATATATATATATATATATATTTGTTATGCAAGTTTTCAAATTCAACATAATGCACTTCTCGATGTTTTTTTAGCTCCAATGGCTATGGAGAAGTGAAAGAACAAGAGCTCAAGTAGAAATTAGGACCAACCTGCTCTTTTTATCATGCGGTCACCACCAAATTCAGTTATACAAAATAACTGTTAGATGAAAATAAGAACATGTAAGGAGGAAGCTCAAACACATCTAAAACTAAAAGGTATGCCTATTACGTAAGATTATAATATTTTGTTAAACTCTGTTGAGTTGTATGAAGTGAAACCATAGGGTTATAACCCAACCAAAGCTGCACATAGTACTTAAATTTGTTTACTAAGTAATAAAGATTTTATAATTAAGATGTCATGAAAATCACATTAGTGAATACTCCTATCTCACTAAAATCACATTTGGAAAACTATAATAATAACCACTTCAGAAGAAAGGATGACACACAATGAAGAACAAACTACAATTCTCTCTCCCTCTACATAGAGTATACAATTTTTCACCCCAAGTGATTTTTTTTGGTTTGGGGGGGGGGCCTTCAAGTCGACGAAATCAAAGTAATTTAAGTAGTTCATATTATAGGTTTGGGATATAGATGACTTCAAGAGGAAATAAGCCTATTTACATTTATTTCTATTTGAATTCACTCTCCCCCTATAATCATCATTTATTTCTATTTGAATTGAATCAACATGAAGTTTTACTTGACATGAGCCTTGATAGAAACCTATTTAGATTTAGACATAAACTTCAATTGAACTAACAGAAACTACACCTAATGCAAATTGAAAAAAATTTACCAAATCAAATATTAATCTATCAACGTTGACCCCCTAAAAGAAAATTACCTTACTCAAAATCATACTAAATTTAAATCTTATGAATCATAATATACATTGCCCTGAACCACACTAATAAACGAAGTTTGGCTTCTATCTTTTCCCCTGCCAAGAATAGTACATGTTAGAACACTAAGGTCTAACTATGAGAAACCGGGTTTAATATTACTGCTACTACACAATTCCTGCAAGAGTGGTGTCCATAAAGCTTTGCGTCTCTCTCTATATTCCAACGTTGATGCCAAAATAACAACCGCCATGAAAAAACCTCCCAAGAATCACATTATGCTGACTTTATTCCTGGAAAAGATTCCACCTTTGCATCTCTCTTTCTCCCTCTATGTGAGCATGTTCTTTTCATAGTCTACAGGGCCCATTTTGATCTCTTAATTCCCATTCATTTCCTCAATCCCATACACCCTTTTTCAATAGTTTGAAGGAAAAAAACAACTCAAGATATTTCAATCTTGTGAACCCAGATGGATCTATTTGATTGTTTCATGCTCTTCTCTACTCCCCTCCCTTTTTTGGGCAGAACTTCTGGAGTTACTTTTGAGGATGCTGATCCGATTTACAAGTATGCAAATTAATTGTTAAGTTTAATTACTTTTATATTGCTTAATCCCATACTATTTCGAAGTTGATTATTATGTGGGCATGTTCGATTTAGATGTAATGCTGGTGGTTTTTTATTGGATTGTATTGGTTTACAAGGAGGAATATTTTTAAGATTCTTCCTACTATCATCCAACTTCACCTTAATTTGTGAGGTCACTCAATTCTAGATTTCAACTCACACAACATTCTTCAAGCCTTACAACTCTTGCTATATTTCAAAGTTCAAGCCCTATAATTCAAAGATGAGATAAAGAAGGTGATTACCTACTACAGTCCTTACCGCAGAAAAGGTAGGACACGTTGGAATCATAGAGGAAACGCCGAAATTAGTGACGACACACAACACGATCGTAGCAGAGCAACGAAAGACTCGAGCATGCGCAGAGATAGTGAAAACTCACTCAACGCCGGAACCCTCACCGCCGAGCAAAAGTGCCGTCGAGCAAAACAAGGGTTTTGTAAAGAGGGGAAGGGACATGACCGCGAGATGATGAACCAACGTTGGCAGACCGAGCGTTCGAGAGTCAAGATACAAGTCTCCATTTCTAGCTATTTTCTTTTTTTTAAAATCTAAAGTTCAATTGGCCGACAAACTTAAAATAAATTTCAAAAATTTAGAAAAATAGCTGGCACACTTAATATCTGCACTAAGTGTTCCGTATCTAAGAAATACAACTCTCCACACTTATTATTTGTGGACATACGTTAATTAATTACCACCACTCTTGTAAGAGTGGTTATATTTTTCATCCCTTATTATGTGTAGCGATAATTTCAAGTGCTCCTTTTTACTTATTTTTCCGCTACACTTAATCATGTTAAATAAGAGTGGAAGCATGCCCCTTTTTTTGCAGTGACAGTACTCTTCTTCAACATAAGAGGTTGTCAATGGAAACGTATCCACGTTCTCTAGTGTGGGGGCATTTGGTGGGTGCGACATTTCTTACTAAATATCAAATAGGGGCTAATCTTTAAACCATATGCCATTTTGTGTCAGAATCATCTAAATAGTTAGGGCGGTCATAACAAGCTCTTTTGAAATTCATCTCACTAGGGGATCGTTCTCAGGGAGTTTATTTCCAATTCTATGGTTTTAATGATCCTGTAAAATCTTTTCCTTCTCTTTCTTACAGGAAGCAGCTCTAAACTTCTCCTTTGAAGAAGCACTACATAGTACTTTAGAAAACCTTAATTGGACTTTCAGCTGAGCGAAAGGATTGATGTATATGCTTGATAACATAGATGGGTGCCCTTGGAGTCCACTTTTCATTAAAAATTATGTCGATCTTATAGATCATGTGGGTCAGATATGGGGTCGCAGATTTAACCCACCAAGTACAGTATATAGGATATAAAATTTGGCACTAGTGTCTTGACCACAAAAGACAAAAAAAGTTTCACCAAGGTCTATCACATTTATGCTCAATCTGAGATATCTAGATAACCCAAAATTGTTCGACTATACCCCTTTGTCCAATCTAAACTAATGAGCAAATCGATTCGATTAATAAGGTGCCAAATTTAGTTCGAATGTAAGCCGTCCTAGGAGCACTGATGATTGAATGAATAAGAGATATCAAAAATCATCATCTAACAACCCCACATAAATAAGATCTTGACCAATATGTGAATCTTTAGGGAAAATGTTTGCTCGGAGGTACAAAAATTATTCATCTCTAAGTATGTGTCTTACTTAAGACAAAGAGAGGCTCTCACAAGTGTCGTCAGCATAACGAATGAGGACAGGGTACTCTTTTGGGCATTTACGGTCAAGACGACATGAATACAAACATGGGAATAACTTAGCCAACCAACCTACTACATAGTGTATAGGAAGAGTTGTACCTGCTTCACCCGAATGATCTAGAAGACTCACTGCCTACCCCAAACTGCAATAAATATACCCTTGGAGCTAAAGAAATTCTTTCACCCTTTGGTAATAATGCAACCATCACAAAAGTCTCTGGCCGTATGACATCTCTACCATGAGGTCGAACAAAGTGGCTTAACCAAAAAGCTAGAAAAGCAGCAAGCTCTCCTTCCCTTGTAATGTTCAAAGTCTCTATACATAGCCTTAAAGAAACTTGTGGTGAGTTGTTATGCAATTTTGCCCTCGCACAATTCTCAGACAATAAGGATTCGTTTACCTCTACCAAAATGATCCATCCACTAATTGTGAAAAACACAATCATGCTTGTGGAAACGGCAAAGCTCGACATGAATGCATAGAAGTTCTATAATAGTAGGTGGATACTAGTGGGATCACATAAAAGATCTTTACGAGATAAAAATTCTTCGTAGACATCATCAATAATGGACAACCCACTAATTCTCTCTTAGTCATAAAGAGAAATGCCAATTTCACCAACACTATGGTGAAGACAATTTGTTAATGATCCCCAAAAAAGCTCGCAAAAAGCTCTCCATATGTCACAGTTGAAGTGATGAGGAAATTAAGAAATGCCCACAACATTAAAAAGGTGTTGGGTTGTTTAAGCTCTTGTTAGAATTCAGTTAGGATATGCCATGTTGACTCCATGATACTTGGCTTATATGTTGCACAACTGTGAAATTGAAAGTCCACTCCCCAGTTTCGCTTATTTTTAAGAAGTCTTGCAAATGTTGGGTAGAAATGACATGTGATTGGATACTTTTCTTCACCACCATGCATAGTGTGCACTTTTTCAAGCAAAGTGGCATTGAGGCAATTTTCATTAGTCCTATAAAAAGCAATACAATCGTGTTCTTTATTTCAAGTGCATTCAACTGTTCCTTTTTAACTTCTATCCATTCTGAACCATACAGTTTTGAAGACTTTGGAGTTGAAAGGAACATTTACTTTCAAATCTCATAGGGAAATAGAGCGTTGGTAATTCAGCCCAAAATCACATTCATCACCATTCTCGCTTGGTGCTTTTTGACTACTATAGGTTCCATCCATGGTCATAAATTAATTTCTATAAAACCAAACAAATATTAATTAATGACTATTGGATAAAGCTAATCGACATCAAAATTTCGTGCATCATCGGTGTTCGTAAGGTTTCACACCTTCCTTATATAAGGGGCAAATGTTGAAGGATAAATTTTCATGGTTCAAATATATACATATATACATA
>JACYFF010031955.1:55777138-55787816 GCA_017589665.1 Selenicereus undatus
TCCTATCAAAAACAACGCAATCAAAATTTAACACCAAAACTGGGGGAGGGGGATGCCAATAAAACAAACATGGGCCTTGTTGAAAAAGACTTGATTGTTACGATGAATTAAAATCTCAACATCTCCTTCTTTGATAATCGTATAATCATTGAAATCTACAAAAGTAGAGGCGTTGGCATTCACCATGTGCACTTCCTAAATGGTCCCATCTTTGGCATCACCCATCGATTAAAACTCTTCTGAATTTTGATCTTCGCTTGCCTCTAGTAGAGTTCTCTAAGAAATTGAAGAAAAGGGCAATTTCTGAAGAAGATATGGTGGCTTTGAGTGGTTAATGAGAGTGCTAGAAGTGGAAAAGTGCTTAGTTATTTGCAGCTTTTGTTCAAGTTCAAATCGAAACCCTAACCTGAGTAGCTCACTTGGCAGTTGGTAGTGGCAGCGTTAATAGGCTGCTGGTGGCTCGGCGGTATTTTCGGTCACTGGTGGGGGCGTCACGCCGGGGGTCTGGCTCGGATCTGGGTCGACACTGTTGGTGTTGAGTGGAGGTTCCTAGAGGTGGAGGAGTCAGGGCATAGCGAGAGCCAAGAGGGAGAAGCAATGAGATGTTGAAGACTTGAAGAATTGAAGGGCTATACTCCGAGACTCAGGTAAACACCAGCCCACTTTCAATTTTTTTATTTTTTTAAATTTTAGCCTTTGTTGAGCATTATTTGCGCCCGCCCAATTACAAACTCCAAGCATATTAACATTCAATGGCTAAAGGTTTTTTTGGACCATTTTTAGGGGTGTCCATTAATAGTATATATTCAGCCCTCAAATTAGCTCATTAGACACTTTTTTGGGTTAGGGGTGTCCATGGGCTGACCATAGATCCGCCCTTGTTAACAGATGGGAAGGAAAATATGAAGACCCAAGACTCCTTATATGCTACTACTTGTCTTACTTTTTTTGATTTTATTAAAAATCAAAGAAATTAAAAAATCAATCAAACGAGAGGAACACAGGTGTTCACGTAAACCTGGAAAGGCAGGATGAAATCAAACATAAGGTTATAGGTCTATATTTGATTCTAAATGATGTCTAGCTTTTCTTAATCTTATTATAAATCAAGGGAAAAGAATATGATAAGTCAATCAAATAAAAAAGGTCTCGAGTCACAAGGACCTAGAAGACACTAGTAAGCCAAACCGAAAACGTTCCATGTCCTGTGGTGATGGGATGCAACTGACAGAGTTAAAAAGGGGGGGGGGGAAGAGGAAGAAGGGAAGGTCCAAGTGTAATAAAAGGAGGTTACTTTTGGAGTTTCTTGGTCTCCCATGTCCCTAATCGTGCTCAGACATGGATAATGGTTTTTTTTTAAATGTTATTTAATCAGTATAAAAGGAAGGGGATAGCAAGAGAAGGGAGCAGAAAAAACACAGAAGAGTTAGAAAAGAAAGACAATGAAATGTTTTTGAAGAAAGACATTGAAGCTTTTGGAAATTAGAAGAGTATTCGAGGAGTATGCAGATTGAAGACAGTGAGTTAAAAAAATTAGTGTACTCAAGACCATCTCTCTACTTTCTACCATAAATCAGAAGTATCCTTCTATGAGTAAGGGGGGAAAAAAAGATCGGTCGATTCAAGGGACGACTATGCATGTCATTGCATCCAACTTCATTTGATTCTTTAGAACATCCTAGTCGGTAGAAAGGCATAGGATCCTTAGGGATTCTAGTCCCTCATAAACTCGAAACCATAAGATGATGAAGGAAAGTTATTTTAGAAATTTCAAATTTATTCGGTCCATCAGAAGTAAGAATAAATTTCGGCTCTTTCCGGATCTGAAGCATTTTTTGGACCCTTAGGGATCATGGGTCTTTAGAGACCATAAAAGCTTGAATTCCTAGCAATCCAAGGTCTTAAGGGAACCGCAAAAGTCATTAAAAAGAGATAAGGTTTTTAGAAATCTCAAATTTACAAAAATCTCACATAATAAGTACAAGTTGTGGGCCTTTTAATTAGATTTTTGTTTTTAAAAAAATGTCATAGTGGGTTGAATCAACTATGAAAACTAGGTATACATAGACTAAATATGACTTCTGACCTCTGTTAAAAGGTTCAAAAAAAATTATATGGTATATACTTCTAGGTCAAGTTGTATGAAGAGTCAATGGGATTGTCAAGGATTGTGATCAGTAAAAACCAAAATAATAATAATAATAAGGCTTTAGCTGTTTGAAGCCCTTGAATTATGTTGACCCTATCCTTATGTAATGTAAGGTTTTGATAATAACAAACACAAATGTAATATATACTTGAGTGTGTTGATTGAACAGGTTCCAAATATTGAATACTTTGAAATTGCTTGGCTAACAATGCTCAAGAACAAGAACTCAAGATCAGTTGGCTGGCAAGACTTTCCAGAACTTCAGAACAACCTTAAGAACAACTCTTAGGAGTGTTTGGAGCAGCAAGTTAAGTTTCTACAAGATGTCTGGTTGATTCAAAAAGAGTCTTTGTTTGGCTATGGTTTTTATTTTATTAGATTCTTGTTAATATGCCAATTAGAAAGTCTTGATTTAACATTCACTTGAAATGGTTTTTCCTCTTTGAAAATAATTTCAGAACACTGTCTCAGAACAGTTCTGAGAACAGGGTGTTCAAGGTGTTTTTTAAGCCAAAGCTGCAAAGCTGATTTTTCACGATTCTCTCTCTGATTTTTGGGCTAACGTCTCTGAGACTTGCAAACAAGATTTTCTGTGGAGTATTTTAACCCCAAACGATTATCCTTAACTAAGGGGTTCTGCAAGATCTTTTTGAAATAAAAAGAATCTCTAATTTTTGGCAAGTGGATAAGTCTGTTGAGAAAATCATGGGCTAGTGGTTGAGTCCTTGTGGCTGAGAACCTCCGCCTTACTCAAGCAGTTAAGGAATTTTTTCCAACCCTCGTTACTCCACTACTTGCGGCTAAAGGACTCTATTTCCTTTAGGGATTTTGTTTTCCAAATCTGAAAAAAAATATATGAGAAGATAAATTGTCTTACCTTTCAAAGTTCTCTATAAAAGGTTGCTTTCCACAACTCATTCAACATCGGTTTTCACAGCAACTTTCAAGAGTTTTATGAGATAAATTTTCAGAGAGAAAACCGACTAAAGTGTGTACAAAAATTGAGCTTTCAAAATTGGCATACTAGGAGCTTAATTGTACCGTACACTAGCTTATGGAAAGCATTCAAAAGTAAGGTGTTCATCTTGTTCTCTCTTGTTTAAAAGTTAGTTGAGTGTGTCCAAGTCAAGGGGACTATTGGACGTGGGGTAACTAGTCTTGGGGAAGACAGTTACATGTGTGTTACAAGTTGTAACGGTGAAGGTTACTTTGTAACGTGTTTAGCCTGTATAGTGAAATTGTGTGAAAATCCTACAGGGGTAGGTCGTGGTTTTTTCGCCTCAGTTGGGCTAGAGGTGTTTCCACGTAAAAATCCTGTGTTCACCTTTTTCTTCTACTTATTTTCATTGCATTGCAGTTTCTGGGCGTGTTACAAACAGCCTGTCCAAACAGGGCCTAAGCCTGTTCCCAGAAAACTGCAAAAATTTGGTAACACAATTCACCCCCCCTCTTGTGTTTCTGTACTCTCAAAACTAACAAGTGGTATTAGAACAGGTTCTCATTAGAAAGATTAACATCTTGAGAGATCCTAAACATGAGTACACCCAATGGCATACTTGAGGGGCAATCCATAACTCAACCACCATACTTTAATGGTCAACATTATAGTTGGTGGAAGAATAGAATCAAAAACTACATTCAAGCTGAGGACTACGAGTTATGGATGCTTATTAAGAGTGGACCACTCATGCCCACAAAAGTGATAGAAGATGGAAGTAAAGTTCCCAAAAAGCCTGAAGAGTTCAATGCCGAAGACTTCAAGATGATGGAGAAAAACACCAAAGCCAAAAAACTCTTGTATTTTAGTCTTGGACCGGATGAGTACACTCGCATTTCTGAGTGCGAGTCAGCCAAGGACATATGGGACGCCCTTCAAGTAGCTCATGAAGGCACAAATCAAGTGAAGCAATCACGCATTGAGCTACTTATGAGAAAATACGAATTGTTTGAAATGGGTGATCGTGAAATGGTGATGGATATGTATACCCGTTTCACCATATAACAAATGAGTTAAAATCATTAGGAAAGTCCTTCACCACTGAAGAGTTGGTGAGAAAGATCCTAAGGTTTTTGCCTCATTCTTGGGAAGCCAAAGTCACAGCTATTCAAGAGGCCAAGGACTTGAAAAAGATTACCCTGGATGTGCTTATTGGCAATCTCCAAACCTATGAGCTTAGGAGGAATTCTCAAGAGGAGACCAAGAAGGACCGAGGCATTGCTCTAAAGGTCTTGGAGGAGGACAGCTCGGACCTTGATGAGGAAGAAATGGCTATGATCACCCGAAAATTCAAGAAGTTTTTCAAGAAGGCCAAGGAAAATTCTAAAAAGAAAAACTACAACAGGTCCAGGAACATTGATCGAGAACAGTTCTCTGGGTGTTTCAAATGTGGTAAACATGGCCACATTGTGAAAAAATGCCCATTGCTGAAAGAGGAACAAGAGTCCGAATAGTTCAGGAAACAAGGCAGGAAACAGGGTGAAAACAGTTCTACCAGGCGTTCTTCAAAGGCAATGCTTGCAGCTTGGGGTGATTCTACCGAGGACGAGGAAGGGACTGAAGAAGAAGATGTTGCTGTAGCTCTTATGGCCAGAAGTGACTCTAACTCAGATGATGAGCCTCTGGACAGCTTAGCTCAACTTAAGGATAAGGTACGTGGTTTAAATAAAGCAAAACTTGAAGAGTTATTACTGACTTTGATGGATGAGTGTGATGCTATTAACTCTGAAAATTGCATGTTAAAGAATGCATGCTCTGAGTTAAAAGGGGATATTAGAAAATTAGAGCATGAAAACAAAATCCTTAAAAGTGAAAAAACTGAAATTGATATGAAGAACATTGTTTTGCATGAAGACCTCAATAAGTCCAAAGAGACCTTAAGTATGAAGGAAAAAGCTTTTGCTACTGACTTCACTAGCCTTGAGAATGAGTCCCTTGAACTGAAACAGAAGTTTGAATCCCTGCTTATTGAGAACAGTAAATTGCTTGAAAAATTAAAACAAGTAGAATCAGACCTTACTGTAAACAGGCGCTGGAACAAGTCCTCAGAGGCGCTGAATTGGCTGAACACTCACTTTAACCAAGGTAAAAAAGGATTAGGCTTTGTGACTAAGTGCACCGCTTACCCTGTTAATAGGAAATATGTGGGATTACCTGAAAATATTGTTTGTTTTCATCGTGGTAAAACGGGGCATTATCGGTATGCATGTCCTATAAGAAAGTATGCCATTGAAAGAAATATGATCTATGTAAAACAAATATGGGTTAGAAAAGATGAGATTTGCATGTCTAAGGGAATGGGACCCAAGTGGATCTGGGTTCCCAAAACTAACCCCTAATTTGTTTTGCAGGCTAAAGTGAGAGGGAACAACCCAGCAAACAACCCAGGGAACAGCCAGTTGTGGTATGTTGACAGCAGGTGTTCAAGGCATATGACTGGTGAGAAATCTAACTTCCTCTCACTTACAGCCTCAGAAGGAGGGAGTGTGGCATTTGGTAATGGAAAGTCTGGGACAATTGTCGGATTAGGTAAGATAGGTGAGTCACTCTCCCATTCTATTGACAATGTATATCTTGTTGATGAATTAAAACATAACTTACTAAGTGTGTCCCAACTGTGTGACAAAGACAACCTAGTAGTGTTTTCTCCAACACATTGCTTGGTTGTTAATATGAACACAGGAGATGTCGTGTTGAGGGGGAAGCGACACAAAAATGTTTATAAAGTGCGTATTTCTTCTCTTTCCCAAAATAATTTGACTTGTTTAAGTGCTTTGAATGATGATGTTATGCTTTGGCACAAGAGACTAGGTCATGCAAGTCTCTCTCTTTTGAACAAATTGGTTTCCAAAGATCTAGTCATCGGCTTACCTTCCATCAAATACAATGATGTGAAGGTATGTAACGCTTGTGCTAGGGGGAAACAAGTTAGAAATTCTTTTAAATTGAAAAATTGTGTTAGCACTACCCGACCTCTCAAGATGTTACATGTCGATTTGTGTGGTCCTATGAGGATCACAAGTAGAGGTGGGAAGAGGTATGTGCTTGTTGTAGTGGATGACTACTCTCGTTTCACTTGGACCTTGTTTTTGGCTTCTAAAGATGAAACATTTGAGAAATTTCTTGCATTTCTTAAAAAGATTGAAAAAAGAGTAAGACACTCATTGGTTTGCTTAAGGTCTGATCATGGTACAGAATTTGAAAATTTGAGCTTTATTGACTATTGTAATGAGCATGGTGTTGATCATAATTTTTCAGCTCCAAGAACACCCCAGCAGAACGGGGTGGTAGAGCGTAAAAATCGTACTCTAGAAGACATAACTAGAACAATGCTCATTGCTAGTGGTCTTCCTAGAAACTTTTGGACAGAAGTTTTGAACACATCATGTTACATTATAAATAGATGCATGATTAGACCTATCCTTAAGAAAACTCCTTATGAACTTCTCAAGGGTAGAAAACCCAATATTATGTATTTAAGAGTATTTGGTTGTAGATGTTTTGTGCATAATAATGGGAAGGATGCCTTAGGAAAGTTTGATCCAAGGAGTGATGAGGCAATATTTCTTGGTTACTCCTCACACAGTAAGGCATACAAAGTGCTCAATAAGCGAACCTTATGTGTTGAGGAGAGTGTGCATGTGCTATTTGATGAAACTAACTCTCTAATTGAGAATGATGCACAGAAAGATGATTACGAACTGGGTCTTGCTAGAAAAGATTTGTTTCTCACACATGAGAAAGGTAAGAATCCTGAGTATGGATCAGGGCCTGGAGTTGTTTCCTTGGAAGGTGGGCAAGGTCTGAACCAGACAGGGGGAAGCTCTACTAAACCTGGTTTGGATCAAAACCAGCCTAATTCTTCTCGAACAGGCTGGGAAGCAGGCTCCAGAACAGGCTCAAGAACGAGCTCCAGAACAGGCTCGGAAACAGTTCCTGAACCTGTTTCACCGAGTATTCCAGCAAAAATAGAAAGCATGTCTATGGATCCATTTACTCCACGACCATGGAAGCACCAAAGTTCGCACCCTCTTGATCAAATTCTGTCTGACATTAATACAGGAGTGCAAAATAGATCCAAGCTTAAAATTTATGTGCTTTTTATGCTTTTCTCTCTAATATTGAGCCAAAAAATGTTAATGAAACTCTTGCAGATTCAGATTGGGTCACGGCAATGCAAGAGGAGCTTCATCAGTTTGAAAGGAACAAGGTGTGGCACCTTGTACCATGGCCAGAGGATAGATCAATCATTGGCACCAAGTGGGTGTTCCGGAACAAGCTTGATGAGTTCGGGACAGTCACTAGGAATAAGGCCCGGCTGGTGGTTCAAGGTTACAACCAAGAAGAGGGCATTGATTATGAGGAAACCTTTGCACCCGTTGCAAGGATTGAGGCTATCCGCATTTTGGTAGCCTTTGCAGCTCACATGGAAATAAATTTGTATCAGATGGATGTCAAAAGTGCATTCCTCAACGGATACCTTAAAGAAGAGGTGTATGTGATGCAACCCCCTGGTTTTGAAAATAAAGAATTTTCTAACCATGTTTTTAAACTTGACAAAGCGTTTTATGGTTTAAAACAAGCTCCTAGAGCTTCGTATGAACGTTTGTCAAGCCTTTTATTGAAAAATAGTTTTAGAAGAGGCAAGGTTGATAATACCTTGTTTCTAAAATCTAAGGGGGAATATTTGTTGATTGTTGAAGTATATGTCGATGACTTTATATTTGGTGCAACACATAATGATTTATGTGAAGAGTTTTCAAAAATGATGAGGAGTGAGTTTGAAATGAGCATGATGTGTGAGCTTAAGTTTTTCTTAGGCTTGCAAATCAAACAAACTTCAAACGGCACCATGATACATCAACAAAAATATGTCAAGGAATTACTTAAGCGATTTGGAATGGAATCAGCCAAGCCCATTGATACTCCCATTTCTCCTTCATCCAGGTTGGAAATGGATGATGGGAGTCCCTCAGTCGAGGACAAATATTATAGGGGCATGATAGGGTCGCTTCTTTACCTAACTGCTAGTAGACCTGACATTGTTTTTAGTGTTGGTTTGTGTGTCCGTTTTCAATCTAAGCCTAAAGAATCTCATTTAAAGGGTGTTAAACGGATCTTTAGATATCTAAAACATACACCTGATTTGGCTTTATGGTGTCCTAGAGGATACAACTTTAACCTTGTTGGTTATGCTGATGCTGACTATGCAGGCTTTTTGGTTGATAGAAAAAGCACCTCAGGTATGGCTCATTTTCTTGGACCCTATTTGGTATCTTGGGCAACCAAGAAACAACACTCAGTTGCCATGTCCACAGCAGAAGCTGAATATGTTGCAGCTGCTTCTTACTGTGCTCAAGTGTTGTGGATAAGGCAACAACTCAAAGACTTTTGTGTTGACACGGGATGCATTCCCATTTTTTATGATAATACAAGTGCAATTAATATTTCCAAAAACCCATGTCAACATAAAAGGACTAAACATATTGACATTCGTCATCACTTTTTGAGAGACAATGTTGAAAAGGGCTTGGTTTCAATGAATTATTGTGCCACTAATAAACAAATTGCTGATATTTTTACCAAGGCACTGAATAGAGAACAGTTTGAGAAGAACATATTGGAATTGGGTCTAATTAAAACAACTTGAGCATGCTCCATTAACCCCCAATGCTTGTCTAGTTAAAAGGTTTTTCAGGTCAAACATTTTGATTCATTGGATGCAGTCAACTTTTGTGTCAAAATTAGCACACGTGTGGATTACAACCTCTTGACAATCGTTGAGGTCTGATGATATTGCCCTTATTGTCCTATGTTACCGAACAACTGACCGCAGGAACAAGCACCAAGAACAGGTATGGCCACTCTTTGTCAAACGTGTACAAATCAGGTAGTTAATTCACTTGTTGAGAATTTTTTTTCTTTCCCCGAAGCGTGCACGGCTGGGAGACTTAATGCTCTTCGTTTTTGGTTGAAAGCCAATCGACTCTTTAGTTCCCTCGCCCGCACACTTCGCTCATCAGCCACCGAAAAATCTCTCTCTCAATCTCTCTCTCTTAAACCCAAAACCCTAAAAACCCAAGATTCTCCCCAGCTCCAAAAAGGCAAAGAAGGCAGCACCCACCACTTCAAAATTGGCCCAATTTCTTCAGAGAAGTGTGGTGCGGGGCAAAATTGTAAAAGTGCCATACTTTCAAGAATAGGGCTTGGAGGTGTTCCTAGACAAGCTCAGGGCCCAGGGGTGGCTAGAACTATTTGCAAACACCTGTCTGGGGTATTCTGTCCCAGATTTGGCCGACTTTTGTGTGAATTACAATGTCACCAATGCTGTGGTGACAAGTGAAGTTAATGGGAAGAAACTGAAATTCAATGCCAAAGATCTAGGTGCAATTTTGGGTGTTCCTACTGAGGGTTTCGATGTGTATGTCCGGGCGGACAAGACCGTGCTTGGGACAGCTCGGCTGCTGCAATTAACTCAAACACTGAGCCAGCAAACAAGGTTGAAAACCCCCCAGTCCGTCAAAAAAGGTGACATGACTTCTCTTCATCAATTGCTCTTTTGGTTCATTATTAAGAATATCATCCCTAGAGGTCAAGGCAAAAATCTCGCGGATGCTATGGATCAATGTTTTATTGACCTTATGGATAGAGGAGAGCAAATTAATCTCCCAACAATCATGATTCGCCATATCTCCAGGATTGCGAATACCTCAAGAGAACATGATCTGGAGTATGGTTTCTTGCTGACTCTTGTGTTTGAGCACTTTGGGATTTCTCTTCAGAAAAAAAGTGGGGGTGCAGATGGTTGATGAAATAGGGAATAACACTCTAATGGAGTGCGGGTTCAAATTGGTCAACGGAGCCCACGTAGCTTCGGAACAGGGGTCTAGAACACCCTTTCCCCCTGTTCCTGGTTCTTCCTCCAGTGAGCCTTCTGTTGATGCCTTGCTACTGGATCAATCCCGGTTGAAGACCAAGCTCGCTGAGGTTAAAGCTGGTCTTGCTGAGGAGAAGGTTCTCAATGCCAAGCGCCATGAGGATCTAATATCGATTCTTTCCGTCTTCACCGCCAAATTCTCTTCTCCTCCTCCCTGAATTAGCCCTACCCCCTGATCCCTTCCCTGTTCTGTCTTCCCTTGTTTTTCAACCTGTTCTCAACATTGTTCTAAACTGCTTGTCTTGCACGGTCTGATAAATTGTGGTTATCCTAATCTTGGTTGGTTATCTTTTCATGATCTGTGTAATAGTCCGACCCTAGATTTTGGTTATTAATTTCATTTCATTCACATCATTTCTTTTCATATTTCCATCTCTTTATTATTCTCATTTGGACATTTCTAATGGGGCCCTTACTTTGCAATTCAGCGATTTCTTCTCGTCAATTTTGGAAATTGAGTTAGGCCTTGATATTTAAGAATTTAATGTTGAAAATCCTTTTTCATGGCATGACAACCATTTATTTCAAATTTGTTTAAAAAAAATTTTAAAAAAAATTTCAGAAACGCGCTCGGTTTCCATTTTTCGCTAAACCC
>JACYFF010031955.1:55787826-55818669 GCA_017589665.1 Selenicereus undatus
AGCCTTAACCAAGCATGACTTTATTGACTTTTCTACCCTAATTTGCAACCATGTATTTGGCCATGTATTTGCAACCAAGGCTTTTATCTTCATTTATCACCAAGTATTTTTCTCTCTCTTCCCACCTCTCTTCTCTCTCTACACGGCACCTCCCTCCAGCCACCATTCCACCACCTTCACACCACCAAAACCCCACAAATCAAGCCCCACTCACCAACCCCAAGCATCCTTTTCACTTCCATAAGCATCAAGGACCACACCTAGCTCTTTTGCAAGCTCAAAGTAAGTGTTCTTTCACCCCTATGCTGATTTTTGTTTTTGATCTTTGATTTTGTTGGGTTTTGTTCTTTATTTTGGTTGTTTTAATGGTGGATTAAGTTGTTTTTGTGGTGTTAAGAATCATCTTGTTGAGGGTTTATGGTGGGGTTGATTTTGGATGAAGTTAGGGTTAGGGTTTCATGTTGAGGTATGCAAGTTTCTTGTTCAAGTGATAATTATGGCTTGATTTCTCCATGTTTTTGCCTATCTCTTAATGTATTGAAGTTTAATATGGCTTTTATGATGTGTTGGAATGTTGTGATGGGATTCAAGTTGACCCAAAGTTAGGGTTTTGTCCATAAATGCATGGTTTGGACCAAGGTTGTGTTAACCTTGGGGTATGTGTTTATGTGCTTGGAAAGTAAGCTTTGTTGGATATATATATGAATTGAAGTTGAGTGTGGTAATGTTGTATGTGATTGGGATGTACCAAAGTGTGTTATACACTCTTGAGAAAGAGTTTGAGTTGAGGTTTGGTGTTAAAAAGGGAATTATCAACTAAAAGAAGTGCTGCCAGAATTTTCAGTGAAACAGGACGAGCTTTGAAACAAAACTGGTAATGATCGGCCAGGCCAAAAATTCTGATTTTTGGTGGGTAGATAGGTCTGGATGTTAGATTTAAAATAACTCTTGAATCGCCTTAATCCGAGGTCTGTGGAGGAAGTTATGGCTATTTTACTGGAACCTATGCAGGGTGGACAGAATGGTTGTTTTTTTTACCAAAACCTGACATGTTGTTGTTCTGACCCTATTTTATGAAACCTGTCATAGGAATCTGGTTATGTGCCCTTCAGGAACGTTTTAGAGGACTTCCTAAGCTATTTATATTGGGGTCCTACGTCTCGGTTGGAGGTCGAGAGTATAAGTTGTGGATTATTCATTACGTACCTTGTCATCAACCCTACCCTCTAAACTCGCCGCCGTACTTTACCTTAGCATTTTCATACTTTATTTAACTTTACCAGTTTCATAAGCCTTTTCTTTTAACTGATTCACACAAATTCTTTATAAGTCTTTTTCCATTTAAGAGTATTCATTGTACTAATTTTATGCCTATAATGATTTTTTAACAGCATCAAGGCCTAAGCTCTCATCCTCTCCATTTTAGTCATCTATTTAATCTGTGTACTAACTTTTAAAGACCCCAGGTACGTTCATTGACTGTATATTTAGAAATCAGCACGTATTTATCGAAATTATAATGTTTTGGTAAGTACATCAATGAATCAATTGAACCAGTGATTTATCACATAATTACTGACCCCATCAGTTATCAGTTACAGGGCTTTGCCCTTCAGTTACCCGCGCGGCTTCAGGTCAGGTCTTCCGGTCGGCTTGGCAGGTGTACACCTATACATAGATCGTAACAGTTACTAAGGGGTGCACTAACAGATAATAATTGACAAGTTAGTTTTATATACATCTCATTCCCTGTTTTAAAATCAAAATGAATTACAAAGCGGACCCTCATACTTTCTTTCCCCATTGAATCTTTATCAGTACAGGGATGCACGTATTGAGCTTTGGCTCACAGTTCGAAATGCTTTTATGTTTTGTTTTAGGAAGATGCTCAGTAAACCGCTCATAGGCGGGCAGGGAGGCGGAAGGTGATAATTAAATCAGGACCGTCCCTTTGATTGGCGGATAGAAGCGCTAAGACGTTTTCATGCCTTTTTGTGGTGTTTTTTTTTTGGAGCCCCAGCTGTACATCTGAACTGCAATATGTATTTTAATGTTATATTTGTAAGCTTAAGTTGTGCTATGTTTGATGTAACCCTGGGATTTTAGAATCGATCCCATGTTGTTATTAAAGGTTTCAAACTGCTCGTGAATGACCTCTAAGGTTGTACTTTGATTCTATGGTTCAACTTTCATATTTTAGAGATGCCTTGTCCTTGCGGACGGCGGTAACGCCCATCCATGGAGTTCTTGATGTTCAGCTATGATTTATTTGTTATTGGGGCGTTACAATCTGCCTTGCTTGTTTCTTGTTGTTGTTTGCTTGTGCGTGACTTGGATGGCCAATATCATTACCGTACCATATACTTGAGTGTATCGCTGGTTGTCTTCCTCCATTACCCAAGTGGTGGTGATTACAAACACCCTGACTCTCTCTATTTGATCTGACCACCCTTTTTCGATGATGTCCAAAGGGGGAAGATGAGCATGACCATGGTTGATTTAGTGTGACTTGGCTTAAGTTGACTTCTCAAAATTTTTCTCTTCTATGGCTTCAATGTTTTGGCACTAACTTGCTTTTGCCTTTTATGTCAATATGGTCATTTGGTTTGTCATCATCAAAAAGGGGGAAATTATTGACCCTATCCTTATGTAATGTAAGGTTTTGATGATAACAAACACAAATGTAACATATACTTGAGTGTGTTGATTGAACAGGTTCCAAATATTGAATACTTTGAAATTGCTTGGCTAACAATGCTCAAGAACAGGAACTCAAGATCAGTTGGCTGGCAAGACTTTCCAGAACTTCAGAACAACCTTAAGAACAACTCTTAGGAGTGTTTGGAGCAGCAAGTTAAGTTTCTACAAGATGTCTAGTTGATTCAACAAGAGTCTTTATTTTGCTATGGTTTCTATTTTATTAGATTCTTGTTAATATGCCAATTAGAAAGTCTTGATTTAACATTCACTCTATTTCTGAGTTTGTAATCTAAGTAACAAATTGTGAAAAATAGAATTTGTGATCTAAATGATTCTAAAAAGGTCAAATCTTTATATAATAAATGTAAAGATGTATAAGAGGTTGAGAGACCTGTAAATTCCAAGCCTAAGAATTCTGTGCACTCTTGCCCAAAGCCTTAAAAATTAATTCTGCCTTTTTTTTAATTTAAAATAGTAGTCTGGATCCGTGCTTTGCACGGAGCATGTTCAAATAGACATTTTGTAGATATGTTATCGAAGTAAGAAATGAATAGTTATGGTAGACATGATTAATATTATAATTTAGAGGAGATAATGGAAAAACTCAATGAAAAAGTTAAGTATACATCGATTTCGTGCATAACCAATGGGATTAACAATTAAAAACTATATGATTGTGGAAAAAGTCTATATAAGTATGATGAAGACAGTAGATAGTGAATTTGTTACAAAACACGCTAAATTGGGTGATGATAAGTCAGTCTATGATGCCAATGATGAAAAATCCACCTTCTCCTCTTATTGTTGAGCAAAAGTTTATGAAGCCATTAATTGTCTAGTGAATTTAGATAAAAACTAATTTGAAGTCGGTTTAGTCTGAGTTTTGCATTGAACAAAAATAAAATTTGTCTTTCAACAAAAAGAATTTAAACATTATATTTAAGCTAATATATAACTTTTTTGGCTATTTAAAATGGCCCATTAGGGGTGCTAATATGATTATGCATTCATAGTTTGTACATTTGGTTTTCATGTCAACTCAATAGTTTCATGGGTTTTGATATAAACTTCCCATGCCCTTGTGTTGTTTTGCGAGAGATGGGTTGAGTTCATATTCGTGGGTTGAGATATTTCTTAGTTTGAAGTGTTATGGCGAATTGGATATTTTATTTTAAACGGTAAAAGATTAATTATAATTTTAGGTGTTTTGAGAAGATAATTTGACTATTGGATTTGTATGGTTTAAAAGAAAACAAAAATTATTTCAGTTTTTCTTGTGCATTAAATAGATTAGATTTTGGTCAATTTATTTGAAACAATAAAAAATTAATTATACTTTTAAGATTTACATGAATTAATTTAATTATAAGATATGTACGCTTTGAAACAAAAAGAAAAATATTTTGTTTATTTCCTTCTGTTAAATAGATTATATTAAATGTGAGAGAAATTCAACTTCATGGGCCTAATATGATGATCGTGTTTTATTTTAATTTTTTTTTATATTTCACGTTCAACCCTTCCAATATGTAACATTATGCTTACAATATGTAATTTATCAGCATAACCTTTACATATGTATGATCATAATTAATATTGATTGTGTTATCAAATTCAAAGAGAAAGATAACAACGACGATAACGACAATGTCAACAACAATAAAAATAGTAATAATGGAAATAATCATGAAAATCATATTTATATTTATATTATCTCTAATGATACATGCTCAAATGTATATTTGTATTGAAAAAGACAAAATAATAATAATAATCATGAAATTCAAAAATGTTTATTATTTCTATATAAATGTGTATATTATATTATGTGTTAATAATAGGTGTCACATCAGGTTTTTACGACTTGTTCAGTAATTATAATCCGGTTTCTTTAAGTTAAAACTTCTAAAACATGAACTTATTCCATAACAATGAAATAATAAAAAAACTTTTATATCCATTATAATCCCTTAATCTCTTTTTGATAATTAGATTATCATAATTAATATTTACTATGTTATCAAATTCAAAGAGGAAGATAACATTGCCGACAACAATAATGACGACAATAAAAACAATAGTAATGATTGAAATAATCATGGAAATCATATTTATTTTTCTATTATCTCTAATAATACATGCTCAAATTTATATTTGTCTCAAAAAATACAAAATATTAATAATAATCATGGAAATAAAAAAATTTTATTATTTCTTTATAATTGTGTATATTATATTATGTGCTAATAATAAGGTGTCACATAAGGTTTTATGGCTTGTTGAGTAATTATAATTTGGTTTCCTTAAGTTAAAACCTCTAAAATATGAATATATTCTATAATCATGAACTAACAAAAAATTTTATATCCATTATAATCTCTTAATCTCTCTTTGATAATTAGATTATCATAATTAATATTGATTATGTTATTAAATGAGCACATTTCATTCCTTGACTTCCGATCTATTATACTTGTTGGAACTTATTGGATTGTTGTCACTTTTAAAGGTTTTCACAAATCAAGCAGTCATAAAATTACTCTATAACCATTACACCTTTCAACCAACTCAGAAAACATTATACTAAAGAGAGGCACAAGAAGACCAATAATCAACAGATGCAAACCCACATTAGTTAGGTAGCCCTAGCATAAAGAGATTGAAAAATGGGGTATCTAGGTTTTGCTCTAAATTGTGAGACTCAAAACAACTGAAAGTAAAAGCAGGATATTGATTATACATGTTGTCAAAATAATAGTACCAAAACCACTATTCAACCCACCCAAAAAAAAAAAAAAAAGAACTTGAGCTTTGATAGTCAGAGTCACTAGTTGGCCCCACTATTGTTAAGTAATAGCAACAAATTAAGAAGCAGACCATTGTTTCAATTCAAAAAATCCCACAAGTGGGTCTCTAAGCATATTATGCACCAAGATGGATCTCCAATAAAGCCCACAATGAATACATTGACAATGTTGATCAATACAAATCGTTCTTGGCTGCCAATGTTAGCTCTTCATTTCAAAAGTGCCTTATCTGAGTTAGCCATCTTCTATCAAAAAATAAAGAAATGGTAAATTACTCAAGGGATAGGTGTGAGATGAACCCATCAAGAAAGAATTTAAGGTGCAGTTAGTAATGAACTTAGAAAGCAAAAATTTAAGCCAAAGTATGTGACCTTATCAGTCTCCTAGTAACCCATCTTGACTCCCAATTCAGTTGATGTACTGCCACGACCCATTAACCTTATAAGAAACCAAGCTTAGCTTGCAGCTTGGCCTATACCTT
Source organism: Selenicereus undatus (assembly GCA_017589665.1). Taxonomy (NCBI): domain Eukaryota; kingdom Viridiplantae; phylum Streptophyta; class Magnoliopsida; order Caryophyllales; family Cactaceae; genus Selenicereus; species Selenicereus undatus. The sequence goes on from JACYFF010031955.1 coordinate 55,793,815, forward strand.
GGCCTACAGAAACCAACCTTATAAGAGAGAGAACTAAAGCAACACAGGCAGTAGCAGCAACATTGACAACTAAATCAGAAGAGAAGTACCTCGAAAAGGATGGCAAATGTAGGGACATTCAACCTCATCATCTCCTTACCAATGAAATTTAAAATGAATCAGTCCATCTCTCTGATATAATGCTTGAAACACCCATCATCTCCTTATAATGAGTCAGTAGCAGCTTTTACTTTCTAGGTCAATTAAGGAAGCAAGCATAACTAAAACCTAGCTATGTCTCTAACAAATAGCCCAAATCGAGAGCACTCCTAGCACATGTAACAATCCATCCTTAATGCAGCATATAAACTTTGGCTAACAACACCTTCATTGCACAGGAATATAGTTAAATATCAAATATCACAATACACGACACACACCAAAAAATTCAATAAACCATAAAAATAAACAACATATCAAAGGATAAGTTACACTGATTGTTCTCGAAAACCAAAATGGCAGACAGATCCCAAAGGACAACCATACTCGAAGCCTTGAAAAGTTGCCCCTGATTGGCAGCACCATATCCATAGAGCGCAAAACTAACCATGTATTTTTTAGCAAAGGCCAACCCAATACCGAAAATCCGATTGCTTATCCCACACCACCGGCGGTGAACTTTGTGCTCTGTCTTTTAATGGCGAAAGTCGATTAAACTCTAGATTGAGAAAGCGAGCCACAATTGATTCCATAAGGTGGGAGGTGGGCAGTTAAAGAAGAATTAGTTTAATTGGAGAGAGAGAGAGAGAGAGAGAGAGAGAGAGAGAGAGAGAGAGAGAGAGAGTAAGGCTATAAGAGAGAGAGGGAGAGAGGGGAAACTAGAGAGTCGTGTTTAATTGGGGGAGAGAGGGCATGGTGTGAAGTGGGAGAGTCGTGCCCCCTATGTAGTGGAGTACGGTTATCGATGATTTTTGAATTAAAAAATCATTTATATCAACGGTTCAGATTTTATAGAAGAATACTATTTACGATGGAGATAGTACCAAGCTATGAAAAATGTGCTTGTTGCAGCGACAATCATAGGCAAAAGAACATTAATGAAAATTTCACAGGAAAGAGAAATCTTTAAATTTAGAATTATCCATGGAAGTTAGGATAATAAAGTTAGTAGGTGTTTGAGGGAGAGTAGAAGATGGGGGTGGTTATTTCAAGCATTAGTTATGGGTAGTTTTTATCTTAAGTTAAGGATGGATTGTCACATGTTGTAAAATAGTTTAAATTTTAAATTACTTAAATGGGAAGCTGTTGGGAGGGATTGTATCACAATTCAGGATTGCTTATTTCCTAAATTGTGAGGAGTTAAACCATTTTTACATTTGTAAAATAAAGATTAGCACTTACAAGTAAATAATAACTTCCAATTCTTGAACGGAGCAAAATTATAGGAGAAGAAGCGAACGATGGTGATTGATGATAACACCAAATGCATCTACACCATTTGTATATACTAGTTTGGGTCCGTCCTTTGCACAGAGTATATTCAAATAGACATTCTGTAGATATTTTATCGAAATAATAAACAAATAGTTATGGTAGACATGATTAATATTATAATTTAGAGGAGATAATTGGAAAATTCAATGAAACAGTTAAGTATACAGCAACTTCATGCATAACTAATTGGACTAATAATTTAAAAGTATATGATTGTGACAAAAGTCTATATAAGTATGATGAAGACAGTAAATAGTGAATGTGTCACAAATAACACTAACACCCTGTTGTTTTCGTTGGGAAATTAACCCAACCCACACTCACCCACTCTTTCCCACCTCTTCCCACTCCTTCCCACACTTAAAAAAAAATATCACTCCTTCCCACACTCAATCACTCCTTCCTAAACCTACATAAAACAATCATTTTTCATGTTCTGAAAATTTTTATACTTTACATAATTGTGTGTACGAATAATCTAAGAGCAATTATGAGCAGTTTTAATTTTTCGAATGTCATGAAACAGTTTAATTTTTTTTGTTTTTATTATTTTTTTAAATTTTAAATTTTTAATTTCTATTTTTTTTTTTTTTTTTTTTTGTATTTATTTTTTAAAAAAATTTTAAATTTTTTGTATTTATTTTTATTTTTTATTTTTAAATTTTTAAATTTTTAAATTTTTTGTGTTTATTTTTTTATTTTTTATTTTGTTGTATTTATTTATTTATTTATTTTTCCTTTTTCATTCCAGAAAAACAACCAACGGAAAATTCTAAAATAATAAAAAATTAAAAAATAAAAACAAAAAAATAAGAAAATAAGAAAATAAATAATAAATTAAAAAAATTTAAAATTTAAAATTTAAAAAATTTAACAAAAATTAACAAAAATTAAAATTTTAAAAATTTTAAAAATTTTAAAATTTAAAAAATTTAAAATTTAAAATTTAAAATTAAAAAATTAAAAATTAAAAATTAAAAAATTAAAAATTAAAAATTAAAAATATAAAATGAAATAATAAAAATACAAAAATAAAAGATAAAAAATAAACAAAATAAAAAAGAACAAAAGGAATAGACAAAAATAAAAAAATTTCATCGTCATTAATTAATATGACAATAAAATTATTACATTATAAAACAAAAAATTATTAATAACCAATATTTTAACTTCATTCAACTACATTCAGCTTTCACCTACACTCAGTCACTCACCCACTCCTTCCCACACTTAAAAAAAAAAACCACACTCATTCACCCCCCCCCCCCCCCATTTCCCACACTCACCCATCCCACACTCTTCATTTCCTACTGAAAAGAATAGGGCCTAAATTGGTTGATGATAAGTCAATCTATGATGCTAATGATGAAAAATCTACCTTCTCCTCTTGTTGTTGAGCAAAAATTTATAAAGTGGTTAATTGTCTAGTTAATTTAGGTAGAAACTATTTTAAAATTGGTTTAGTTTCAATTTTACATGTAACAGAAATAAAATATTTCTTTCAACAAAAATAATTTGAACATTATATTTATGCTAATACATAATTTTTTTGGCTATTTAAAGTGACCCTTTAGGGGGGCACGAATATAATTAAGTGTTCATACTTTGTACATTTGGTTTTCATGTCAACTGAATAGTTTCATGGGTTTTGATATAAACTTCTCATGCCCTTATGTTATCTTGCAAGAGATGGGTTGAGTTTAGATTTATGAGTTGAGATATTTCTTAGTTTGAAGTGTTATGGCAATTTGGGGTATTTTATTTTAAACGGTAAAAGATTAATTATAATTTTAGGTGTTTTATGAGGAGAATTTGATTATTGGATTTGTATGTTTTAAAAGAAAACGAAAATGATTTCAATTTTTCTTGTGCGTTAAATAGATTAGATTTTGGTCAATTTATTTGAAATGTTAAAAAATTAATTATACGTTTAAGATTTAAATGAATTAAATTTAATTGTAAGATATTTATGCTTTGAAACAAAATGAAAAATAGTTCGTTTATTTCCTTCTGTTAAATAGATCATATTAAATGTGAAAGAAATTCAGCTTCATGGCCCTAGTATGATGATTGTGTTTTATTATTAATTTTTTTTATATTTCACATTCAACCCTTGCAATATGTTATATCTTGCTTACAATATGTAATTTTTCAGCACAAGCCTTACATCTATATGATCATAATTAATATTGACTATGTTATCAAATTCAAAGAAAAAGATAACAGCGATGATAACTACAATGACAAAAACAACAATAGTAAGAATGGAAATAATCATGGAAATCATATTTATATTTATATTATCTCTAATAATACATGCTCAAATGTATATTTGTATTGAAAAAGACAAAATAATAATAATAATCATGGAAATAAAAAATATTTATTATTTCTATGTAAATTTGTATATTATCTTATGTGTTAATAACAAGCTGTCACCTAAGGTTTTACGGCTTGTTCAGTAATTAAAATTTGGTTTCCTTAAGTTAAAACTTCTAAAGCATGAACTTATTCTATAATAATGAAATAATAAAAACTTTTATATCCATTATAATCCCTTAATCTCTCTTTGATAATTAGATTATCATAATTAATATTGATCATGTTATCAAATTCAAGGAGAAAGATAAAATCGCCGCCAACGACAATGACGACAATAACAATAATAATAATAATGAAAATAATCATGGAAATCATATTTATTTTTCTATTATCTCTAATAATACATGCTCAAATTTATATTTGTATCGAAAAATACAAAATATTAATAATAATAATAATAATAATGGAAATAAAAAATGTTTATTGTTTCTTTATAATTGTGTATATTATATTATGTGTTAATAATAAGGTGTCATATAAGGTTTTATGACTTGTTCAGTAATTATAATTTCATTTCATTAAGTTAAAACTTCTAAATTATTAATGTATTTTATAATAATGAACTAATAAAATTTTTTATATCTATTATAATCTCTTAATCTCTCTTTGATAATTTGATGATCACTATTAATATTGACTATGTTATCAAATTCAAACGGAAAGATAACAACGACGACAGCAATAATGACAACAACAACAACAATAGTAATAATAGAAATAATCATAAAAATCATGTTTATTATTCTATTATCTCTAATAACATATGATCAAATTTATATTTGTACTGAAAAATACAAAATATTAATAGTAATAATGATGGAAATTAAAAATGTTTTGGTCCATAAGAGCCATAATGGGCAATATAATATAATAAGGGATAAGGGAATTGAACCTGAGATCTAATGTGCCTAGCAAATAGTACAATACAATGAGGGATGGGGGAATCGAATCTGAGACCTAATGTGGCCAGTAAAGGGAGAAAGGTTATTGTACATGCTATCTATTGAGGCGGTTGTCGAGATAAATCCAATGGCTAAGATTGTTCAAGATTTGGATCCAACGGTTGTGAAGCAACATATACCCTAAATTTACTCCCATGTTAGCATTTTTCATTTCCTCAACACTCAACCCCTTACACATTCTAGCATTTATAATATAAATATTATTTTAAAAACAAATTATTAATTAATAAACAAACAAAGTTCAATGGCAGCTAACTCAACACATTTCCTTAATTCTCTCTATGACGTTTTCTTGGGGGCACACACCTACAATACCACTTCCCCACGTTACCCCTCCTCCTCCTCTTCTAGCTTCCGGTCTCTTCCATGTCCATGAACCATAATTGCAATTCAATTAACTCCCACATATTACAAATTTCTTTCCACATGTTGTCAAGTTAGTTGGTTAATTTTTTTATGTTCAAAATTTCCTCCCTTCTGTATCTGCTTCATTTCCCATCACATTGTTTGAAGCTTTTGAATAATGCAAGATTTGTCCACCATTACGACATTTTTGACCTACTTGTGCGAAGAGAGTCATCGAAACTCCATGTGAAGGCTAAAATGGTGAAATTGTTGTTCAGCTGTAAGTGTTTTGTTTTTTTTTTAAGTGTTTTGGTTTTAGTATATAGCTTTTAAAATTCTTTGATTCTATTTTTTTGTTAAAGAAGTTTTGGGGTGAGGATTTTGTTTTTTACATAGAAAAAATTGGAGGGGGGCTTGCTGGGGAATGGCATATTACTTATTTCTTTTCTCTTTGAATGAGTTGGGTTGGTCTCGTCTGTGCAAATTTACGACTGTGACAAGCCATGGTGAGTTGCATCCATGCGCCGTTGTCATTTTATTTGTTTTGTGTAAAGTTGGACTCACTGTCTTGAATCAATTTGTTGAAATTACTTCTTCTTCTTTTTTTTTTTTACATGGGTTGAACTCCGCATTTAAAATTCTCCATTAATAAGTTGTGTTTCCTCTGTAAATTATTTTCAATTAGATCCTTCTCTGTGCTTAGACATTCATTATCTCCCACTTCAGTGCTGAGGTATGGCCTTAGACCTCTTTCGATATCTCAAGTTACATAATGATTAGGGGTAGCCATTTATCGTTTTTTTCTTTTTTGCCATATGGGTCTATTTTTTATATTTTTTTTTCTATATGGTAGTTAATTTGTATAAATTATTATATTGTTTTCTTCATATATGTCTAGACTTGACTGGGATTCTCCCATTGAATCATTCTTGAATTTATTTTATAGTAGCTTCATATTTGGGTTTTGACTTCCTTTGCACTTCGCCTCTGCCTTCATTAATACTTGTGGTCTTTGCTTAGAATTGCAAGCTCCCCTTTATTTATAGGTTTTGGTTTTTTTAATTGTTTTTTAATTGTGGAGGAAATAGCAAATTAGATGGTGAAGATGATAAAGATTGAATACTTGAAAAGGGATTTTGGGGGAGGAATTTGATTTCATGTATTGCAAGGTCAGTGGATTCGTTCATTTATTTTTCACACATTGAATGTGGTAAAGCTTTGATAGTGCTTGCAACTATGGTAGAAACAACATAATTGAAAATATTCATTGAAATTTGAAACTCAGTTTGGTTTAACTTACTTTTTGTTATTTACATTTACGTATTTCTTTTTGTTTGGTGGGTGATTAGATGCTATGGAGCCGCAACCCCAAGGTCCTACACTACAATTGATGACCCCTCACCATGTGCTCTTTATTTTAGCTTACTTGGTTAGTTATTTATGGGGTTTTGGTTTAGGTTGACGCTATTTTTGCTATGTAAGCTTTGATTTTGATTTGCATGTGTTTGTGTTTAGTGTAATATACATAGGTTTGATTCGTATATGTTTAGTGTAGTACGTTCCGTCACTCTATCCTTAATGTTTGTTAGCGATTAATGACTTCATTATTCTTCATGCCCGCTCCTACTTCATCATTCTTCATGTCCACCTGTGGTTCTTACTATTATTGCGATGTCGTTTCAATATGAATATTGATAATTGCATAATAAGCTTCTTTGAATCCCTTCTCCATCTCTAATTCTTTGAATAACTCTGTGATGCATGGCTGCCCAATTGTCTTATGTTTGTTGACCATTTATTTCATTAGTCTTTTTGCTATATGGAAATTCTAATTATGTTCTGTTCAATTCCAAATGTAGCAATGTACTCTTTGAATGCTAGACATGAATAAGATGCTGATTAAAGAGAAATTATCTTATGTTCCAAAGTAATGTCTATAATCAATTATGTGAATTTTCTGGAATTTGTGTCCCTTCATTTTATAATAATAAATTTCGTGAGCTTTTGACATCCTCAAGACAGTTGTATCTATGCATGGCATAGATATGATAAACATAAATATTTAAACCTTCATGATGGGCACTGATGCAATAGACACAAGAACGCAAACAAGTTTGCAATCGCATTAGTGTAAGTTGAACAATTTGGTGCAAAGATATGTAGGAATTATAGTTCAACAATAGTACCTGGGAGCATAGGAAGCATTTGATATGTCATGCACAATTATAGAAGGTAAATAGACAATTTCAATTTTCTTCTTTGTTTTCTTTTTACTGTAATATAGAGTATTTGGTAAAAGTTGGAAGAACAGGATGACCTACGAAGCCTTATGGTGTTGCAATGAACCACTACAAAGCAACAATATATGACCATGCTAATTGAAGAAAAGGGCAACCAAAAAAAAACATTGTAAACCACAACATATGACCATGCTAAGGACAAAAAAATTAATATGACAGTACACGAAAAGAGGGCCATAATACACTTCTAATTCATGTAAGAAGCAGGGGAAGGTTGCAGCAACTGGGCTAATAGGCACCAAGTTAAGCGGAGAGCTCCATCTAAAGTTGTCATTGGAATGACCTGGAACAAATGGCATTGCTATTCTTTAGTCTTTTGATCTTTAATGTACTGACCTTCTTTGATATATCTATGCTTCTGTTTAACACGATAAAACGTTACAATTAGGTGTTGGTTCATTGAAGGAATGTGGGCTTATGCGCTTCCCTTATGTGATGCCATGAAGTGCACATTGGAGCAACAATTTCTTGTATAAAAAATTACAAGGAATATATAGGTCAATCTTATTTTTTGCTCTTACGTAAAAAGTATTAGTTTTATCCTTCTTTGTACCTATTTGGTGGTGCTCTTACCCCTTGGCAAATCAAGGCATGCTCCTGACTAATAGTGTGATGTAAAATTGTATTATTTGAAAGAAAATACTTTTTGTTACACTTGTGCTTATACTTTCTATGTAATCCTGATTTAAAATTACATATTGCCAATAATGTTGTATTATTTTAAAAAATTAGTGATGGTATATTTTTTTATAGTACCTTGTCGTTAGTTTTTGCTAAATTCTTTGTTAACCAGGCTCCGTACAAAGTATGGGTTCATGTTAGTAAGAAACAAATAAAATTGAAAGAAAATGAACTTGAGCAGTGAGCACTATCGTTTTCACTTTCCTGATAAAGGTGAATTACTAGTTGACTTGGTTTTGATGCTTTATAATTAATCAACATTAAATTAATATCTAGGGTCATTCATCATGAGAAAAGGTGTTGGTGCATCATTTTAGTAAAAGGGTGACGTGTTCTTTTCTTCCTCCCTGATTAAGGAAAATACACACACACACACACACACACACACACACACACACACACACACACACACACACACACATATATATATATATATATATATATATATATATATATATATATATATATATATATATATATATATATATATATAACGGGCAATGTCCGTTTGGAATCTTCATGTTTGTCCATCTCCACCATCTGGGTTCGAATTTGGTGAAGGAACACTTTCTTGCCTGTAATTTAGGAGTGAACGAGGGTGGGTTGAGGATTGGGTTTGCATGGTTCCCCCTTCCCACGAACTAGTTGCCCCACTAAGGTATCCTCTAAGATAGGGGCCCAATGAATGGCCCAAATTTACCATAATATATATATATATATATATATATATATATATAAAAACTAAATAAAATAATATAATATAGACAACAAATAGAGGGGGTGGCTACTATGACTGGTAATATGCAAGGAGCTTGAATTTTATTTTAAAAACAAAAAGATGGTAACCCCTTGTCCAATAAAAAAGGAAAAAAAAAAAGAAGAAAAGTTATCCATTTGCATAGCACAATTCGTTAAATTTTGAAGTATGTGCATCCCTCATTGAATTTTCACCAAATGATTCAATTGAAGCTATTGATCAGAAGCAAACTCAAAAGCCTATGGGAGTCAAATGGCATAAGAAATGAGTACAAGTCACTTATTTCTATATGCTTGAAATTTGGTGTAAATTTTCCCAAGATAAAATTAATGATCGAAGCGAAGTACCCAAATCATGATGTCGGAAATAAAGTAACTTTATTTTATTTCTTGTGTTACGCAATATGTAACCCCAACAAAAAAATTTTCAAGTTTCATAAAAATCCAAACTGACTCTTTAAATCCTCCAGTCCACAAAATGGTCAAACTTGAGTCGAATCCAAATCTAAGCTCACTAAAGTTCATCCTCTCCAATTTGAGCAAGCCTAAAGTATATTTGAGCCAGGAACTAGATCGATTTAATCTCACTGAAAGTACGTAAAAAATCCCTAAATAAATTTTAGCTATAATCGCAAGTTCAAAAATACGTAAATGGACCAACCGAAAGAAGGCCCAAGTCAGTAAATTAAAAAACAGTGAAATGGCTAAACAAATTTATATAGTAATCAAAGTCAAACTTCAAATGATAAAAAAAGTAAATCAAAATTGTGGATATTAATTGTGCCTAAGTAAATAAAATTCAAAGCCAAAATTCAAATTAAATAGTGGTTACTAACTATTCCCAAACAATTAAAACCAAGTCAAATGGTTATTGATTTAAACAAAAGTAAAATCAAATCAAATAAAATATATTAGAAGAACTACAATTAGTTTGATCATTTATAAAAGAGGTATGTAAGTAGCTTGCAACAAAAAGTAAGTGCAACTCAAACTCAAAATTAAATAACATTGTCCTTTCTCCACTCCAATCTACATATGAAGAATGCGAACATTCAGTATATTTCCTAACAGATGCCATATGAACACTATTTGATGCAATTACGTTATAAGTGTGGGCAATTTGGCATCAAAACATGATAATGTCAATCCAAATTAAATAAAGTCTTATTAATGCAAGATAAAACAAAAAAAAAAGTTAAACAAAACGACTCGGAATCAAAAGGTGATCTCCTGAAAGGGAGGTATAATTAAGAAGGTTCATTCTGCTGAATATGGTTGTATCCAAAATAAACTGATGTATATTTTTGTACGTAGGACTATTGTATTGTGCATTTATATTTAGTTATTAATTTTTGCTCAACATAGTATTATACGAAAAGGCATCTTATGGAATTAATCTCAAATGTGTAGATGCAAAAGGGCAATTTCTTATGTGCTCCCGGGAGCACATACTCTCGTTGTCCATGTGTATATATTTTTCACGCATGTATTTATCATATATTAAATTTTTAATATATATTTGATGATGTGGCTCGTGTGAGTATATGCTCCCAGGAGTACGATATACATATTGATGCAAAAGAGACACGGGCCCTCATAAACAAATTCAGGCAGAGATTGTGCCACACATATGAACGGATATATGCTATTCGAGAAAACCCAACATTAAGATTATTATTGGACAACTACGGAAGAAAAACTGCTTCCAATTTGTGCAAAAGTGTGAAAGTGACAACAACATGCGAATTTCCAACATGTCCCGCCTATACACTTTCACCTTTCCCTGACTTTCCCAATGCAGGGAATAAATATCATAGGAAAGGTCACTTCTAAAAGAATTGTATGCATAAATACATCTTAGTGGTCACGGAATATTTCACCAAATGGGTCGAAGTATTTCACCCAATGGACCCAAGTCACATCCTACACTAAACTAACATTTAAACAAGCGGCTAAATTCCTAATTAATCATTTAATATGCAGATATGGAGTCGTACACTAGGGATACCAATTTAAGGATCCAATGGTGGCCCTTCTAGAGAAATATAAAATTCAATACCGACAATCTATCACATATAGACTACAAGCTAATGGTGCAATAGAAGCCACAAATAAAAAAATAAAAATTATTCTAATTAAAATGACTTAAACTTACAAAGATTGGAATGAAATATTGTCATTCATATTGTCGGGATATAGGACATCAGTTAGGTAATGCACCCTTGCCACCTTCTTCCTGCTTATGCACGGGAAGGAGGAAGTCTTATTGGTAGAAATGCAAATTCTTTCACTTTGGGTTACATTAAAAAGGTCAAGCATCTAAAGAAGATTAGAAATGAGCTTGGCATGAACGATTGAGTAGTATAGATGAAAAAAAATAAAACTTTTTGCTATACACCACCCATGATAATAACAACATATGATATCAAGAGCAATTAACTCAAAGATCCAAACAAGAAACATCAAAGTTGGTGATCTAATGTTGAAAGAGATTATAATCACTCTTGCTGACCCACAAGGAAAATTTAAACCCCGGTGGGCCGGCCCTTACTTTGTTTAGGAAATTCTAAAGGGGTTGTCATCAAGCTAATCGACATTTATCGTCAAGAGTTCACTCAACTAATTAACATGAATCAACTCGAATGTTTCTACTTGGAAAACTTGTTCCAGATAGGGCAAAGCCCAGGACCACGGCCTGCTATTGGGTTTGGTAGCCCACCATTACCCTGAAGCACACTTTGTCGCCACAATTTATGATCAACAATAGATCACAAGTAGTTTTGTTCCCAAAACCCACTTAAGTTCAAACCTCTGACAAATGAAGAAAAACCAAATAAAAATACAAGGCAAATACAAGGCCATAAAATAAAATAAAAACATAACATGCCAGTGCATGACATATTCATATTATTGGGCTCTTCATTGACATTAATTGAAAAGTCCATTACATAATCAATTAGTGCCAAAATTAAAGTCCTGATACAACATTGTACCCTCTTCCTTGTATTTTTTTCTCCTCTTGAACATCACTTTTGCATGTTCTTGTCCATTTTGTGGTTGGACTCTTACTTTAGTTGTTGCCATAGCACACTGTTCATGAGTATGGCCTTCGTACATTCCAAATAGGCAGGGCTCATAAATGTGGTGCCCAACATGATAGGCCCAGCCACCCACAAGAGTTTGAGCTGCATTTGAATCCAAAACGTTGTAATCTATGGGGTTAAGGTATAAACAGCAGAAGCCATATAATCATGACTTGGAATAGTTTGTCTAAAACACATTTGGCAAGACAAATGACAAGTAAGAATATAAAGGTAGATTTTGATCCCTAAAAGAGAGGAATAACTCCACCACTTCTATGAATTCTATTACAATGAATGCGCCACCACTTGATGGTCTAAAAGACCTTGATCTTTTCATGTTGGAAATGGCCTTCCAAACATCATTATTGTAGTGCTTATAAGGATACTTGTGCACAACGTAATGTTTGACCTCACATCCAGATTTGAAAACCCGAGGCATACTAGGAAAAAAGCACACTAAGAGTGAAATTTGCAAGAGAAGCAAACACAAGCCAAGATCCCCATCAAGAGAGTAAAGTAGAACAACACAACTAAAAGCTTGAAACTTTACCTGCAAAAGAAGAGGGATTCCCTTAAGATCATTATAAAGGTTGCCACTAAGGCAATCTAAGCGCGAGATTGCCTCAACAAGAATAATGGGCATGTAGGAATAACCCTTCAAAGACTGCTCCACAAATGCATCATACAAGCTAAATCTCCCTTGATAACAAATAAGAATCTATTCATGAGACAAGAACTGTAGAATTTTATTCGCTTATTTGAGTGATTATCCTCCTTAGGCTTAAGCATAAATAGACGGGCAATCCCTGTAAGATCAACATCATGACCATCCATAGCCTTTGTAACCTCATCGGCCGCTAAACCAAGAGAAGTTTGGGTTATGTGGGAGAAATCTGCCTCTAGAGAAAGGGTCGTCACCATCTTAGGGTTAAAAGAACCCAAAATAAGGGTATGTTCCTCCACTAGATGACATATCTCCCTATCATTAAAGTGGAAGAACTAGAGGGTTGGATCCAAAACTCTAAAGCGCTATAGATTAGCTTAGGATCAAACCTCACTTGCCTTAAAGAAATAAGGTTCTCTCACCCAAAACACTATATTCCCTTTACCTCAAACGAGGACAAATTTTTGCACCACATTCCTCAAATTCTCAAAATCATCCATCTCCTTTGAAAGAAGAAGGAAAACACTCCCTAAGGAAGGCTCAACTCACTATAAGATGCAAAAAATGAGGGATGTCCAAGTTTTTATAGTTGTCGACTATTAAAACCCTACGAGAAATGCAAACTCGATGGCGGAAAACAAGGAGCCACTAGGATCCAATGGCATGTCGTTGGGTCTGGGCACTGTCAACTTACTTTTGCGCACGTTCCTTTTGTTGTCTAACCTTGGGATCTAAATCCTTTTTATAATCTAAGACAGTCCTAATTTATAAAATTGTTCATTTCACTACTTATACTTTCCTTTTTTATGTAAGTAGTGAGTAACTTTTCTTTTCTTCTCTCTTCTTTTCCACTTTTGGGTGAGGCTAGCCCATATGTTTCTTTGCAAAACTTGTTAGGGGAATAGGCTAACAGTTCATTGTATCTAAACCTCTGCTTCTTGCACATAATAAAAACATGGGCCTTTTTTTAAGAAAATATGCATTATAGCAAAAGTTAAAAAACATACAAAGTTCAGACAACTATAAATGTCTAAACAATAAACTAAGTTCAGGCAACTACTGCAAAATCAAAGAGCAACTCCCCTTTGCCTATCATTAGAGCAAACTTCCCTAATCCTCGGGGATGGTCCCAAAGGGTTTTTCATAATAATCTCGTAAGACCACCCCAACAGGGCGAATTCAAAAGAGAAAGGAAGGAAAGGTGCACTCCATGAATATCAAGTCATCCATTGCTGAGGGGAGGCATAGGAGAAAAATCCTCTAGCCATCCCTTGACAACCTCGAATAAAGGGGGACTATACTAACCACACCATAGGAAACATAGGTGAGGAGCCACTCCCTTCTATGAAGGGTGTCATCGTGGCATTTAGCACACCAGCCCTTGAACTCTCCGAGCACTCACTCTTGGAGAGTGACACAATATGCTTCAGCTCGGACTCAACAAAACCTTTCCCTTGACAGATGAAATAGGAGATTTTAAAGCCATGTTTACAGGATCGGGTGCGCTCCTAGGCGGAAACTATTCCTGAGTTTGAAGCCTAAAGAAAGCCACATGCATCCCGAAAAATCCATACAAGAACATTACAAAAATAAAAGAAAAAAGAAGAAGAAAGAGGAGGAGGAGAAGAAGAAGAAGAAGAAGAAGAAGAAGAAGAAGAAGTGCAAACGCACAACTTTTCCAAGTCAAAAAGAAATTAACCTACCTTGTTGGTGTGATCACCCTGATGAGTGATGATTTCGACCAATCGACAAACGATTTTCCTCCGTTTATAAACCACATTCATCATAAAGAAGCTCTAAGCTTCATTATGCATTCTAAAAAAAAATGAGCTCAAGACTAATAAGGATAAGCTGGACATAGGTGTTAAAAGAAACAGTATACCTTCCCAAGGACAGGAAGCTTGGTCCATCTCCAGAACCTCATCATCCTCCACGTTGTGCACTTCGGGCTCAACAACTAGAAGTTGTGGTTGCACCCACAAGCAAGATACAAGAGCATGAACAAATAATAATGACTAATTAGTAGTAAACTCGTAAAAGAAAAAAGGACAACCCAAGGGAGGAATGATGAGATACATCAAGCAAGTCCTAATGAACTCCAAGTAGCCACCCTTGACAAGTAGGCATTGGTAAGGTACCCCCTTCTGCAATGGTTGAATCTCTTATAGCTTTAGGGTGGCCATGAACATCGTGATTAGGGGAAGATCCACCTGAATATAGTGAATAGGCACGCCGAACTAAAACATGCCTAGTTACCCTCTCCTTTAAAGATCACACATGATCACAAAGGACAAGGAGAAGCACATCTGCCATCTGAACACTCAAGCCCTCTCAACAATAGCTAGGATGCTATCTATCTGAGACCAATGGTCATAAGTCATATGTCCATCGACAATGATGAAAAAAATAAATGAATGAACAATGTAGAAAACAAACAAAGGAAAAAATAGAAAGAGCATTCTCCTTACTTCATCGGGCATCAGAGCATTTAAGCAAGACTTATAGGGGATTATATCTTTCAAATGGCCTAACTCGCCCCCTATAACGCCATTTTTCCATTGCCCTATCATAGGATCACTATTGGATCCTCTAGACCTCGAGCACGACCTTGTCAAATAATCTAGAAATAAATGTTACGTAAACAATGCAGGTTATAAGGCAATCCTACAATTTACAAGAAATAATATAACAAAGAAATCATACCTCAAACAAGTTCCAAAAGCCTCCAAAGTTGACATCCTACAACTGGCGGCTATTCCATTGATAGGATGACCTTAGGTAGGAAAGTAGGGCAGCATAAGACATTTTCCTCATTCCAAGTGCTTGATGTATTGAACGTCCTCTAAATTTCACATCTGATGGAGGCACACCCGATTTTCCTTATCAGAACATAACGTCAAACCAAATAGCAAGGCATTAAACTCTAACCAGAAGCGAACAGTAGCACTTGAGGGCCATCCACAAAGGTTGGGTACAAAATAAGGCAACAAGTAACTAATCTAAACTAACATTATATACACAATAACTATGCAGAATTCAACTAAACTAATCAAAACCAAAACAATGCAACAACTTAGTAGCTAAACCAACAAGGTACTAAAGACTAATTAAAAGTAACTAAACTCATAACTTAAGAATAAATGAATAAACAAGTCACATGATAAGTTCTAACATAAGAAATCATTAAATTAAAAGTATCACTTAAAGAAAAGACTTAAGTATATCTATACCTAGCAATTTATCAAGCATTCTAAACAAGTAAGCTGGAAAGCATAACCAACTGATATTCAAATACAACTACATAAACCTATTTTTTATCTAAATCTAACCCATCATATGAATGTTCCAAGTTCAATACCCAAAATAAAATAGCAAGAAGGCACATAGGTTTGTTGCCATCCTCACCAAATCAGGATAAGAGCCAAAGAAAAGACGAGATGTAGAAATGAATTACATTCTTTAATGTGGACAAACAAGCCATTCCAAGTTCAATACCCAGTAAACTAAAATAGGAAAAATATAGAGAGGGAAGAAAGAAGAACACAGCAAGACACTAGATGCCTTGGGCTTGATGGCTTAGCCTAGTTCTTAACCTTCTCATTCTCCATTAATGGAAGACTACCCAAACTCAAGCCTAGAAACAAGTAGCCAAACTAAATATGCCTTGGATATCTGGGAGGAAAGTGGGATGCAAGGTCTTTGGCCTAGTGCCTTTCCTGTAGAGCATAACGACAAACTAGGATGAAGTAAGATCACATAGACATGGTGTGAGAGTTGAAAGGAACCTTAAGATGGCTCTGGATCAAGATATTATGCTCCCAAACAATGAAGGCCTCCACCTTAAAGGATATTATGAAGCAAATTAGGCATGATACCTAATGAGAGGGAGGCCTTGTATGGCGTACTATATTTCCTTAGGAGGTGCACTAATCTAATAGACGGGAGCACAAAAAAAAAAATTAAGGAGATGGCGAATATACTGAGGTTGCAGTGATGGTTGGTACAAAACTACTCTATTGTAGCACGATTCTAAAATTGTTGATGCTAGCAATTAAGGAGCACAAGCAGTTGCTATATGGTCCAACCATTTATAGTGTACAGTCATCTATATTTTGTTAGCGATAGATTAAACTTGAATACTAGTGCTTTATATTTTGCTGAGTTCACAATGTAAAATTTGTAATGAGGCATATCACAAATTTAGTGAGCTATAGTATATGTTTTGTGAGTTACATTCTATACTCTGGTGAATTATAATGTAAATTTCATGAGTATTGCTTTATAAAATTCTTTAGTTAGCTATGATGCATATTTAGTGAGCAATATATTACTTCAATCTTGTTTACTTAGGTGATGCACCTATCGCACATTTGGTGAGCCATACCATGTGTTTTGGTGAGCTATGTGATATATTTAGTGAGCAGTAGTGTAAATCCATCGTGTTTATTCATATAATCTGCTAACTAGATATAAGATGTTTATGTCAATGAGCTATATAAAATCAGTCGGTAAGCTATAATGCATATTTAGTGAGCACTAGACTACATTTTCTAGTGTAATGATCTGATATAGGTTTTGCAAATTTGGCAACATCCTAGGGAACTATAGTGCATTTTAGTGAGTTCTACCTCTCATGACATTATATTGGGCAATTATTAGTTTCTTGTAATGAATTGTGATACATTACTCAGATCTCTAAGTTATAATATTTCTTTTAGTGAGATATGCCATTGTTTTTGTGAGCTACTTTATACATCTTGTAAGCAATAGAATAAACATCTACCTTGTGTTTATGTTAGTTCAAACACGATTTAAGATTTTTTGTTTTAGTGAGAAACTAGCATTCAATGAGCTATGATGTATATTTGATGAGTAGTAAATTACATTAATCTTGTGTATCGATATAATATAGATTTTGCAAATTTAGTAAAATCATGTTGAGTTGTAGTGTTTGTTTAGGGCAACTTATTGATCTATTTTCATGAACTACAACACATTGATGACATCTGTAAAGTACAATATTTCTTTTAGTGAACTATACCGTGTGTTTTGGTGAGCAACTTTATACATTTAGTTGTAGTAGAATAAGAATACATCTTGTGAGATGATTTTTGTTATCCTAGTTTAAATCTGATTTAAGATTTTTTAGTGAGTTATACAATAGCCTTCAATGAGCTATAATTGCATATTTAGTGAGCAGTAGATTACATTAATCATATGCATGCTTATAAAAATTAAAGTAAGTTGGTGAGTTGTAGTGTATGTTCACTGAACTCTACTTCTTATGACATTATGTTGAACAGTTATAGGTTTTTTTTGTCCCTATACTATGATACATTGCTCATATCTCTAAGATATATTAATTCTTTTACTAAGTTATACTTTGTGATTTGATAAGCTATGTTATGCATCTATTGAGCAGTAAATAAAATGCATCCTGTGAGATGACATAAATATATCTCTCACTAGGATATGACATACTCAGTAATTACATTCTCTATACCATGTCTTCTCAAAAAAGAATTGAAAAATATTTTCATGAGATATGGTATACTTTAATTGACAAAATATACAAATATATTTATCTCATCAATATTTTTAGTGAGTGGTATAATGTCGTCTGGTGAGCTATGACCTGTATTTGGTGTACTATCTTAGAAAAATATACTTAGATGTGATATTATTGATAGATCAAAGATAGACGATTCCAACATAGCATCTTAGGAAATTATTATGTAAGTTCTTAGAGACATTTCTTCTGGTGCAATTTACTTGAGGTAATTGCACTTGAAATATATCTATCATGGACAATTTATTGCAATCATTATCTATTTCATTTTTATTTTTTTTAAAATTGAAGCCTAAAGAGAACATCTTCTGCACATAATCCATTGCTCAGTATAAAGGAAAACTATGAAACACCTTCACAACTAATGGATGAAGATGCAAGTGAGATACCTACTACATATGAAGGAATTAGAAGGATAATGCCAGTAATGTAGTTACAAATACAAAAGCAAACAAAGAAGCTCCACATTGTAGTGGTATAAATGAAAACAAGATTCACAGCCTGAGAAAAATCTTACAACAACACAAGGCATATCTCAAAAGGCAAAGGAGCAAGAAAAAAGGTCCATACCTAAAGAAAGACCTAAAAAAGACAAAACTAAGAGCAGTGATTCTTCAAAGCAAAAGGTCAGCGGAAGAAAAAAGCTCAAAAGATAAAACCAGCAGATCTATTAATGCTCCAAAAAAAAAGAGAAGGATGAAGCAAGTTACATGAAAGAGCATAAACATTTGTACAAGTGCAATGAGTTTAGAAGATGAGCAAATGGAAGCAGGTGCAAATGAGCCTTCTCCAACATCAAAATAAGACGCTTCTATTTTGAAAGAATCAAAAAGCAATGCATTAAAAAAGAGAAGCACGAATGTGGAGAAAACAATAAAAAAAAGGCAATGAACCACAAACACAAAGCTATGAAAAAAACTGTAACAAAAAAAGAACACCAGAACTTGGAGGAAGACGTAAAAAAAGTTTGCAAAGCAGAATTTGCAACCAAAGTTGCAACACCCAAAAGCACAATAAAGGACAATAAGAATGCAACCTAGAAGATCGTACAATCAATTAGTAAGCCAGTAGTAAAGAGCACTTGCACGACAGATCTAGGAAACATTTATAAAGATAACTTTTTAAAAAAAAAACTATAACAGATGTTAATGGAAGAGTTCGTAAGAAACAGGTGACACTGTAGAGGACTCAAATTAAAAAAGGCCTCTACATGTATATGAAGACAAAACAAACTCCTTAGAAGAAGTCTTGATGAAAAGAATGAAGAAAAAAAGTAGCATCCAAACTAGCACAAAGCAAATCAAAGTTAGATCAAAGAAATGTGCTAAGATTAAAGTTGACAAAGAAGGAAATAGTGTCAAAGAAAGTCCAACCAATGCAAAGCATGGATAAGTTTCAGTTGTTTGGCCTAATCATCAAAAGAAATCTATAAAACAAGAAGGAAACAAAAGCATTGTTGTTCCCTATGCACAGACTGTGTAAAAAATTGAAGTGACAGAGATAAAGTATGATAAGCTACTCCAGACTAGAATGTCACCAATAGGTTTTGTTGGAATGATAGAGAATTTAAATTAGACACAGAAAAAAGCAATACATGATGTAGCTTTTGGAGGATTCTTGTAGTTGCAACTAACTCAATTACCAGGGGACCTATGCTAATGGCACATGGACAAGTGTGACCGGTACTCAGTAACACTATACATATCCAGTGACAAGAAGATTGAGAGAACATCTCACACTGGCACTCCTGATTGGTAGAAAGAGGGTTGAAGAAGTTCACAGTAAGAAGTCAAAATACCCTAACTACAACATAATGATTTTAGTATGGAGGCAAGAATGGAATCTTTAAGATGGGACAGTACAGCTAAGCAAAATGCTAGATTACATACTGAAGCAAACTAATGCAAGGAAAAGCTTTAAAAGAAACATTGTTTTATGCATGGTGTCCTATTTCTTTAGTGGCTTCAAGAATATCCATTATGCATTGTGAAGAATGTTGCAAATGTTGAAGAGATATCAACAATTGATCAGTGCCAATATAGCATTGAGATATTATGTGACTCAGTCAAAAAGACTGATTCAATCTTTGACGGATCCTGATTCTATTCTTAATGATAAGGTCCCTCTTTTTTATCAATATAATCTACTAAACATGATAAATATCTACTTTAGTGAGCTCAAAAGCAATTTTAGTGAGCATAACATCATTTTTAGGAAGCTATAATAATAAACAAAAGAAGTTATTTGTAGTGTTGTTAGGCGACAATTTTTCGTATTTTACATGTCCCTTTTACCTAATTTTAGCTCATACAATAATATAATCTTTAGAGTTTTTACTTGTTTTATTTGCTTTTGTAGGTAATAAACTTCAAATCGAGCAAACGTCGTGAAAAGAAGTGAAGACGGACAAAAAAGAGCAAAAGCATGCAAGAACGGATGATAGGGGGCCCGAACCACCGTGCCAGAAATGTGGCACGGTGGGGCCATGCCATATGGCACGGTCCTGCCCCCCCTCCGTTCGCTCGGCCGCGCGATTTCCTATTTAATGCCCCTTCAGACGTTTTGTTCGGGGGCTCACTCGAGGTTCTCTTTGGCGATTTTAGGCTAGTTTTAGTTTAGGTTTTACCCAATAAAAACCTCAATAGAAGGATTAGATTAGGATGTTGTAGATAGTATTTTGGATTCGAAGCTTTGGATTTTAAGCTTATTCCATTAATCAAGCATAAGTTCTCTTCTCTCTCTCTTTCATATCTTGTTCTCGTTTAGGTTTTGCTAGTTTAATTTTTGTATTGGATTTGTTTAGTTTAGATGTTTAGTTTCATTATTAATCCATGTTTAGTTAGATTGATTAGATTATATTAGTTTCTTTCCCCCTCTTGTTCATGTTTGCCTTCTTCTTTGATAGTTTAGGTTTAGTTTGGATTTTTGTATTTTGTTGATGATAGTTGTTAATTTTGGTTGGTTTGGATTGTGACTAGCCCTTGATGGCTAATTAACCTTATTTAGGCCCCAACCCTACTTTGTTTATGCCTAGAATTTAGAGTTTGCGTTTACGCCAGCCAAGTGTTCGATGAAATACTTGAAAGAGCTTTCATCCGTGTTTTGGGGCAATTGACTTATGCTGAGAGGTGAGGTCGATTGTCTAGTGTGGGTAGAGAGAATAGTTGGGATTGGGATATAAAAATAGTCTCGTCGCTAGTTAGGTCAAGGGTTGTCAACCTAGTAGTTTAGTTGAACTAATCCCATGAAAGTAGGTGCTTAGAGCAACTAGATTAGCCTATTGACCCTTGAGAGAGGGCTTAGGTGGCCTCAACGATGCAACCGATCAACTCTAAATGCTAGCATAGCTAGGGAAGGTTTGGGCTTGACTTGATTAATTGGTTTATCTTAGATTTAATCATAGTCCTCTTGTTTTCGCTTCAGTAGTTTAGTTCTATTTTCTATCCCCTTCGATTTTGCCTAGCTCGAGACACTTTAGTTAGTTATGATAGTAGGAAACACAACTCCTTGCGGACGACACCTCAAGGACTCAACGATACACCCTGCATTTAGGGTTTATAAATATTAAAACTTCTTCCCTAACAAATGTACCTTGGTTTTCTTAGTGAGCTAAGAAGAATTTTTAAGGAGCTTAGCAATAACATTTAGTGAGAAGAACACCAAGATTGATAATGAATATAACATCATTTTTAATGAGCATAGCATCATTTTTAGAGAGCTATAATAATAAACAAAAAGAAGTTACTTGTAGTGGACCGTGATCTGTGATAATGAGCTAAACTGCATTTTTAGGGAGCGAAAAGTTGTTTTTAGTGAACAGAATGTTATTTTAAAAGTTATTTTTAAAGAAGCAAAAGGTTTTTTTAAGTGATTAAAATCTTTATGTTTTTCTTAACATATGTTTTATAATGAGCAATAGTACCTATTTTATTGACACAACATATACTTTAAACTGATATCTCACATATGTATTAGACAGTTGATATTCATGCTTTGGGTTATCTGTAATACATATTTCAGTGAGCAATAACTAAAGTATTATTAGATTTGATAAAAAGTCACCCTTATAGATGCTCTAACTTGACAAAGTTCTCCTCATAAGGGGAACTATTGAGAGACAATTGCCAACAATCAAGGAAAGAATGAAAGAAGAAAAAGAAACTCATGAACTTGACAACAACATAGTGTAAAAAGTACTTGGAAAGGGTAAAGTGGAGCCTCTAATAGATATTAATAAAGTAGAGCATATTGCATAAGTTAGAAAAATTCAGCCAGAAAAACATGAAAAACCAGGCACATGTTCACAAAATGATGAAACATCACAGTTAGAGGTATGATTTACAACAATTACATCAATTCAAAAAAAAGATAAACTAAATGTATATATCACATTTTCCAATACCTAAGTGATGTTCAAACACAGAGAGATGTGGAAGAAACGGCTGAAGTAAGAAAGGCTATAGCAAGTGCATTCAAACGATTCAGAGCCTTCATAGAGTACTTGTCTAAAAAGTATCGTAGCAGAGAGCCACCAAGAAAATAAGAGATGTAGCGATAAATATGTTCTTTTCATATTATGAATCTTAACTCTCATAATCGCATGCTAAGTAAGAAAAAGACAAGTAAGTAGAGATTCCTGACATACGACTATTCACCCACGATGCTGAATGGTGAAATAGAGTTATAGTTTTAGAGGCAATAATTGAATTGGAGAATGCTTTTGTGAAGCACAAGCAAATGAGTAGCAGCCCTAAAGCCAAAAGTCTAAGATGCAAAAGCCCTAGATTTAAACCCAAAAAAAAAAGGGACAACAACTGGCCATCTTTCTCACTACTGAATAATAGTCAAAGCCCAACTACTGTAACACCGCCCCCCCCCCAACCTTACTTGAAACACCCCTCTCCCAAACCAACACTAACACTTGAGATGCCATGACAAGAAGACAAGGGATCACCCACAAAGAGACTAATGGCCCTTACTAAAACCTTACTATTCTCCATTTGTGGATAGAACGACAAAGATTACAGGAAAATTGTCAAGTCAAGAGAAGATTGTTGTTGATTATGTCTTTGATAAATCAACAAACTTCGATACTAAGTAAGCATGAAGCTCCAACAATTTTTTTTTATATCATATCAGCAAAGAAATGTTTGACACTGACACACATGTTGCAAACTAGTATCACTACTCAACCATGCGTCCATGGGAATACATCAATTTAGATGTAGTAAATGTGTGTTCTACTATCTTGAACAACTCAGAGACAAAAAGAAGTAAAGACCTTTCTAATCACCAATAAGATTTTTTTGCACTGGTTAATGCAATGGTAATCACGTCTTCTTTCAGTAACTATATCCAAATATGTAAGAACTTTCTAACCCTAATGAACAAATGCAGTCAACTTTGGACCCAAGCATAAACCAAACAAAAACAAATGAGGAGAGATATATTAATTTACATCAATACTTGAGTGAGAATTTCAAAAATGTGAGAAATGGGTAAAACTCAAAAAGTTTTAAATGATAACTAGTAATTTAGTACATATAATTATTAATTATTCCACCATGTTGTACAACTTTTAAGCATTACATTATTCCTCTTATATTTTGAAGGTGTTTTTCCCAACAAGTCACAGCAAACACTTCTTCATTTTCTACTTTAATTTAAAGGAAGAAGGACTTGACATAATAGACAACATGCACACAACAATTCCATAAATAAAGACATATGCTGCCTATTGGTGGTATTTTTGAAAAGTTTACTCATTTATATAATTATGAATAAGTGAATAGTTTTATTGACATGTGGTTGACATTTGTTGGATAAACGGTTGTGTTTATAACCGCAATGTCTCTTAGTGAGTCGTACATGTCTTCCAATAAGATGAGAAACATATTTAGTGAGCTAAACTTATTTGTTGGGGAAATGGTTGTTTTTATGTCATTAATGTCGATTAATAAGTTGTACACATCTTCTAGTGAGCTGAGAAACATGTTTAGCAAGATGAACTTATTTGTTGGTCAAATGGTTGTGCTTATGTCAACAATGTCTCATAGTGAGTTGTGCATGTCTTCCAGTGAGCTTGGAAATATATTTAGTGAGTTGAACTTATTTCCTGGTAAATTGGTTTGTCTACATCAGCAATGTCTCTAGGGAGCAGTACATGTCTTCCAGTGAGCTGATGAACATAGTTAGTGAGCTGAACTTGTTTCTTGAGCAAGTGGTTGTGTTGCAACAAATGGTTGTGTTGCAATATGATTCATGTTTAGGTGAACTGTCATAAAGGTTTAATGAACACTATATATTTTGACAAACTCTAACACATGTTAAATTTACACAGGAAAAAGTTTTTACAAGATTTCTTGATGACACCATCGGGCAGCCAAAACATGAAGTGGTCAAACACATGAAAGCATTGCAAATAAGAATGCCCTAGAGAACAACGGATAATGTCACATATTGTGGTATATTATGCATGAGACACATAGATTTGTACTTTGGCGAGGAAGAAAAACGGGATGTGATTTCAAGAAAGATGAAGTAAGCCTTGAAAAAGATCTTCAATTAAATGTAACATACATTAATCAAACAACAATAAATATCTCCACAATTTTATACATACATATATATATATATATAT
>JACYFF010031955.1:55829588-55852094 GCA_017589665.1 Selenicereus undatus
TCAAAGTCCTTTTTAGTAAGTTGAATCCCCTCCTCCCCCCCCCCCCCGGCGCCCGGTGGGACAAATTATTCTTAGTGAGCGGAAAATATTTTTTAGTGAGCTAAACATAAATTTTTAGTCAGTTGGACATTGTTGACCACTAATGTGGACATAAACACTATTTAGCAACGATTAACCTATCATTAGTGAGCTAAATTTTTTGCAGTGAGTTAAACATTGTTTATTGAGTGCTAAAACACACTACAATTGAACCAAAAACAATCCCTATGACAGACATTAAAAAATCAACTAATGACGAAACCACAAGCATTGAAACCTTGAACTGCACTATTTTTTGGAAAAGAAAGAAGCATAAGAATGGGTGTGATCCAATTCAAAAATCAAAAAAGTAAAAACCCACGAACATTATTTAAATAACACACAATCTAATTTCCCTAAAAAAAAAAACAAAAATTAGGTCATCATAACACAAAATTGTAACACAAAAATTGCATATTCAAAACTAAAAGCAAAGATATGCAATGCATAAAAACCAAACCTGAGGTAACTCCTTTTTGAATGATCTTCAAGATCAATCGGCTCATTGAGATCGAAACCAAACATTGAATGAATAGAGTTGAAATAAAAAACACCAAAATGCCAAATCAAAGCCAAAAGAATGAAGAAAGCATTCTGGAGTACACTAAAGGCGTGGCAGTAGCACGAAAAAGAGTGTAAATTTTTTTTTAAAAAAAAAGTCGAGTGAAGAGGGGGAGAAATAGACCTGGCAAATGGGTCAATTGGATCGGGTACGGGTCAGGTTGTAGTTTGGTTCTAGTCAACTGTGTTCGGGTTGGGTTCGGGGTCGGGTTCGGGTTGGGTTCGGGGTCGGGTTCGGTTCGGGTGAAATTCAGATCTGGGTCACTTTCGGGTCAGTCATGTTCGGGTTCGGTTCAAGTGGAGTTTGGGTCGGGTATGTTTCGGGTTGTGTACAGTAGCCCGGTTCGGATCGGGTATGGTCGGGTCTAATTTGGGTTAGGTGGGATTCGATTCAATGTTCAAGTGAATATCGAGTCGGGTGTAAATCGGGTTAAGCATAAATTAAGTCAGGTTAATTTTGGGTTAATGTGTATTTTGAATGTTCTCATTTCTAGTATTAAATTATAGTCAAAAGATAAAATCCATTTAATTGGACAAGCCCAACAGCGCATAAGCGCATTTATTATATGTTCTTCTTTTAAGTCATACGGTTAGGTCATTACTCGTTAGTGTTTAATCGTTTATACGTTCGTAACTCCACATAATTATATATATATATATATATATATATATATATATATATATATATATATATATATAAGTTTTAAAGCTTAAGTAAAATTAAAAGAAACTTTTGTAATTTAAAATTTTTATGAGCTTAGTTATACATTTCTTATGAATGTTAACAAGATACAAGTACAACCCATCAATGGCCCTATATCTTATGCAGTTATGCAACGTGCAATTGTCTAAAGGATTGTAGACTGCTAAGTCAAATTTCATAGTTTCAAGTATCTCAGTCGAGGTTATACTAATATACTATGACAAAAGTAGTGAATCAACCTAGCGCCAATCATTATTTGTGAGTCAATTCTCTTATTTGAAAGGTTTAACGCTAAAATATATGTACATACCTTGAAAAATGACCAATAAAAGAAAAAAATAATAAATTTTTTTGTTTTGACCCGGTGTTGATTCACAACTTGACATTTGTCATATTTGAGTTGGTGAACAGAAACGTATTAGTTGAAGTCGGTATTTTTAATAATCGATTCAATGTTCTTTTGATAACCCGTTAAGTGATCTGTTATCACATATCAAGGTTGATTTGTCTTTATTAGATGTCTATATATGTTAATTGTCATTGCATTTATGTGACTGTGAATGTTAGTTATCATAAAAGAAAAAAAAATTCAAATGAGTCACATCACTATGAGATCGTATGTAAACATATATTCTTGAATATGATTTTGAAGAGTTAAAATTTAAACACGTTATGAAGATAATTTAGGATTGTAGATCAGTAATGCACTAATACAGTATTTTTGACAGAATGAAGATAGTCACATTGTCATAGGCTCACAAAAGGATATTATAAATTTATAATCCGAGCGTGTATTAAGGCATTAAGTAAGTTAAATACTAAAATAATATTCGTAGATCCTAAATTCCTAATAAGTTTAATAATTTGTCAATTATGCTTGTCTTTTCTTAATTCTTATTTTCACCAAATATTATATCGCTTATGTTTTATTATTTTTATTACATATCTATCAAATTAAAAATTATTAACTATTTTATTTTTTCCTCTTAAATTTTATTTAATTTCATTTATAAAATGTTCCTCGTAAGTCTTTAATTCTTCTTAAGTCATTTTTCTTTTTCCCTTCCAAACTCAATTAATTGAATTTTAAAATTTCAAAATTTCCCCCCAAAGTTTAAAACCTTAAAAAAAAGTAAATATTAATAATAATTTTGTAAATTTGACAAAACAAAAACCCTCAACTCTCAACTCTCAGGCCAGACAAGCCTCACAAGTCACAAGTCACGGTCCTTAGAGCATTCCCAACAGAGTTCCAGTTTTTGGAACTCTGGCATGCCACGTCAGCAAAAGTTCCACAATTTTGGAACTTGCATTCCATCACTTCTCCAACAAATGGAACTCAATTTTAATCATCCAATAAAAATATTTATCATGGACCCACCTCATAACACACAACCTGCTTTTTAAATTATGTAAAAACCATATACTTCATCAAAAGAAAAAAAGAAAAAACAAAAAAATATTAAAAAACTCAAAAAGGTGGCCAGCGCGGTGCCATGGGCAGGCGTGTCTCCCCGTGTGGCACACCTCTCTCTCACCACTCATTTGCTGACAAGTGGGCATTGGGGGCCCCGCGTTCCCTGAATTTGCGCTTGCTGCTAGTGCTCTCAGGCCCCTCACTGCCTCACGCCTCTCTACTTTCTCTCTAGCCTTTGAGACACTTTCAACAACACTCACACTCTGGTCGCCTCACTACTCTCTCTCTAGCGGTCTAGCCGACGCCGTCAGCCGTTGCCGCCCCTCTACTCTTTCTCTAGCCGTCGCTAACTCCATCTGCTACAGCCATCCAGCCTTCCTCACCAGTCGCCATCTGCTCAAATGTAGCCTCTCAGTCGATCTCAGTCGACGGCTCGACGCCGGCGTTCACCAGTCCCTCGAACCTCTTAGTCGACGGTTGCTCGAACCTTTAAGCCACCCAGCCCCTCAAACCTCTCAGTTGACGCCTCAAAACTCTGCTGCTGCTCGACGGTTGCTTGGAGCCACCCACCCGACGGTTGCTCGGTATCTCAGTCTACAATTGCTCAGTATCTCAGTCGACGCCAGTAGTCATCAGGTTAGTGAAGCTGAAGTAGTGCCTCTTTTGCAAGATGAATGTTTTTGGTTTGTTAATCTACTGCAAGAACCTGATATCGAAGCTAGAAACTTCAGCATTGAAACAAGACATGAACGGAACACGTAACAAAAGCAGATGTCTCACGAAAACTACAAGCTAGAACTAGTTGACAAGAAATTGAAGTCTTATATGCATTGAAGCAAACAATAATTAACAATCCTCTCTGCTGGATTTGCGATAGAGAAAGAAGCTGGGTTTTTAGGACGAAAGCTATTCTTGCAAGGACAAGACTCAATAAAATATTCATAAAGATTCAATAAAATAATTGCAAGGAGACAAAAGATTCAATAAAATATTCATAAAGGATGCTCACAACACCGATTTGATTGATGTCATGCTGTGATTTACTTGATGACTATTCTCTTTAGCTTAATTTATCAAAATTTCTAATTCCATAGATTTGACAGCCTTGCTCGGAACATCTCTTGTTCTTTTTATTTCAAGGCTTCAAGCTTTGGACTATATAGATTTGAGTTGTCCCATCTTATTAATGTTGTTAATAAAAGTTCTATTATAATTGTAACTATAATAAAATGCGTCAAAAAAACTGTCCTCTACTTTGTTTCTTTTTTCCCCCCTTAGAGTGGTGATTTAAATAGTTGTGCTAAATTGTGAATTTGCAATAGGATCTTTTCTTCTAGGCTTTAACAATAAAATTTACGGGATTAGGAATAGTTTTGGGTTGACTGGTTATGATTTATGAGTATGCTTCGGTTCGGGTCATATTCGGGTAGGGTATACTCGGGTTCGGGTTTAATTCGGGTCAAATTGAGTCGGGTAGAAATCGGATCGGTTTTAAAACGGGTACGGTTTGGGTCGGGCTCGGGTTGTCCATTTTCGGGTCACTTCGGTTCGAGTTTGAATTGGGTCGGGTCATTTCGGGTGTGGGTAATTTCGGGTTGCACTATAATTCGGGTTTCGCTCGGTTATGGATCGGTTTACTTCGGGTGTTCGGGTCCAAATCTGTTCATTCTATTTCGGGTGTCGGTTCGGGTATGGATCCGGGTCTGTTCTGGTATGGATCCGGATCGTTCGGTTCGGGTTTCGGATCTCGGGTCAGTTTTGCCAGGTCTAGGAGAAGACGTTGGGCTCGCTCTAACAAAAGCATAATCATATGCAGCCCAACACAAACAGCAGCCCAAATTAAAAATGTGGACCCAGTTAGGCAAATTAAATGTCCAACTAATTGCACATAATAATTTGCGAGCAAAACCAATTCCAAATGGTGGGCTATTGTCGACACATTAGCTCGCTTTCATACCAAATTAATTGAAAACTAGTCCACAGACACCAAACTTGATTTTATTTATTATTACACTCTCCAAATTAAGAAAGCAGAAAAGGGCACCCAAATCAAGTTAACATGATGAAAAATAT
This sequence comes from Selenicereus undatus, assembly GCA_017589665.1. Taxonomy (NCBI): domain Eukaryota; kingdom Viridiplantae; phylum Streptophyta; class Magnoliopsida; order Caryophyllales; family Cactaceae; genus Selenicereus; species Selenicereus undatus. Next base: position 55,834,421 of record JACYFF010031955.1, read on the forward strand.
GATTCATAGTATCCTAACACCCCATAAACTACTTTCCTAATTTAAATAAAACTTATACCTTAAAATTTACTCATTATAAAAATTATTGCTTAAATAGAATATAGAATTCATAATACAAATAAATATGTTAAGATACATGTATTTGCTAAACCTATTAAAGAACTGGCATCAAGAATCACAATCTTTCGTTTCTTTTGCTTGCCAGCCGCCTTGCCAAGCATGTCGTAGGGGTCTTTTTCTTTATTAAAAAAAAAGATAAATAGAAGAAAAAAATTTACAAAAGAGAAATAATACTAAATTTCCGCAACTATAAGAGAGTCTTCTCGTTACGTATAAAGATGGATTTGACACAACAATAAGTACAGAACACGGAAGCAAGATAGAGGCTATAGGTTGTATCAACACGTCCACAACACAGCAAGAGTGGCTCACGACCCCTTCTAGGCAGTCAGCCACTACATTCTCCACCACAACCACTTAGGAAGGGACATCAACGGCTTAATAGAATAAAGACAGCCTTCTGATTATTAGATACTACTGAACATCTCTGGATTTTCTACATCACCTAAGCGACGGTTGGGGAAACCAGGGCTTGGCAATGAAGGCGCATTTTCTGCCTCTTGCCCGTTCTGCACTGTAACTCGTGAGCCTTCCGGTGAACTTGATCGAGAGTTTCTTCTTCTCCATCTGAAGAACTCCACAATAATGGAACTCAGACTCATGGCAATGCCGTATCCCACAAAAGTTGCTAGGAGAATTGATATGATCGCTTGCAAATGAACCTGAAAATCATGTTTAGATGAGTTAATCTGAAAGTGTACATAGAATTTGATGCAAGAAGAGCTGTTGAGGAGAGGATCTTTACCACAGAGTAGAAAACATGCGCAAATATGACAACTAGTGTGAACTGGATGGACGCATAGATCCAGACGAATCGCCTAGAAACTGGAAAAAGTCAAATTAGTAAATTAATTGTATACATAAGGCGGCTTAACATTACAAATGCAATGTTATGAAAGTGATATGAGCACATAACATAATTAAGCTGAAGTGAAATGTTAAGGAAGTGATCCAAGCACATAGCAACATTAAACCTAATTATCTAAGACGCACGCAGACAAAATCCAGGAATATTGCTCATGCGTTTTGCATTTTGTATTCATTACTTTGAGAGATTCTTTTCACTGAACCTTTTTTCTCCACTAATTAAACTTCAAATATTCTTTTGATTTGTAGTATAGAATGGTAAATTGACATTTTGGACCCAGAAATAAAAGGACTCAGATTGTTAGATCTAGACTACTATCATAGCTGAAGCCAATAAGAAAGCAACCATATAACAATCCGCGCAGGAAAAGCTCAACTAAGGAGGTAAGAAACCCAGAGCGCGGGGACACTAAAGACTTTACTATGAACAGGCATATGACAGTTACTCGCCAATTGTGTTCATCATCAAAACCCCTGTGACTTAAGGGAGAACTGAACCTCCGATTCGGATCTCTCTATTCAATGCATAATTGACCAGGGACTTAGGGAAGAGGCCTAAGGGATGCTTAAAATTAAAAGACCCAGTCATGCCTCTAAAAAAAAAGACCCATGTGTTGGCCAGACAACATATGTGAAGCTATAAATGCAACACACATCCGACCGGATGCCTCAGCAGCCCAGTCCATAAACAGCATAGAAGGTTGTCTGCCGATGGATAGAAAGCACAATGCTAATATTGATGTTTCTGTTCAAAGTTGTTGAAGGCACAGCATGCATAGATTGTATGTTCTGGCTGCTTTGCCAACTAATTATCAAAAATAAGGATGGCAACTAAGACTAAAACTAATAGCACAGGTTTAAACATGGATGCAAACATCAGCAGAAAGTCCAAAAATAAGACAATCCTACCAAAATACCAAGGATAGAACATGCATTTGACTGTGTGATCATTTGAGAAGCTACAACCTTTACGAATTCCTTGATAGTCATATATCACAATTTTTTTTTTTTCCAAGGAATTTGCATTCATCAATGATCAAAAATAAAACCATCATAGTACAAATGTACCCATGGTTGAGGAGGTCATTGATGAAACTAGACCCAGTACACAAGAAAATGGCAGAGAGAGTGCTACGGCTCCAGTACCCATTTTCGCAACCTGAACATAAACAGCCAGAAATGAGAAATGAGAAACAATTAGGAAATATGAAGTATCTGGATTTCCACCCAAAAAACGAAGGATTTCGTACCAGAAGCTGCTCCAGGAAGCAGAAGTAAGCCAGCATGCTGACGATAACAAGGACAGGCACTTCTTGCCAGCCACTGCAAAGATTCAAAATCAAACTATAACCACTATGCTTGAAGGAAAAAAGGAGAAGCAAGGATTCATAGGGACGGTTACTTTGGGCACTTCTGTAATAATAGCCCTGGTTGAATGTTGAACTGAGCTTTCAAGAAACTCGTCTTCATAGTCTTGGAAGCATCTTCTCTCTTATCGATGCCAAGAAACTTAATCTATGAGGTAACATTAGACGTCTATCAAAGCAAGATACTTAATCTAGGGGGTAACACCTCTTTGGGCTACCAATCATTACTTCTGAATGTCCTGCCCTCGACAACCTTAGATTGTCACAATTAACTTCACTTTCTTATTCTACCTACCATTTTCCTCTTTCCGATTTTAGAGTTCAAACAGTGAATTCTGCTCAACAACATATATGAGTATTATACTGAAACTCTCTATTTCACTTCAAGTATCCATAACAGATTCTCAATGCTACAATATAGATATCCTAACTCCTAAGCCAATAACAAGCAAAAAGTTTGCTTCTTTTTTATTTCTTAAAAAGAAAAAGAACCAAATCAGGCACTTGACACATACCCATGCACCTAAGTAAAATGGAATAGTACTTCTGGCAACAATGTAATTGACAATCTATATTTCTACTAGACTAGATGTTTTAAGAACAAAGTGTTCCACAGCTACAGAAGAAAGCTGAATACACTTTGGAGGTACGTAACTTTTTAATAAGATGAAATAATGCTGCCTATTCAAATGTAAGTTCTCATCGATAAATTCCAAACCCAGTTGGATATCAGCTGAAACAACCAACTTTCTGAAATAAGTCGAAGATGTTATCCCACTTACATATGATGATGACATCAGTAGAAGACCAACTTCTCATATACAGTGAAAGCTACCGGTCTGCCATCATATGATAACAGCAATAAAAAGAAAGAAACAATTTACCTGAGATCATTAAGCTGAGTTCTTGGAGCTATACTTGTTCCAAGATTTACCCCATGGGTGCTCTGGATACGCAAAAGAGTAACAGGTAAATTTCGGACATCTTGCTTGCATACATCACAAGTCCTGTTCCCTTTGATACTAAACCATTTCAAAGCACATTCTTGGTGTGCTAAAGCGAGGTCACCCTTGCAACTGCACTCCATCTTCAAGGTTTCACCACCTTCACATAACTCAACCATGCATATTCTACAAACAGCCTCTTCTTCCGGTATATCTTCACCATCAGCTTCTGTGTTCTCTGGACAAAGGGAAAACATAAGACGAAAAATCATAGCTGACACTGGACAAGGGGAGTCTAATTGGATCTTCGAAAGTTCAAATATTGATTGGGGTATACTGCACATTTTATATTTGAACAAACACTACTTGATCAGTCTTGCCTCATCAGATTTGAAAGAAAATCAATATTTACCTTTTACTTTAGACAATTAATTTGCTAGATCTTCCACAGAAAAAGTGATACGGCACCAACATATCAATATTAGTATGTCAAAAAAATTGCTAAAACTCCATTCTAGAATTTGATATGTGAATTTTGTGGCAAAGTTAGCGGCCTGCCATGTAGCACTATAAGGGATAACTAAAGTGACCATCAAGAAAGAAACACATTGTTGTGGTCCATTCAATAAATCCCAAGGTCTAAATTTGAGCCCGGGAGGGGGGGGGGGGGTTGCAGTTGGGGAGACAGAATGGTTCCCTTTTATTGTTTTCATAGTTCATCATGATTACAAAATCATGCATGTGACCTTCATGTTTTATGACCTCATCCTAATCCATTCTTTCCTTCGGAGTCTTGTCTAGGTTGAGTTGAGATGTAGGAGTCTTACCCCTTGAATGGTATATGACCTAATGATGGAGTTATTATCCCGGTGCTCATGGCATCCTGCAGGTAAATAGGTTGAAGCACATAGGCCATTGATGATATGATTTGTTACAGTAGACTTGGTGGGCATATTTCACCAATAAATTCAAGCAAGCTACACTTATTGTCTGCAACAAGTAGCAATCAATCCATTCAATCAGAAATTGCTTGCCAACAGTCTGCCAAAGCTGTCCTCATTATATGCAATGTTTTCGACTCACCGTCTAACTCTAAACTAGCAACAAAAAATGCTATGAGTTTGCCAGTTTGAATATTTCAAAACTGTATCCTCCTTCCGAAATGCAAAATGCTTTTTTGTTAAATTTTTGGTGGAATGTAAGAAACTTCATTGAATATTCTTGAGCCAAACATGCACAGGATCTCGCCTCTATAGAGTTCCTTTATGAGTCAAAAGTGCTACTAATGTAATGGACACAACATAAAAGTGGTATAGTGGTAGTCCCAGATATTTCTAGGCTTAGTGCCTCAAGGTCTAGGGTTCAAATGTTGGCTCCCCTGGATTTGTATTTGAAATTCTGGCCATTGGCGAGAACAAAAATCAGTTTGCCAAGCTATGAAATTGTCAAAAAGAATGTCAGAAAGCCAAAAATACCGCTCCTCTTCTAGAAGAGTACTTTTTGATTGATCTAAAAGACTAGACAAGTTATGAGAGTTCTTTTGTTTGGCACAACAAACTATGAAGAATGGCCCTAACAAAATTACCACTACTTGTTGGTGTACTTCCATCTGGAATTCGAAGATCTCCTTCCTTCACTCGAGGAGAGGGGATTACACGGATAAAGGAATCCATTCTCCGTATGCATGCTTCTTTATTAAGGGGTGCTGAAAGAGAACGAGAAATGGCCAATTCCAGTTTGAGGGTTTGAGTTTCCTTTACCTGTGAAACAAGAAAAATGCCAAGTTAGCAGGCGGTTGGTCGTTATGCTATATCTTCGGAAACAAAATCTGATAGTTTCCACAAGAAAGGACAAAGACAATGCTCAGATTAAACAACTTTCTCATAGCATCAATCCAAACTTTATGGATTAATAAAGCTTAGAAGTAGCTAACTTTTGTATTGGTAACGTTTTGTGGACAGTCTAAAATGAAAATTTCAGAAATAATTCAGAACACAGGGAGGAACGCATCTATGTACTCTACAGCGGTCCAAATTTATTACTTCAAGAAGTACTTACTATTTAAGAACTAATGGATGACAATGCTGTAAACCATGAGCGTTTGCACGAAATTTACTAAATTTTACTTAGGAGCCACCATATACTGGGATGAGTCTCGAGTTTCTCACATTCCAAGGTGCAAGCAACCAACATGATGTCTAAGTTATGACCTGACAACCTTTACCATTACATTAGACACTAATGTAGCATTAAACTGATGCACTAACTAGCATCCTTCAAAGTCAAACGAGGGACGATTAAAAGCTTATGTTGCCGTCAAGCATCTTGGCAGTTCACAACTAAACTTGGCAAAGGTGATCAGTATTTGACTACCTAACCCAAACAACCAGAAAACAGACCAGCACACACCTAGTTTAACCTGAACTGAAATGGGACGTGCCTGACTGTACCAACTTAACCAATATAAATTGCATCTACTACTAATTGTATTAGACAAACTGACAACATACCCAAATGTAACTCAAATTCAAAATCAGTCCGCTAGAATCCTACCCCAATTCTAGGATGAAAACCTAAAATGGAACTAATTTCTATGCAATGTGAAGAACGATCAGTATTTAAGACTTAAGAGCAGAAAAACTAAAGAGCTGAACAAATTAAACAACACCTCACATATATAAGTCATTCGAAAAACGTACAGCTGAAGGGAGCAAGCCACCGGCATTTCCACGTTTAACAGAGTCAGCGGTCATAATTCGGTTAACCGGGAAAGATGATGTCCTCTTTATTCTTGGAGTGAACATCTTTGTAAATGACAATGATGGTGAGATGGAAGGTCTTTCCCGTGATGTTGTACATGGAAGTTCGCTGACACTGCAGGCAGTTTTCCCAACATCTGAAGAACTTCGATAAATAAATCTTAGTTTTGGTAGAAGATTCTTGAAGGGTGAACGCCCCCTCAATGATGAAGTTTCAGGAGATTCACATTGTTTTACATCAGAGGAGGTAGGTGTCAATAGAAAATTCACCCTCTTTCGTGCGGGTGAAGGGGTTGGAGGCATCTTGATCTTTACAGAATCTTGACTGACATCAATTTCTCTAGAAGGGATATCAAGAAATAGGTTTGGCTTTCTCCGCTTGCCTCCATGCATAGCATCTTCAATCTCTGCACTGGAACTTTCGACCTAAAAGGGCTCAAGTTGAAACAATTAGAAATGCCAATTCACAGCTTGAAACTAATTTATCATCATGTCTCATTCATGCCATTTCCTTGATTCCAGAATAAAGAACTGGAAATGAAGTTCATTTCAGCAGAGAATGCCAAGAGTAAATTGTCACTAAAATATAGCAGCAAATAGTTTCTGGGTCTGACAAAGAAATCTGAAAACACTATAGAGCAGCTGAGGAAGTAATGAAAAACAACAGAGAATCTTAAAATGTGAACTTCCTCGCTCTTATGGACAACAACAAAAAGCATTACAAGTTTTCACCAGCACATTAAATTGAGCAAGAAATGAAATTACATCTGGACTTTTCTGGTCAATAGAGGTCAATGTGATATTCAAATCCTACATATATACCATGTTAAGAATCGGTACAAAAGTAGAGATCAACATGCTCAAAAAATTTCCACAGATAAAATAAAGATGACTTCTACAAAATAGGCCCATTTGCATTCAGGCCAATGACTTCTTAGAAAACATCGTTGATAAAACCACTACTAAAAGCTTGACCTTTTCTACTATTTATAAGAACAAAGCATTCTATCAGAACATCAGACAGACAAAATTGAAATAAAGTCACTTCATTTGAATTGCTTTAATAGGAAAAAGATCCTTTCTTTCCCTATTTTATGAGAGTAATTACAGAGCAGGATATGGGTTGGCTGGAAAGCTAGCAACCATTTTGCAGGATGGACACCAAGCTACAATTTTAAGAAATTCATGTCCATTTTCGGATGGCTAAAGAAGTCAAACTCCAACCCCGGAGGGTCCTTTTGGCTCGGCTTTTGGCGGACTAAAGCAAAATGCATCACTACACACTACTTTTGCTTCTTTCAGTGAAGCAGTGGGCAGTTACTGATTTTTAATGTAGGTTTCTACAAAAAACAGCTTCTCCGTGGTTCTAAGATAAGGCTTGTAGCTAGCTTTGATCCCCCTTCTGATGGGGGCCATCTTCATAAGCCTTCCAACCTTTTCCCCTCCATCTCACAAGGGCCCAGCATCATCAAGGAAGTCAAAGAAGTGCAAGCTATGGTCAAGAAAATCAAGAACAACACCAATGACCCGTTGCCCATTTCAGCCAGAATTTGGCCTGGTTTTGCAAGCCTAATTACCCAAGCTTAAGGTAGACTTAAAGGGTTGCAAAATTACTTTTTGGAACCCTTAATATGTCAGCTTCAAGGACATATAAAGAGTTCTAGGGTAGGTATTTAGGAAATAAGTCAATGGGAGCCTTTTTCTAGAAGTAGCAGAAACTGCCTCAGTTTGCATATGCTGCACCTTTTGCCCCATATCTCCCAAACGGCTACTCCAAATGGCATGCAACTTGAGGCTTGTGAAAGCTGACTTCCAGAGCTTTCCAACATGACCTATTGCAACCAATTTGAGTGAGCAACCTAGGAGTTATAGCTGTTTGAAGTTGACCCATGTGCACTGAAAAGTTGCTGACAGCATATAAAAGTACTTTTTAGCTTTTGTTCTTTTACTTTTTGGTCCCCCTCTGCTTTTGGACGTGTAAGAACTTGTTGGTTCCCTCTTTTGCAGCTTGTTAAAGGGTCTCCACTATAAAATGGAGGCCTTGGACCGCCAAAGAAGGATAGATGAATACATTTGAGCTTATTTGAGCTTTGAGTTGTGAAAACTCTCTCTATTTCTCTTCAAATTCCTAATGTTATATCTTGGGTGGCAACCTCAAGTGGGTCTCTAGGTCTTCTTAATTCAACTAAAAAGGTGATTAATTTCTGTAACTTAGTTGAAGGAAGAAGATTGCCCAAGTGCGCAAACCAAGGTGGGTTTACATCACCCTTGTTCTATCTTGGTTCTTGTTTACATTTTTCATTCTTCTACCCAAATGCATTCTTGATTCACTTTTGCAAATTCTTGCCTTAGTGAAGCTTGAATACATCAAGTGGTATCAGAACTTAAGCTACCCTCTTGGCTAAGCTTCCATCACCCAAACACACCCCAAATACAAAAACCCACAAAAACAGCTCAAACACTTTTTCCCACAACTCCCAACTATGCCAAACCAGAAACTTAGCACGACCACACCGTGCCACACAGGCACGACCGTGCCACTCCCTCCCCGTCCTAAACCAGCCCCTCCTCACTCTAAAGCCATCATGTCTACTAGCCTCACTCCCGAGCAAGTGACCGAGCAAGCTTTGAGAGAAAAGGCCGAGCTAGAAGCCCAAGTCAAGTACCTTCAATCACAACTTGGTCGAATGATGCAATAGAAGAGAAGGAACTTGAGAAGTTCTAGGAGTTCAAGCAAGCAAGTGAACTTGGATACTTCGAATGATGAAAGCAATTCCCTTGGTGATTCCGAAGAAGATGCATATGCAAGGAGATCAAGGAGGCATCATAGGCCTCAAGACCAAAGCTACAATGACTTCAAAGTGGATATTCCCAACTTTGAAAGTCAACTTGATCCGGATGTGTTCTTGGATTGGCTTCAAACCGTTGAAAAAGTTTTTGAGTTCAAAGACATCCCCGATGAAAGAAAGGTAAAGCTTGTTGCCTTAAAGTTTAGAAAGTATGCTTCCATTTGGTGGTCAAATGTTGTGACTAAAAGAGTTAGGAAGGGAAAAGGGAAGATAAGAACTTGGGAGAAAATGAAGTCCAAACTTAAGTCCAAGTTTTTGCCACCCCATTACTTACAAGACAACTTCCTTAAACTCCACCACCTCAAACAAGGGTCTAAGAGTGTAGAAGAATACACTAGAGAATTAGAACAATTGTTATTGAAATGTGATTTGAAAAAGGATGAGTCTCAAACTTTGATTAGATACTTGAGTGGGTTGAATGATGAAATTGCTCATGTTGTTGAACTCCACCCTTACACTTCCTTGGATGAGCTTAGTGTCTTAGCTCAAAAAATGGAGTCACAAAAGAGAGTCAAGGGCAAGGACATGGCCTCCAAGCCTAACCCCCATCCTTACCCCTTCCAAACGCCCTCATACTACCCTCCCGAATCAACCCCAAAGTCAAACACAAGACCCCCTCCACCAAATCCCCCTCAAACCCCCTCAAAACAACCTCTAAAGCCCGGTGACAAGAAGAGATGTTTCCGTTGTCAAAGCCTTGAACACTTTGCTTCCGAGTGTCCCAACAAAAGAATTGTCACTTTGACCGAATATCAAGATTCTTATGAGGAGCTAGATTATGAGAATGATGGGGAAGAAAAGGAGTTTCTCATGACCGAAGCTCTTGAAGAAGTTGAAGAGGGACTCGATGAAGGAGAAATGCTTGTGATAAGGAGAACCTTGAGTGGTATTACTTCCCAACATGACATGGAGCAAAGGGAGAACCTCTTCCACACCCAGTGTACCGTGAAAGGGAAGGTTTTCTTTCTTATTATTGATGGTGGAAGTTGTGCCAATGTTGCTTCCAAGACTTTAGTGGACAACCTCAAGCTTTCGGTCTCTCCACACCCAAGCCTTTACACCATACAATGGAATCAAGGTAAAGGCTTGCAAATCTCCTCTCGTTGTTTACTTAGCTTTTCAATTGGCAAAAGTTACAAGGATGAGATTTGGTGTGATATTGTGCCCATGGATGCTTGTCATGTTCTCTTGGGACGTCCATGGTCGTTTGATAGAAGTGTGATGCATGATGGTCGGTTCAAAACCTATACATTTACCAAAGACCACAAAAAGATCACCCTTAGCCCTCTCAAATCCAACTCACAAAAAGGGCCTCATGACACTCCTAGTATGGATGTCTTTCTCACCACCCTACCCCATTCCCAACTCCATGAATATGATGATTTCAAGGAGTGGATTTTACTTAGCCAAGAATCCGCTGAAGCTAGGGATTCTTCCCATCCTTTGCTTTCCCCTCTCCTAAAATTCTGAACAAGTCTCCCCTAGTGAGGTTCCTCATGGCCTCCCTCCCGAAAGATCCATACAACACAAAATTGACCTCATCCCGGGTGCCACCCTTCCAAACAAGTCGGCCTACCGAATGAACCCACAAGAAACCCGAGAAGTGCAACGGCAAGTAGATGAGCTCCTTACTAAAGGCTTGATCTGGGAGAACCTTAGTCCATGTGCCGTGCTGACCTTGCTTGTTCCAAAGAAATATGGGTCCATGAGAATGTGTGTGGATAGTAAAGCGATCAACAAAATCACTATCAAATACCGCTTTCCTATTCTACGATTGGGGGATCTCCTAGATGAGCTGCATGGAGCCACCGTTGTTTTCAAGATTGATCTTAGAAGTGGCTACCATCAAATATGGATATATGAGGAAGATGAAGAGCTTCCAAGTTTGAGGTCAAACTCCAATCAAACCGGGGACCATGATGGGGGCCATCTTCATAACCCTTCCAACCTTTTCCCCTCCATCCCACAAGGGCTCAGCATCATCAAGGAAGTCAAAGAAGTGCAAGAAATGGTCAAGAAAATCATGAACAACACCAATGACCTGTTGCCCATTTCGACCAGAATTTGGCCCGATTTTGCAAGCCTAATTACCCAAGCTTAAGGTGGACTTAAAGGCTTAGTTTTAAAAAGCACGAGGCGCACTGAGACGCATAGGATCCCAAGGCGTGAGGCGCAAAGCGCAAGGTGAAGGCGCACGCATCATGGACGCAAGGCGCACTTCTATGCAAAAGTTTTTAAAAGTATTTCACGTTTTACAAAGCATATTTTACATAAACAAGTTACATAAATGCATTAAAAATGTGATTAGACATCAATATGACCACTACCATAACAAATAACCTTAACATATGTTATCTTATCATTGTAGTTCCCCAATACATGTACTTACAGTACAAGTTTAGCTCACCTTTTAACTCACAAGGAAGGAAAAGAAGAAAAAAGGTAAAGGCAAGGCTAAGAACAAGAAGAAAAAGGGGGAAGATATGGTCACCCATCCTTGAGGCGCACCTCATCCCCTTCGAGGCGCTGACTCGATAGCCTCACACCGAAGCGCGCCTAGGAGTGCCTCAAGCGGGCTTTTTTAAACTAAGCTTAAAAGGCTGTAAAATTACTTTTTGGAACCCTTAATATGTCAGCTTCAATGACATATAAAGATTTCTAGGGTAGGTATTTAGGAAATAAGTTCTAGAAGCAGCAGAAACTGTCCCAGTTTGCATATGCTGCACCTTTTGCCCCATATCTCCTAAATGGCTACTCCAAATGGCGTGCAACTTGAGGCCCGTGAAAGCTGACTTCCAGAGTTTTCCAACAAGGCCTACTGCAGCCAATTTGAGTGAGAAACCTAGGAGTTATAGCTGTTTGAAGTTGACCCTTGTGCACTGAAAAGTTGCTGACAACATGTAAAAGTACTTTTCAGCTTTTGTTCTTTTACTTTTTGGTCCCCCTTTGTTTTTAGACGTGTAAGAGCTTGTTGGTTCCCTCTTTTGCAGCTTGTTAAAGGTTTTCCACTATAAAAGGGAGGCCTTGGGCTGCCAAAGAAGGATAGATGAATACATTTGAGCTTATTTGAGCTTTGAGTTGTGAAAACTATCTCTATTTCTCTTCAAATTCCTAGTGTTATATCTTGAGTGTTTGGCAACCTCAAGTGGATCTTTAGGTCTTCTTAATTCAACTAAGAAGGTGATTAATTTCTGTAACTTAGTTGAAGGAAGAAGATTGCCCAAGTGTGCAAACCAAAGTGGGTTTACATCACCATTGCTACTCCACTTATTCTATCTTGGTTCTTGTTTTCATTTTTCATTCTTTTACCCAAATGCATTCTTGATTCACTTTTGCAAATCCTTGCCTGAGTGAAGCTTGAATACATCACCTTCCCCCCCCCCCCCCTAAAAAAAAGTTTTCCAATGGATCACGCAGAGAAAGCATCAAAGCAGTGGCTTCTCATCATAGCTACCTCATTTAACTTAGCAAAGTGCAGAAGACATTAGTGTCTGGCTAGTACATAATCAAACAAATATTTCATTCATATCAAACAAATATTCAGAAATAATCAAATTATCCAAGAGGGATAAAAAGCATGTCTATGTATTACAGACATCCGCTTATCTAGGCTAAAAAATTATCAATCCCCCCCCCCCCAAAAATAAAAACTTTTTTATTTAAAAAAACCTACTTTGGGGGTGTAACTCATTTTGTCATGTGTTATCTAATAAAGTGAAATATCCGAATAGCAGCAACAGGCCGAGTAAAGAAGCTGCTTTCGGAAATTTCCCAACGACAAAAAAATTCATGAGAGCAGAGTTAAATAAAAGTAAACAAAATATTGAAAGAAAACAAACCCCCAGAATAAAGAAAGAGCATGACTAGTTAAAGTACCTTCTGATTTGGAAGAACACCATTGTTTCCACTGATGGGTTCAGAAGATATCGACTTTTCTTCAATTTCCATCTTTCTTTTTTCAGTCAGGGATGAATTATTAGTCAATATATATACACATAATTGAAAAGAAAATTGGAAGAAGCCCAGATGGAATAAAACCCAAAAATCAAATGAATTCTACAAGGTGTTGATAAGGGGGAGAGAGAGAGAGAGAGAGAGAGAGAGGATGAGGGTAATTAAGATGGGGGAAACTTATCGAAGAAGATGAAAGGGAATATCTTTTTCATTTATGGCACAAGAAAGCAACACAGACTCGGACTGGGGCAGCGGTCATACTCATAGTGGGCAGACTGTTCACTGTTTAGAAAGAGGAAAGAGAGAGAGAGAGAGAGAGACGACGGGATGGCCTACCGCCACATTCTTCCACTCCACAGAGTCACAGAACTTACTCTCTGTAGAGAACTTGCTTACTACTCTCGCGCCATTTGGATTAGACGTTGCGCTAACTAACACCAACCCCGCAAAAACTAAAATTAAAAATAATGGGGGAGAGAGTGACAGAAAAAGGAGAAAAGAGTCGTAAGGTTGTTGAGTTTGTTTTCGGCCCATGATTTCCTGGATTAAAGGTACCAGGGAAAACGCAAGACGACGGATTATTGGGAATTGGGGGTCTTTAAGTCATGCATCCGATGCGATATATCTATTGTCGGGAAGTTTTTGAAAAGTGTGTTCTGCGTTACTTGAATCACTAAATCAAGAGTACTTGAAATTTGTATTTGTAGCTTAAGTGAGGGATTTGATTCAGAAATGAAGGCTGGGAAACACACTCATGAATATGAATTCTTAGGACGTTTTCTTTTTTCGTGTAAAGATGCAGCTGTAAGATATAAACTATAAGTTATAAGGAAAAGTAAAGACCTGTAAGTTCTAAGGAAAAGTAAAGAGCTGTAAGAAATTGTAAAGAGCTGTAAAAGCTGTAAAAAAAACTATAAGAAGTTGTAATATAATGTAAAAACTTATAAGAAACTGTAAGGAGCTGCAATGACATATATAAGAAGTTGTTAAATTATTGAAAAGCTGTATAATATAATTTTTAGATATATATGCATAGTTGTTAGTGTCTAATGTATAATTTATGAAATGACATGTAACACATTAGTCATATTTATAAAATAATTTTGATATCATCAGTAAACAAATTACTTAATATTATTGAAACAATTTTTTTTTTTCAATCAGCATTTTGAATGTGAAAAAATAATATTAAAATAATATAATTAATGAAAATAAAATTTTAAACAAGTTAATCAAACAACAATAAAATAAATTTAATTTCACAAATTTTTTAATCAAAATTTTCTATAGTTAAGGTATTTTTTATATTAACATTAGTTTGACCTTCCTATAATCAAATTAAAATAAAAAATAACCATTTTTTTTGACAAATTTGAATAAAACTCTTAAAATGAAATCCTATTCAAATAAAACTTTTAAATTAGTATTTTCAATATATTATTACCAACAAACTTTATAAATACACCTTAAAACATGAATGCAATTTTTGTGTTATAATTTTTGTATTATAATTCGCCACACAGTTTGAGAGGTTTCATATATGATTCAAACTCAAATATGAATGCAATTTGTGTATTATAATTTTTAAAAATGTTAACTTATTTCATCTAATGACATATATTGTTCAAGTTGGAAATCAAATATAATTTACATCGTTAAATTTTGGTTTTCTATTTATAGAAATATTGTGTTCATAAAACTATTTACAAATTTTTTACATTGGTAATATAATAAAAATATATATACATATTTCTATAATTAATAGGAAACAAATGACTACCTGAATATTATACAAAAATATATATGGAGATTTAAGAAGATATAAGAAGATGTAAGGAAATATAAGGAGATTTAAGAAGATATAAGAAGATGTAAGGAGATATAAGGATGCAAGGAGCTGTAAGAAGATTTAAACAATCGTAAAAAGATGTAAACTATAAGCTAAATCCTCCTAATCGCAAAAAAGAACAAGGCCTTAACAAGTAATTTATGTATGTTATTATGATTATATTAGGGTTCTTTACTAATAAGAGAATAGGACATGCCTATTTTATCCTAACTTAAGACATATGTACACATTTTAGTTAGAGTTGTTAAAAATTCAGGTTTGGGTCGAACTCAGTCGTATAAATCGAACAATGTCAAAATTCAAACAAGAACTTGATGTCCAATACCCGATTTTTGTCGGGTCGGATAATTCGAATTAGGCTAAATTCCGGTGAAAATCGGGTTCGGGCAATATAAATGTAAAAAATGTTGTGTCTGGATTTAAAATTTGAACAAAAAATTCATGATCGTACCCAATTTTTTCGACTAGGATAAATTCGGATATTCGGACTGGACAACTTTTTCCCAATTCTAATTTTAGTGTTGATTTCTTAAGTGAAGAAGAAACGGTCGCTTAATCCTTCTCAAATGATGCTATGATACTACGATAAGATGTCGAGCAAATTCAATCATGCCTAAAAACTATCATAGCATCTGCAATTCAAATCAAATAATCCTACAGTGCACTCAAACTGGCACTTAAATGGGCTAGTTTAATTTGAATATGAACTCAAGTTGGACCATATAAAACTGAATTTTTTTTGTTCAAGGTCGCTTTTCTCTATAAGAAAACTTTGTTGAACTAAACATCAACTAATTGAACATTGACCCGAATGAAAATTTACTTGATCGAAAGCGAAATATCATTGGCCTAAACATGATCAAATCTAACATTAAGCTAAACAACTTTTTTATTAGGACTTAGTAAACTCTTCTAACTATAGTTCAACACGAGATACAACCATATGAGATATCCTAGAAAAAACTTTCCCAATTAGTTAGGCAAAGGGACTATTCATTTCACTGCTTCATAACTGTCGATCACTACTAACTATTCACCGATCCCAGCTATAACCTGTGTAGTAAAGCTAACTTTTATTATGGATATGAATGACAATTTTAACAATTTGAATAAAAATCTTATAATTATATGAACAGCTAAAACTAATATTTGTTTTACACCACACAACATAATCGTGAACAGCTCAAAAGTTATTTTATGTGTATGTTTTTTCTCTCCCAATTTGTCATCCTTTTATTTAGAGACTTGCACACACAAACGCTCTTCCTAGAAAAAATCTTATAATTGCCCATCGACTCTTACCCGTTACTCAGCTATTATTACGCCCCTACCCCTCGAGTCCCATTAATGCTTTCTATCTTGTCTAGTGAACTCTATGATAATTATAACAAACAAGTAATGAATGAATTTATAGTTAAATTAGCTAACATGATTTGCTCATCTGCTAGCATAGTTTAAAGTTTCATTTGTGACTTTTTTTGTACTAATATAACTATTGAAGGCTTCAAACTCTTTACCATAACAAATGCCATTCAACTCTTACCATTGCGTATATACATAACAAATAGAATTCAACTCTTATTGTTAGTTTTAATTTGTGAAATGAAATAAAGCAAACCAGATAACAGCTAATAATAATAAGAAATGAGGCGGCTAAATTTAATTTGTGAAGCAATTTGTGGGCTGCAATGTTAGGTACAAGTAGCTGTTTGCGACCTCTCAAGAGCCTTGTTGGCATGGAAGTGGGGTCCATGATAAGAAAGAAATAGGAATATAATGTGGTTGGTAACCTTAATGTGACACTGAAATTGTTGCACTTACCGGATGTAGGCAAAGCACCACATGAATGAGCGAGGGTCACAACTGATGATACAACACATTTTTTACTATTAGGTTTATTTTCTTCTGGGTGTATGGGAGGACTGCCCCGAGCCAACTTATATACGACAAGAGCATGTACGGTGGCAATTATTTTGGGGTTCATGAGCCGAGCAGCTCACGACTCCTAGAGCGCACAAGCGGTTCGTGGATTAGCGCATGGCCATGAACTGACTCATAACTATTTTTCTCGCTTTTTTGGTTTTTTCTGTCATTTTTAATTGGTTTTTCCATTTTTTTGGATGCTGAAGATAAAGTTTTGTATTATAAAGAGAGGTCATGAGTATTATTTTATTTGATGAGCCAAAATTGTGAGTCTTGTATTGTAAGGAGGAAAACTTAGAAGCCGAAAAATTGGATCACGGGATAATGTTGAAGGAGTAGGCTCCCTTTGTGTGCCATAATTTTGACTTACAACTATACGTGAGGGCAAAATCTCCCGCGGGGGCCCCCCCCCCCCCCAAAGAAAAAGCAAAAAAAAAAGCCAACGTTTTCAAGTAATGTTCCAACCAGAGCTAGGCAGTTGGTCGATTCGGATCAACTTATTTAATAAACGAGTCAATTCGTGTTGGTTTTAAAAATAGCTTAGATTCACTCAAAATTGAAAAATAGCATGTTCTTAGGTTAGCCGGTCAAATTGTGTCGATTCTGAGTCAAAATCAATTCAATTTGGGTCGGCTTCTGTTTCTCTCAGCAACTTCTGGTCAGGTTTAGAACGGATTATTTTATCAGGTCAGAGCTTCCCAACTCTAGCTCCAACAATAATACAATAGTCGTAAGTACTACCAATCTCAAATCAATTGTTTTTAATGTCACGACCATATTTCACAATCGCCTCCAAATAATCCCGTGTTTAATGCTACTCTTTAAAATAGTGAGCATGAGCCAATGGCTAATATTTTAAATATGATAAAATGAGTATCAACACAGGTTAATTCAAGTGGTTGACATTTGCTCCACTTAAGCAAGGTATCAGCTTGTTTGACTCTTGTTAACATAGAAAATTTGTGATGGAAGAGTTCTATCCCTTATTAGACCAACAATAGCTTGACTCCAGTGAAATGAAGGATTCACCTATATATATATA
>JACYFF010031955.1:55852494-55882905 GCA_017589665.1 Selenicereus undatus
TATATATATATATATATATATGTATATATGTATATATGTATATGCATGTATATATAGATATATATATATATATATGAGATAAAATAGGTGAATCTAATCATTTGTGTTTAGTGATAAACTGATAATGATGTAGATAGTAAATTACTCTCATTAGCATTTAAATATTATTAGTGTAAGCTAATAGTTAGTCGACTTCAATAATATGAAGATCAAAGATGACAAAAAAATGTTACTCATATTAAAATTGATCAGTAAAATTATTGATTAAAATTAATTTTTGAGATATAGTATATTGAATGACAAGATTAAACCTTTTTTTTTACATCAGTACTTAGAAATTGTACGAATTACTTGGTTGTTACTAGTTACAAGTGGCGTTAGCTTTTTTGTCTTGCATTTCCTTATTCTTGTGTCAAATTCATAACCCATACCCTTTTTTGTCCACTCAGTTGTTGGTAGATTCCTTTGCATTATTCATTTTTATTCTTCTTTTTTTTTGAATAACAAAAGAATCTCCTCTTCTTACATGGCTTCATCGGCTTGACTATAATGATCCTCCAAGATTTTCTTCATATAATATAGATATATTTTTTTGAAGGATTCGTTATTATGATATTTTGACTTCTCTTGCACTTACATTTATTTGGATGCGTATCACGGTAAGAACGTGTTGTTGCGTTACTTGGTTAAGACTTTATAATTGATTGTGAGACGTTAATATATACTTCAAAGTCTTTATCTTATTTACCATATATTAATATGTATTGACGTAAGACACTTTTCAAATGTCTTATATTATCTAAATATAAATTAATCTGTTGTATATATGACTTAAAACCACTTAATTGTCAATAGCTACGATTAATTGTTGCTAAACTTTAGGATTCGTTGGCTATGTCGAAGAAGTGAAAAATGACACCCTAATTGGATGAAATCTCTCTGCAATAGCATATCATATGTATAATTTTATAGCGTTAAAAAATACGGATAAAAATTTAATTTTACATAATTTATAAATGGTAATATCACTTCACTATTCAATATAATCTTAACATTTTTTAAATTTAACCCATAATAACATAATTTTTAAGTCAAAACAAGACACATGGTCTTATAATAAGACATTTATTATTTTTCTATTAAAATTACTTACTAAAATGAGACACACCTTGTTACAGGACACTTCTTAAGTGTCTTGGTATGACTTAAAAAATATAGTATCATGTACTAAATTGAAGAAGTTAGTATAATTGAATAGTTGAATGGTATTGCCGCTTATAAATAATTGTGTAAAGTTACTTTTTCAGCCAAGTTTTCACAATTATAAAATTATGTTTATCATACGTCTTCGCGGATAGGGTAGATTCGATTAGGGTGTACTAAAGATTCACAATTGTTAATAAATTATAACTATTAAAAATTTAGACATTTAGACTATATAATTTATTAATTTAGACATTTAGACTATATAGTGAAAACTCATGGGTTTATAAAGAGATAGAAAGGTGGATCTCCACATGGTGTTCATTGACCTGGATAAAGCATATGATAGAGTTTCGCGTGAAGTGTTATGAAGATGCTTGGAGGAGTACATTCGAGTTATTAAGGATATGTACGAGGGAGGTAGGACGAGTGTCAGGACGCCAGGAGAGGTCACTAATGACTTCTTCATTGGTAGGGGCTTGCATCAGGGTTCAGCCTTGAGCCATTTTCTTTTCACTCTAGTTATGGATGAACTTACAAGAGGGATTCAAGATGAGTTACCTTGGAGTATGCTTTTTGCAGATGAAATTGTTCTTATCGATGAGATCAGACAAGGAGTTAATGACAAGTTGGAGGGATTGAGGCATACTTTGGAATCTAGAGGTTTTAGAGTAAGTAGATCGAAGACGGAGTACCTGCATTATTGTTTCAATGGAAGGATAGATGCGGGGGGAGAAGTCACCCTGGATGGGAGGCCGATACCTAAGGTCGATAAATTTAAGTATATAGGCTCGATTATTCAGCAGAATGGGGATATTGATGAAGATATTAACCAGCGAATAAAAGTAGGCTGACAAAAATGGAAGTATACCTCAGGTGTGGTGTGTGATAAGAGGGTGCTCATTGGATTGAAAGGCAAAGTCTATCGCATGGTACTTAGACTGACCGTTCTTTATGGATCAGAATGTTGGCCTCTAAAAAAGCCGCAAGTTCAAAGGCTAACGATAACAGAAATGATGATGATAAGGTGGATATGTGGTTATAGGAGGATAGACAGAATTAGGAATGGAGTTATCAGGGACTTAGTTAAAGTAGCTTCTATCGGAGATAAGATGAGAGGAACAAGACTCCAATGGTTTTGTCATGTGAAAAGGAGTGTGGACGCTCCAGTAAGGAGATGTGAGAGGATCAACATCCCTGAAGGCAGAAGAAGGAGATGACGACCAAAGAAGAGCTTGGACGAGGTGATTAGAGAGGACTTGACAGTTGTCGGTTTGACGGAGAACATGGCTTAGGATAGGAAGTTGTGGCGGGATATGATTAAGATCTTGGATCACGGAGAGTCGACCCCGTGGTTATCTTTTGGTTGTTGTGGCTTAGTGCTGGTAGAGGTTTTTTCGTATGTTGTGTTTTTATGCAAGTTGTACTGTCTTCTGAGAAGAGTTCTCGTTTGCTTATAACTGGTTGTCCACGTATATTACCTTCCTCCATTATATTGTCCTTTTATTTCATAGTTTCAGCAACTGATCTTTATTAATCTCAGTCATTCCTTGCTATAGAATCTTTCTTCTATCAAATGTTTTCCCATTAAATATTTTCGCAAAATCTTTCTTCTATAAAATATTTTCGCAAAATCTTTCTTCTATAAAATATTTTCACAAAACCCTTTTTGTGGGTATCTTGGAATCAACCTCTCTACGAGTAGGAATACCGGTAGAGGTAAGGTTGCTTACGGCTGAATCTCCCTAGGCCTTGCGAAAGCGGGACCCACACTGAGAGTTGTTGTTGTTGTTGTAGACTATATAGTGAAAAGAATTTCAATTGAGTCAAAAATGAGGGCACGATATACTAAACATGAAAAAATAAAAAAGTAGTGAGATTAGACAATGAAATGTTTGTATTTTCTATAAAGTGCATAAAGTCAGCTTGTAACTGTAATTCTTTACAATTATAAGAACGATCACATATATAATCCTTCTTTTTCAACAATTTAGATTCTATTAAGGTATCTTTTTTTTAACATCCATCTATATAACCGACAGATTCTTAGACTCAACAATTAATAGTACTATAAGTATTGTTAATTTGGTAGCTTTAATTCATTTAATACATCAATTTAGCCCGCAAATTATTACGTACAACCCGGTGGACAACTCAATTGTCCACCCGAGCCCACCAACAGTAGTTTTGAGTCATCCAATTGCTGAGCCCTGACCCATTTTTTTATTTTTTTTTGAAATCATGCTCAATTTTTTGAAATTGCGGTTTTCATTCTCCCCATTGTTCGATTACTCTTCGTTGCTTCAATTGCTTTAATGTTCAACAATTATTGAATGGCTGAGTTTGAGCTTAACATCGCTATTGATGTTGAATCTTCAACAAACGGAATTGTTCGTCAAGTTTGATAGCGTTTTTTCGATCTCTATTTTTGTTTTCGGGATTGAAAGTGGTGTTTGTTAATTTTGCATTTTGACAAGTTAATTTCAAGATTTTCGAACTAGATTGCATTCATAACATGTAAATTTTGGTTTGTGACATACGAGAAACAATAGCTCACCATTATGAGTTATGTACTTATTAAATATAGTCGTTGGCTCACTAGCGGTATGCATTTAGCTCACTATAAAAAATATGTTGCCCTGTGCTATAGAGCAGTTTTTTGCTCACTAAAAGAAACGCTTGGCTCACTAGGATTGACCTGTGTGCTCATCGATGTTGCATTATAGCTCACCACAAATGTTATGGTTGTTTTTCTAGATGATATTTTCATTATTGCTATGTACATATGAGAAACAACAACTCACCAATATGAATTATATGCTCACTAAATATAGTTGTTGGCTCACTAAAGAACTACATTTAGCTCACTTGTATTGAGCTTGTATTCAACAGTCATAAATTAGTTCTCTGCTTACCAAATGTAATAACTATAATTAATCTTGTGCCTAATAGGGAAAACAATAGCTCACTATCAGTATAACTCACTATAAAAAATCTGTTGCCTTACACTACATTTTATAGCTCACCAAATATCTATCATGACTCACTAAATAAATGGCATAGCTTACTGAAAAGAACAGTATAGATAGCCAGCAAATAATATTGCGAAGTTCTTGAGTTATGTTACAACTCAATCATTTTTTACTATGACATAAGGGTGTTTGTATTATATTTTGTGAGTATAATAGAAATGTAGTGAATTAATTAAATATAGTCCAACTCATTAAATATATGCCATAGCTCACTAAATATATGCCATAGCTCACTAAAAAAATGTAAACAACTAGAATATAGTTTAGTGCATTTTAGATGAACAATAACATTTTTTTTAGTACAATAGCACATTTAATAAGTTATATAGTATTTTTACTAAGTGAAACTTCTGTACATAGGATACATTAGTTTCGGTATGTCTGCTCACTAAAAGTACGTATTAGCTCACCAAAACTGTGTCTCAGCTCACTAAAATATTTTAGTGAGCTATACATTATTTTTAGTGAGCGAAACAGGATACACAGCAGCATATTTTAGTGAGCTATAGTGTATTTTTAGTGAACCGAAGTTTGACAGTTTTGTTTGTGGGTCCGGTTGTACAATTGCATTTATACAACCGGGTGAATGATATAACAACTGAATTTAGCCAATTAAAAACACTTTATTTGTGTCTTACATTAACACCTTTATCTAAAAATCAATTGCATAGCCAATTGCTACTCGCCAGTATATGACATAGCTTAGTTACACTTATTATTACACGTAACCAATTGACAATTGATAAAGGATGCAACCTAACAAACACACTGAATTAATTAAGGTCGCTCATGCCATCAATTATGAGGATTCAAGTACAGTTAGTCCTTCATTTGTCAATCTTCTAATTACAATGCATCACTTGAGATATGATACCTTGAAACGTGTGTAATATTGAGGTATGGTGTTTATATTTATGGTCTCGTTTAGGTATAGTTAATTTGTACATTGTAACCACCAAAGAGATAGTGAAGTAAAAGATGACACATCTTCGGTTGGGGTGGGGGCGGGGGAAGGTGCGGGAGGTGAGGGTTTAAATTTTATTAGATATATGGAAAATGTTAGTTATTAAGCAAATGTTTTGGGTTTGATTCTACATATGGAAGAGATTTTATTTTTCTTTGCATTGGTTATGAAATATTTGTTGTAAGTCATCAAAGCATGGATGGTTGTTGCGGTATATGTAACAGATTAATTTTTCATTCATCATAATTCGTAACAGAAATTGTAGATACTTTTTTCGGCATAATAAAGGAATGTGTACATTTGTTTGGCATTGTTCGTAATTCATGACAAGAAGTGAGATGTATTGTAGGTGTATTTTGAGCATTTTTTTTTCCATTTGCGTTAGTAACAAAATATTGGAAGTTCTTCATACAAATTGCAGATGATTGTTTTCCGTGTACTGAGCATATTGTTGGCCCGATTTGGCTAATTAAATCACCCTAGAAGGCGGTGAATATAGTGATAATCAATATCGCAAATTAATTGAAATAAAGAGCGAAAAGATAAACCTGGACAAGACACAAGAACTTTTTAACGAGGTTAGCCTCAACCAGGTTTAGTCCCCGCCTAGAGTTCCCTAACTCTAGGATTAACTCAATTTTATTAGGAGGGATTACACAACTCTAGAGTATACCTACTCTAAGTTCCAAACTACAAGTTGACCATTCAACAAGTTGTTGGTAGAATTGACCCTTCAACTCTATATCCCACCTAAGTGCAATATTGAACAATACAACTCAAATAAGTGAATAGCAATTCGAAGCTCAAAGTATGCAAGTGTATGTTGTTGCTCTTTTCTCTTTCTTGTACGTCTTTTTCCACCTGCAAAAACCTCTTAGGGTCTGTTTGGTTCACTTGGAGTGGAATGGAATGGAATGAGATTTGAAATCTAGAAGGAATGGAATGGAATTTGATTCTTTGAAATCATGTGTTTGGTTTAATAAAGGAATGGAATCAAAATTTTTATTTTTTACCTTTTTATATTAATATTAATATTTTTAATCTAAAAAACCTATCATTAGGCTCTATTCTTTTCGTGGCTAAATTTTTTATTTTTTACTTTTTTATTTTTTATTTTTGTATTTATTTTTTGTTTAATTTTTATTTTTTATTTTTTATTTATTTTTATTTATTATGTATTTTTCATTATTTATTATTTATTATTTATTTATCATTTATTTATTTATTTATTTTTATTTACTTTAGATTTTCTAATTTTTATTTATTTATTTATTTATTTTTATTTGTTTTTACTATTTATTTTTTTTATTATTTTTAATTATTTATTTACTTTTTATTTTTTATTTTTTATTTCTTTGAATTTTCTGTAGGTTTTTTGGAATAAAAATAAAAAATTTTAAAACTTAAATACAAAAAATTTCAAAATTAAAAATTAAAAACAAAAATAAAAAATAAAAAATAAAAAATTCAACACAAAAAATAAAAAATAAAAAATTAAATACAAAAGATAAAAAAAAAAAAAAATAAATAATTTAGAAATTAAATGTAAAAATAAAAAAATAAAATAAACATTAAAAAATACAAAATACAAAAAATTAAAAATTAAAAAACTAACAAATTAAAAAATTAAAAAATTAAAAAATTAAAAAATAAAAATTAAAAAATAAAAAAATAAAATACAAAATGAAAATTAGATAAAAATTACAAAATTACAAAAGTACAAATATTCAAAAATAAAAAAATTCTAAAGTATGATAATTTACAAAAAAAGTTATGTAGTAAACTTTTTGGTGCAAGAAAAATTAAATCTCACATGACACTTTACAAATAAATAAATAATTATTATTTTTAATTAAAATGGGGAATGGGACTTGAAACCCTCCCAAAATGGGGGGAATCAAATCCCACTAGAATGGGAGGAACTTGAAACCCTTGGGTATCAAGTCCCATACACTTAGAGACTCAACCAAACAATGGGTATGAGAACTTGATACCTAAAGGTATCAAGTTCCATTCCTTTTCCTCCAACCAAACAGACCCTTAATTTATAGCCCAATGATGTTGAAGAGGTTGAAAGAACTTCAGGAAAGTGACCGTTGTTCCAAGGAAGGAAATGATGATTTTCGACATTGGTTCAAGGCCTTGAATCCCCTATTTCAAGCCCTTGAATCTAGCAGTTCTGCTACAACGCCCATGATTTGATTCCAACGATTACTTGCCTTGCTGGAGAGATATGCTAGAGCTGATTCTTAGCATCAACATCCTTCCACAGAATAAGCTCAAAATATATTGTCATAATTAGGCAAATGGTGATTATTCCAAAAGTATTAGCATATAGAGAATCATAATATTATCTCAAGATCACATAATAAAATTTGAACATAAAGATCACATATTCAAATTTAGGTACTAAATTATCCTTAAAGATAAAATCAATCATGTCAATATCTACTTATAATCATATTACATTAAATAATAGAAACACTAAGATAGGTCCAAATATAAATA
The DNA here is from genome assembly GCA_017589665.1 of Selenicereus undatus. NCBI lineage: Eukaryota > Viridiplantae > Streptophyta > Magnoliopsida > Caryophyllales > Cactaceae > Selenicereus > Selenicereus undatus. The sequence continues at coordinate 55,860,202 of JACYFF010031955.1, forward strand.
TACCAATAAATCAATTCATGTCTTTCATCAAAACATATTAATAAAATATATTGTAAGCTTAAGAAAGCTAACACATATGTATATTTTTTTGGTTGTTCATATTTGGTCACACAACTTGCGGATGTTTGTTTTTTATGTAAGCATTATTAAATTTAAAGCTTATAACCTTTTGTAACTTCATTGTAACTATTTTATAATTTCTTATAATTTCTTAATGTTTACAATTTGAAAGCAAAACAAAGCAGGTTATTGTTGTTATTGTCAAGTTCGAATAAGGCATGAAGTTGAAGGAAAATTGCATAAAAAAAAAATTAGCAGAATGGGATAAACAAGAGAGTGGAAGACAATTTGCATGGGAAAGATGAGACACGTTGTCAATGGATTAATGTGAAAATGACATAAAAGTCACAGTCATGTCAAATCTAATCCTACTCCAATAACTTCATGACTCATTGAATTATGTTGTATGATTGTATGATTGTGAGCTGTGTGCTCGCTTACGTTTGTAGTTTCACCAGTGTAAATGTTAGCTTCATTCATAACATTGCCCGCTAACTTTTACCAGGATAAGATTAAAATTGCATGGATAACAAGGCACATACTACCTTCCCTTTACGGCAGTCCCCTTATTTATTTCCTTCAATCTACTCGCAATTGCGTGAAGTTTGTGTTAGGTTCTGAAGATTACAAAAATCTGTATCTCACACTGCTAAAATAGATTTGAGAAATTTAAGAATCGATATATAAAGAGATATAACAGTTGCTTTCTATATATAAGGAGAGAATACCAGCATTAAGAACAATAATAGGAGAAACAATTTTTTCTCTCTAAATTCCTATGCTTCTATGTATTTCTCTCTCTTAAAAATGAGATATCAATTACAATGAAAACGTAACCATTTATATAAAAAATTTTCAACTAAAAAAAGGAAGCTTCTTTTCCTGCTCTTTTTTTGTTTCTATAAATGTAACATACTATTTTATTTCAACGCCAAAATTATGACTTTACTTAATTTAAGAATCTCCCACTTACGGTCATTTTTTTTTGCCAAGCCTTATGCTGCTTACATTTTGAACAAGCCATAGGAGGATCTGCACCATATGAACTTGTCAGTATTAACTGCCTTAGTCATAACATCTGCTAGGTTATCTTTTGTGTGAATCTTTTGCATATCCACCATCGCTTGCTCTACTATTTGTCAAATAAAATGATACTGAACATCAATATGTTTCATACTGGAATGAAAATTTAGGTTTCTTGCAATGTGCACTTTGGCTATCACAACATACTAGAATCATTTGTTGTTTGTGTCCAAGTTCTTCCATTAATCTTTTTATCCAAATTGCTTCCTTGTAAGCTTCGGTAACTGCCATGTATTTAGCTTCTATAGTAGACAATGCTACAACAGTTTGTAGCTTTGACACCCAACTTACTGCACCACCTGCAAGAATAAACACGTAACCTGTGGTAGATTTTCTTTTATCAAGATCACCTGCAAAATCAGAGTCAACATATCCTCTGACTATAAACTCTGATCCTCTAAAATATAATGCCGCATCTTAGGTTCCTTTAACATATCTTAGGATCCTTTTCACAGTATTCCAATGCTCTCCATCAAGATTCGCCATAAATCTACTGACCACTCACATTGCTTGAGCAATGTCTGATCCTATACATATTATAGCATACATGAAGCTTCCCACTCCTGATGCATACGGTACTCAAGACATTTCTATCTTTTCTGCTTCACTGCTAGGACTCATACTTTAGGATAATTTATAATTGATAGGAAGTGGGGTTGATATTGGCTTACAATCTTGCATGTTGAAGCTTTGCAAGATTTTCTTCAGATAATTTTTCTGAGAAAGCCAAATCTTCCTATCTTTTCGGTCTAGGTGTATTTGCATCCCTAAAATCTTGATTGTTGGTCCTAAATCCTTCATATCAAACTCCCTATTCAACTGTGCCTTTAATTCTTAGACTCGATCTTTATTGGGGCTTATAACCAACATGTCATCCACATACAACAATAAAATGATGAAATCATTGTCCTCAAACCTCTTGTAATATGCACAATGGTTTGAATTAAGTTTGTTGTATCCAAGGCTAATAATGAAGGAATCAAATCTCTTGTACCAACGCCTTGGTGCCTGCTTTAGACTGTACAGAGATTTGGTTAACCTGGAAACCAAGTTTTCTTTTCCTTTTTCTTTAAACCCTTCTGATTGGAGCATATATATCTCTTCTTCAAGTTCTCCATGAAGAAAAGTTGTCTTTACATCCAACTGTTCTAGATGTAAATCAAATGTAGTACACATAGCTAAGACTATTCTTATAGCTGTAAGTCTAACAATTGGATAAAATATCTCGTTAAAGTCAATATCTTCTTTCTGAGCATATCCTTTTGCCACTAGTCTCGCACGATATCTTTCTACTTGATCGTTATCATCTTGTTTGATCTTGTTGACCCATTTGTTACCAATGGCTTTCTGTCCATGTGGAAGTGGAGCAAGTTCCCATGTCTTGTTTCCATGTAAGACTTCCATTTCTTCCTCCATTGCTGTCATCCAGAAAAAAGGCATATGGGCTATTCAGAGCCCTTTCCAAAGTTGATGGCTCTCCATCTTCTGTTACAAGATAGTACGCATCATGGCCCGCCATAGCATAATCTGAGTGCCAAGAAGGTTTTCTTGTTTGACGATGTGATCATCAAAGTTTTGTATAATTGATTCTCTATGCTTCTTCTTCCTTTTTCTCTGGCTCAGCTTCAGAAGAATCATCCTTTCTAGACTCATCATCTATGTGTACTATAGTAGTCTCTTTAGATGTATTACCATCTTTATTTTGTATTTCTCCTTCTGCAAATATAACATCTCTGCTGACAATAACCTTACGGGCATTGGATCCCACAGGCGATACCCCTTAACACCGTCAGCATAACCCAAGAACATGCATCTTCTGGATTTCAGATCCAGTTTTGTTCTTTCTTGGGATTTGTACTTTGCATATGTGGGACATCCAAACACATGTAAAGAAGAATAATTGAGAGGCTTTTCATTCCACATTTCCATTGGAGTCTTTAAATCGATAGTTGTTGATGGTGATCGACTTATCATGTAGGTGGCAGTTTTGACTGCTTCAGCTCAAAAAGATTTGGGCAGTTTTACAGTTCTCAACACAGCGCTTGTTCTTTCTAAGAGAGTCCTATTCATTCTAAGGTGTGTCTACAACTGTGAGTTGTCTTTGAATACCTTCTTGTTTACAAAATTCTAGGAAATCACCATCTGTGTTTTCTCCTCCATTATTTGTCCTCAAACACTTAATTCTTTTTCCAGATTCAAGTTCCACTCGAGATTTTAATTCCTTGAATACTAGAAACACATCTGACTTCTTCTTGATTTGGTACACCCATATTCTCCTAGAGTAATCATCAATCAATGGCACAAAATACTTTGCTCCTCCTAAGAACATGATTGGTGATTCCCACACATCAGAATGAACTAAGTCTAGCATGTGTTTGCTCTTGGAAATAGATCTTCCAAACTTTAATCTACTCTGCTTACTCACAACACAATGCTCACAAAACGGTAAGTTTACTGATGTGAGTCCGGGCAGGAGATTATGTTCTGCGAGAATCTCTATACCACATTCTAACATGTGGCTTAGTTTATAATGCCATTTTATTGTTGATTCTTCTTGATTGGTAGAAGCAACAGATGTATCTCCATACTTCAATGCATGTCCTTGAGGCACGAATAGTTTGAAGGAGGTCTTCTCTGCCTTCATCACAATGAGTGCACCTTTGACAACTTTCATAATACCATTTGCAATTTGGGTCTTAAGCCCACGATCATCAAATTGCCTGCTAGAGAATAAATTTTTCTTTAGGCCTTTCACATGTTGTACCTCTTGGATAGTACGTACAATTCCATTATGCATCATTAATTTTATGGTGCCAATACCAACAATCTCCAAAGCACGATCATCTCCCATGAACACATGTCCTTCAGGGATTGGTTTATATGAGTGAAACCAATCTCGTCAAGTTGTCATGTGTGATGTTGCTCCTGAATCTAGCACCCAAACATCAGTGAGTGAATTTGCTTTACAAGTTATTGATGCATCTGCGCGTAAGATTTCTCCATTATCCGATGTACTAGCAACACATCTTTGAGAGGTTGTTGCTTCAGAAGTCTTTTCTATATACTCTTCTTATAACTCCAACAATCCCTTTTAATATGTCCTCTTTTGCCGTAATAATGACATTTGACATTTTTCTTGCTTCGTGACTTTGATCTCCCATGATTTTGACTCCCAATGGAATTGCGTTCCATTGATCTTCCTCTCATCATCAATAAAGCCTCTGTTTGTTGTGAAGAGAACGATCTATCTTCATTACTTTTGCGCCTCGGTTCCTCTTATAGGACAGTGGCTGCAACATCATTGAAGTCTAGAAAGTCCGCAAGCACATTGTTTGTCAAATTGATGATGAGTTGATCATATGAGTTAGGTAGACTTTGAAGCAAAAGCTCTGCACGCTCGTTTTCTTTTATATTATAATCCATCGTCGCGAGTTTTGAAAATAGCATATTTAGATTGTTGATGTGATTCGTTACCGATTGTGATTCACTCATTCGAAGAGTATAAAGCTTTCTTTTCAAGAATATCTTATTATGGAGTGACTTTGTCTCATACAATCTGGTGAGTGCCTGATAGATTTCCTTAGCAGTCGTTTTCTCTGCAACACTTGATAAGACTGAATCTGCTAATGCCAGATGCAAATTAGCAATACCATTGTTATCTATCTCTATCCATTTGTCGTTAGTTAATCCTTCAGGTTTGACCTCAATTGCTGCTATGCAATGGTCTTTCCTTAATACTGCCTTCATTTTCAATTTCCAAAGGGAGAAATTACCTCGACTGAACTTCTCAATCTCATATTTTACCGCCATAATACTGAATAGTATAAGTTAGCCTTACTCTGATACCACTGTTAGGTTTCAAAGATTACAGAAATCTATATCTCACATTGCTAAAATAGGTTTGGGAAATTTAGGAATTGATATACAAAGAGATATAATAGTTGCTTTCTATATATAAGGAGAGAATACCAGCATTAAGAACAATAATGGGAGAAATAATATTTTCTCTCTAAATTCCTATGCTTCTATGTATTTCTCACTCTTGAAAATGAGAAATCAATTACAATGAAAACGTAGCAATTTATATAAAAAAATTTCAACTAAAAAACGGAAACTTCTTTTCCTGCTCTTTTCTTGCTTCTATAAATGTAACATACTATTTTATTTCAATGCCAAAATTATGACTTTACTTAATTTAACAGTTTGATAGTATGACAATATTAGTGGACTGTTGACAAATTGTCCACATAAACAAATAGCTCGTTAGGTTAGCACATGGGCTAGATTAATTTTGTGAGGATTAAATTTTTGGCTAGCAAAAAACTGTTCGACTTGATTACCCAAATTTGTTTGACCCGAAAAAATCAAGTATGGTCACAAAATTTATATCCAAATTTTAATTCAGGTTCGGACACTCGGGTTGTCCGAATTTTTGAAACATTTCGGGTTCGGACAAATTCGAACAATCAGACAACCAAGTTCAGACATTAGACGATTATGTTTACGTTTTATTGTGGTCCAAATTCTCTTAAAAATCTTATAAAAATAATTTCGGACAACTGGGTTTGGACATTCAAAAATGGAGTTGAGGTTCGGTCAAACAACATTTCGGTCAGAATGTCCTAAAATCATATCACGAATTCAAACATTCGGACAACCAAGTCCGAACATCGGACATTTGGGTTCGGGTCCGGGTCTGAGTCTGGCCAGAGTGTCCAATTTATAATTCGGACAAAGTTCGGGTATGAAGTTTTTGTTCAAATGTCTGATTTGTCTGGACCCGAATTTTTTCCAACCCCTAATTTTGAGTATAGCGAAACTCTTTTCAATATGTCTTGTAAAGAAAAACTATTTTCAATGAAAATTTTGAATTAATTGTGATTTATGTCAAGTGTAATTCGAATTTGGGATCTAATTGAATTGAACTGATTACTTTAAATGTCAAGACTGATATTGATCCTACACATCTAATTCAACTTTGAATCTTATATCAAAGTCAGGTAGAGCTATTTGTCTATTTAGACTTGACAAAACCAATCTCAAATCCAGAATGAATGATCCGAGTTTATATCTAACCTAAGACTCGAAATAATTAACCCAAAGTGTACCCAAAAAATCAAGTTCACCCGAACCATCCCAAGTATGTTCCTACAACATTGTTTTTCTTTTCCGACAACATTATTTTTCTTTGAAAAATAAATTTATTAAACAAAACATTAATTAAATTGTCCATAATCAAATCAAAACTGAACAAAATGTTATTGATTCAAATTTCACCTATAGTTAACACGAAGCAAAACCAACTGAATGACCGATCCATTAACATATCTACCTTATCATTCAGATGCCGCACAGTACATAGCCCATGACATCAAGGTTTGGTTCCGTCAAGTTCTACAGTCAACACAAAGGCTGTGTTCGGTAATAGAGGTTGAAATAGAGGTTAATGGTTTGTAGTGGTCCAAATGTTATGGACCACTACTTAAAAGTGTAAAATAATGAACGAGGTAGTGGTTAGAGGTTTATGTAGTGTTTTTTAAAAGCTAATGAAAGTAACTTTTAAGAACATCAACCTAGTGGTTACATTGCAAATTACAAACTTTTTCTTTTCATTTACTAAAAACCTTTATTTATTGTGCCATTTTTAGTCATTTTACATAAATCTGCTGCTTCAACAGCTACATTTACCAAATGTATTTATTTTAAATCGCTAGTTGAACAGCTAACCACTAACTACTAGTAGGTCACACCTAATCGCTAGTATAACCACTGACAACTAATGAAACAGCTAACCATTACTAAATCAACTAATTTTATCTAACACGTCCAAAATATTGGATGCTCGTTAGTTGGTGTGTTGCTTGATTATTGCTCATTTTTGCACGGTTAAAGAACAAAAGCTACAGTTGCTTGAATACGACAAAAGATTATCATGAAGTACTTATAGGATAGTATTCTTAATTATGAGCAGGGAAATATTATCGTCATTTAAGATGGTGTCAAAATTAGGTCATTTATTAATTAATCAAACTCATCTAAAACAATGAAAATTATGATTAACTAAACTAATTAAATCCTAATCTTACTTTAAATATATAATTAATTAAATTTAATTAATATAAAGAATTAGCACAACTAATCTAGAACATGATTTTCACTATCAAATAATAAAAAAACATAACTAAATTTACAACAAAACAATAAATCTAACTAGAATGAAGTAGAGAGAGAAAGAATGTTACCTCAACACATAAATCCAACAATGAAGGTTGGCCCTAGAAAGTTGTACCCAAGGGGTTAGTGGTTGATTCTCCACTTATTGCCACTAAACTATCCTCATAGTAGGCCATTTAGCTACCTCATAACTCCTCAAAAACTCAAATTATGGAAAAATGGGCTTCGAAACCCTAGATTGAAAGAGAAAGAGAAAACTAGCAATTTGAAGACTTGAGGGAAGAAAACGAGAGATTGAGAGTTGAGAAAGTCAGAAAAATATGACTACTAAGCAAAGCATTAATAGCAAAGCAAGATTAAAACCAAACCAACAATTTAAAGCATGAACTTCAGCCATCCAAATAAAGCATGAAATTAGAAAGAGAAAGTTCAAGAACAAAGCTAAATTGGCAAGAAATCAAACAGAGAAAGTTATTAAATCAACAAAAACTAAAGCTTGCATTAAGCTAGAAAGTGTATTTTAGTTGCTATAAACTAGATTTACTCCTAAGTTAACCTTAAGTTAGGCTAAATCTACTTAGTTCACTAATAGGGAAGAAACGAAGGATCTGTATATATCTGAAGAAGCGAAAGTTGCATATTTGTCTCATATGGCATGGATAGGGCGTGCCATGAAGCATGGCCATGCTAGTTTGGCATTAATAGTTCCAAATTGGCAGTGGTATTCATTGTCTTCTTCCAACCTTCGTAAGTTGAAATATGGAGCCTCTTTTTTCCATGTTTCAATTCCATTAAGCCTCAAAAGATCCAAGGTGACTCACCTTGCGCTATTTCCTACCAAAAAATAAAAAAAGGAGCACGCGCACAAAATATAAACGAAAGTGCAAATTAATTATTACTAAAACCTAAGGCCCAGCTGAAGTAAGAAGTAAAATGTCACATTCTACCCAAACAAATGTCCTTACACAAGACCTTGCTGGTCCTTGAGGGAAAAAAAACCCAAACTTAACTCACTTTCATGGAAATCATGGTTGTATTTGGCCCATGCAACAAGACCTTTAAACTCTCAGGTTCCCCCTAATCGACAAGTGAATTTTTCTAAAGCATATCAAGTATACAAGGCAAAAGGGAAAATATGTATACAGAAAGAGATAATCACCTAATAACCTAACTACTAAGATATGTACAAGCAAAACACACATTCTAAAAACACTTAGGCGACAAGTGCAACTTCGGTACTCACTTTTCACCCGACAGTACACCGTGACACGATATATACACCTCGGTTCTTAGTGGAAAGTGTATTAGCTCTCAATGTTATGGTGGATTGGGCCTAAGATTATTAGTGATTGACTAATGGACTGCTCTTTATTAGGTGTGAATAACCTCACTTCTCTTTACTTTCCTCTCTTTCTGCTCTCTCTCTCTCTCTCTTTTTCTTTTCACTTGTCTTCTCATGCTCTTTAGCTTGGGTAGGTAGCTCTTGGCTATTTTGGTATTCATCAATTCAATTCTAGAAGGAACAACTTATCACATAATTAGGGCTTTTTTCCCCCAATTAAAGGTTTTATTTGGATGTGCAATGAACATAGTTAAGCCCAAATCGAGGAATTGGAGTTAGCTTTCTTACACTTTTGTTTTTTCTTTTATTCCTTTTTTTCTTTTTGTGTGAAAGTGCGTGTGTAAATGATGACCCATATTTTTATGAGTAATTTTTTTTTCTCTATTTTATATCTTTTTTTGGAGTCTTTGAGTTGTGTTTCAAGTAAAAATAATGCATATTTTGTCTTTGAAGGTAAGGAGCGAGATAAAGAAGAATTCAAGCATAAACTTGAAATTTCAAGCATGATGTGGCGGCCCAGTTACACAACATATCCAACCTCACATTTCTCTCTCCCTTCATGATTCTAGTGGCCCAACATGATTTTAGTTGCTGAAGTAAAATCAACCATTGATTTAACATGTTAACTTATTCTAATAGGAAGATGTGGATGATATTCAGCAGCTATTTTGGGAATAAAACTAATGGATTTCTATGAAAAGTGGAGAAGGAAGAGGAGCAAAATCCACTATAAACAGATAAGCAACGGGCATCAATTCATCATCAATCATTCATCCCATTCTTTCTTCATTTTCACTCTTCTCTTCCTCCCAGTGTTAGTAATTAGAGAGAAATTATGCTAGGCAAAAGTATTTGAGTTCAGAGAATTGGAAGAAAATAAGCTATTTTGGCTATTTTTCGTTTTTCTTTCATCTCATTTATGAGCCTAATTAGAGAAAGTTTGATCTTTCATTGTGTTAGTATTTTGTAACATAAACATCAAAATTTGGTTATAGGGATTGAAATATACTATTAGTTGAAATTGACTAGTCTAATGTCAATGGGATTTTCTCTACCTATAACCGGCGAGGTTGTTTATCTAGGATTGTGATGGACCCTTGACTCTCTTTGTTGATTTTTCTAATTTTATTTGGGGTTAACATTATTGTATCTTTTTATTACATAATTTTGAGCTATTTAATTGCTTTTAAGTTATTATGCAATTTATTTCGATTGTTTATACATGTTGTTTTACAATTGATTAACTTTGCTATCTCGTTTATTCATATTAGACCTTGTTGGCTAATATAATAATTATGCAATTGTGTTTAAAATTTTTGGTTATTGATTGATTAAACAAGACTAGAAATTAGATGAATTATGTCTAAATTGAATAATTCATGCTAACTACTACTTGAGTTTGTTTATTAATAACTATAATTCACTTTTCTAATCTATCTGAAGCTTATAGCTTAACAGTTCTGAAGAGACTAATTAAACCCCAATTGAATTTAGTAATTCGATATTAAGAGTTTTGGTGAAATCGAAATCCTAGAATCTCTCTAAATTGATCTCTTTGTGTATTGATTAACATTTTCTCTCTTATTCTCATTTTGTTTTCTTAATTATTGTTATTGTTGCTAATCTCCTCAGTAATTCTCTTAACTAGTTGAGAAAAGTAAAAATCACTTTCATTCTTCGTGGGACAGGACCCCGGAATACTTTTTTTTTGCTACAATCATCTTGTGCACTTGCAAGTAAGTCGGGTTTTTAAAACTACCAAAATCCATATCAAGTTTTTGGCGCTGTTGCCGGGTAACGAATAGTGATTTTGAATTTTCTTTTCCTATTGTTCTTTTTGTTTATTTTTCCCCCTTCTCATTCACGCTTAGTCTAACTCGCTAACTAGTTATTTCTTTTCTTCACATCCCTTTTATTCATTTTTTATTGTCCTTTATTTTATTTTATTCCCTATTCCCTCATAATCTGACCATTTCATTTTCGTTCTCCCCGTTCCCTTCTAATCTAATCTTACTCTTTTTTTTTCCTGTTTTTTTATTGTTTTGTTTATTTTAGTTATTTCCTTGTAGTACCATTCAACCCCTTCCCTTTTATTTTGTTTATTATTGTCTTTTATTTTATTCTATTTTCTTTATTTCATTTTTTCCCCTTTGTTCTTTCTTTTATTTCATTTAATTTTATTATTTTTTTAGTTATTTAGTTATTTATTCTTTCTCCTTCTGCTCTTTTTTTCTTATTACTTTTTTGTTGTGGTTATCGTGGTAGTGTTTCATATTACTTTTGTGATTGTTTATGGTTTTATATGTTTGGTAGACACTCTTTCTTTTTAGACCATTAGGAATACGATGCTGAAATTAAACGTATCCTTAGTAAGATAAGATCAAAGGCACGTGACTCTAAGAAAAAGATGGCTGAAGAACAAACCCCACCACCTAAGCAACTTAAAGAGTATCAACTTATGATTTACCCACAAGTACCCGTCTGCCCATTATTACGTGGCCATTTGAGATTAAACATTCCCTAATCCAAATGCTCCCGCCCTTTTATGGGCTAGAGTCTGAAAACCCTTTTAAGCATGATGATGCATTTTTGGACATATGTTCCACTATCTTCTTAAATAATGCTTCTAACGATGCTTTTCGATTGCGGCCTTTTCCTTTCTCTTTGAAAGATAAAGTTAAGGCTTGGTTCGATACTAAGTCAAATATCACCACTTAGGACCAAATGCAAAAGGAATTCTTGAAAATTTTTTTCTCGATTGGTAAACTAATTGCTTTAAGACGTGCCATAACCACTTTCTCACAAAATAGAAATGAACAATTACATGAAAGTTGAGAAAGATTTAAAGAATTGTTACGACGTTGCCCTCACCATGAGGTTCCTTAGTGGGAACTCATTCAGAGTTTCTACTTTGGTTTAGATCAGCATAATAGGCAGATGGTAGATGCATCATGTGGTGGTGTTTTTCTGTATAAGACTCCTGTAGAAGCTTGGGAGATGTTTGAACATTTCGGTGAGAATTGACATCTGCATGCCACTTCCTCACATTTTAATTTGCCTAAACAATTGGGAGGTAAATGGGGGATTTATGAGGTTTCACATTCGATTGACCTTTCTAGTAAAGTTGATGCTTTGTCTAAGAAATTTGATCAATTGTTTTGTATGAACAAAATGGCTAATTCCTCTTCTATGCAAGATGTGTGTTCAATTTGGGCTAGTCTCATGCATGCTTCTTTTCAGTGTCCTTCTGTTGGTCCATCTGATCTTTGAAATGAACAAGTGAATGGTGCCTAAGGATTTCCTCTAACTAATAATCCTTACTCGAACACTTATAATCATTGTTGGAAGAATCATCCTAACTTTTCTTGGAGGTCTCAAAGTGTGGAGAACCTGCATGCCTAGTCTAGTAGACCTACATCTCCTAGTTTTTAGAACCAAACATATGCCCGTCCACCACATTCGCCACATCTATGTATGAGCTTGGAATTAGATAAGGTAGTCCCTATCCTTAGTTACCTCCCTTCTGTTGTCCAAAATGTGAATACTAAGGTCTAAGAAATTGAGTCTGAAATGCAAATTATAGATTCCCACACACAATCTATAGCTAAGTTAGAAACCCAACTAGGGCAACTAGCCATAGCTGTAAGTAAAAGAGAAGAAGGAAAACTTCCAAGCTACCCTATAGAGAATCTGAAAAGCCAACAATTTGAACAATTGAAAGTTGTTATGGTTCTTCGGGGAGGTAAGGAAGTACACAACAAAGTGAGAGAGAAGAAACATGATAAAAAAGAAAGACCAAAGACCAATAAGACTGACTGTGAAATTGAGAGTGATTCACCCCTCCCTCTAATGTGTTTAATCCCATTGGGACATACAAGCTAAGGGTTCCTTACCCTCAAGCTTTGGATGCACATTTTCCTTCTAGGAAAGACAAACACGAAGAGGATATACTAGAGACCTTTAAGCAAGTTAAGATTAATCTTCCCCTTTTGGAAGCAATAAGACAAGTCACTACTTATGCGAAATTCCTTAAAGACATCTACACTTTTAAAAGAAAATCTATAGATGGCAAGTCTCAAAAGGTTTTTCTAAGTGAACAAGTGAGCTCTATTTTGAAACATGGCACTTCGCCTAAGTAAAAAAATCCTGGTGTTCCCACTATTTCATGCTTAATTGGTAATCATAAAATTGAAAGAGCACTCTTGGATTTAGGTTTTGGGGTTAATTTGATACCATACTCTGTTTACTTAGAGCTAGGGTTGGGTGAATTGAAACTGTCCAATTGTACCTTTTAACTTGCTAATAGGTCAGTAAGGACTCCAAGGAGGGGAATAGATAATGTCTTGATTCAAATTGATAAAGGTCTTTTTCCTGTTGACTTTGTTGTGTTGGATATGGACCCTTGTCATGCCTCTAAGCAAATCTCTATTATTTTAGGACGTCCTTTCCTAGCTACGGCTAATGCCACCATTAAACTGTAGGTCAAGAGCAATGGGTGTCTCGGTTATGAATATGATGGTTAGGCTTAACATTTTTAAAGTTTCTTCTCAACCTGTGTTTGAATATGAATTTGAATGTTTCTTTATTGATGTGATTGATGAAATGATCAAAGAGGCCTTACTTGCTATTCTGAACAAAGATCCCTTCGAAACATGTCTTTCCCATGGGGAATTGGGGTTATTCGACTTAGGAAGTACAATAGGCGAGTTAGATTCTAATCTTGACTCCACACTCATCTTGAATCTTCCTCTTAGGCATCTAATTGTGAACCTCTTTCCCCTTTGGCTGGTTCCCCTATACGACCTTCTATTCTCTCCCCACCTAAACTTGAGTTGAAATCTCTCCTTAACTCACCCAAGTACGTGTTTTTAGGAACGAAGTCTAGTTCAAGTGGTCCCTAAAAAGACTGGGATAAATGTGGTGCGAAATAATGATGGTGAACTAGTTCCTACTAGATAGACCACGGGTTAGAGGGTGTGCATTGATTACAGAAAGCTGAATTCTATCACTACAAAGGACCATTTTCCCCTCCCCTTCATTGATCAAATTCTGGAAAAATTAGCTGGGTAACGTTTTTATGTTTCTTAAATGGATATTCTGGTTACAATAAAATACCTATCTATCTTGAGGACCAAGAGAAAACCACCTTTACATGCCTTTCGGGTATCGCCGACAGGAGCATGTCCTTTGGGTTGTGTAATGCACCTTTCACATTCCAAATATGCATGATGGCCATATTTTCTGATTGAATTGATAGGTTCATCGAGGTGTTTATGGATGATTTCTCTGTTTTTGGTATGTCGTTTGATGAATGTCTTGCTAATTTATCCATTTTGCTGAAAAAATGTGAAAAGTAAATCTTGCCTTGAGTTGGAAAAAAAAGTCATTTTATGGTACAAGAAGGGATTGTATTGGGTCATAGAGTGTTTGCGAAGGGAATTGAGATTGATAAAGTCAAGATTGATCTGATCTCTAATTTGCCTATTCGCACGTCTGTGAAGCAGGTCAGATCTATCCTTGACCATGCTGGATTTTACAGGAGATTTATTAAGGACTTTAGCAAAGTGGCTCACCCACTTACTAACCTCTTTTCTAAATATACTCCTTTTGAGTTTGATTAGTCTTGTGTGGAGGCTTTTGAAAAGCTTCGATCTTTGTTGGTGTCAGCTCCTATTGTGCAATCCCTTGATTTCTCTCAACCTTTTGAGATTATTTGTGATGCATCCGATTTCACTAGGGGCTATTTTCGGTCAAAGGGTGAACAAACTTTCTCATGTCATTTACTATGCTAGTAGAACTCTAACTGGTGCTCAAAAGAATTATTCTACCACTGAAAAAGAGTTGTTAACTGTAGTTTTTGCACTTGACAAATTTCGTTCATACCTACTGTGTTCAAAAGTAATTGTATTTACTAACCATGTTACATTAAGCCATTTATTGGCTAAGAATGACACCAAACCTAGACTCATTAGGTGGATTTTGTTGCTACAGGAATTTGACTTGAGATTAAAGATAAGAGGGGTTCTGAAAATTTGGTTGCAGACTAGTTGTCTAGGATCTTCACTAAGTATACTAACGACTTAGTGGAATTTTCTGACCATTTTCCAAATGACCAACTGTTTGTTATGTCACATACCCCTCTTCCTTGGTTTGCTCATATTATGAACTACCTTGCTACTGGTAAGATTCTTTTCCACTGGTCCAAACAAGAGAAAGATAGGTTCTTCTCATAAGTAAGACATACTATTGGAAAAATCCCTATCTTTCTAAACATTGTCCAGACCAAGTGGTTCGTAGATGTGTCCCTGAGAGTGAGATTTATAACCTCTTGACATTTTATCATTCTTATGCTTGTGATGTTCACTTTGGAGGACGTAGGACAGCTGCCAAAGTCCTACAGAGTGGGTTCTTCTGGCCCACTCTATTTAGAGATGCTCATCATTTATGTCTTGCTTGTGAGCGCTGTCAGCGCACAGGTGCCCTGTCCGGTCGTGATGTGATGCCCTTTTCGCCTATTCTTATTGTTGAGATCTTTGATATGTGGGGCATTGATTTCATGGGTCTCTTTCCCCCATCTTTTGGCTTTGTTTACATACTTATTGTTGTTAATTATGTGTCAAAGTGGCTACTAGGATCAATGACCACAAGTTTATGGTCAAGTTTGTGAAAGAATACATCTTCTATAGATACGGGAACCTTAGAACTCTTATTAGTGATGGGGGTGGTCATTTTTGTCACAGATCTTTCGAGGCCTTGCTCAGAAAATATTATGTGACTCATAAAATAACTACTCCGTATCACCCTCAGACTAGCGATCAAGTTGAGGTGTTGAACCGTAAGATTAAGTCTATACTTGAGAAAACGGTTTGACCCGATGGAAAAGACTGGCCTTTGAAATTGAATGATGTACTGTGGGCCTATCGCACTGCGCATAAGACCCCAATAGGGATGTCTCCTTTCCGAGTCCTTTTAGTAAGCCTTGTCACTTGGTAGTTGAGTTAGAACACCATGCTTTTTAGGCCACCATGCTTTTTAGGCTATTAAAGCTTTTTATTTTGTTATAAAACAAGTGGGTTCTAATTGTAGACTCCAACTAAAACAATTGGATGAATTACGTAATGAAGCCTATGAAAATGCAAAGATTTATAAAGCCAAAACCAAAGCTTTTCATGACAAGAAGATTTCTAGGAAATCTTTTGAACCTAATTAGAAGGTTTTGCTTTTTAATTCTAAGCTCAAGTTGTTTCCTGACAAGTTGAGATCTAAATGGGATGGTCTTTTTGTAGTCCAACAAGTGTTTCCTTTTGGGGCAGTCAAAGTTTTGGACCCCCAGGATGGTCGTATTCTTACTGTCAATGGTCAACGTCTGAAACCTGTTGTGACTAACGAAATTGAGCTTGATGTGATTAAATCCATCAATCTAGTAGACCAACTCTACTATGATTTATGGATGGAACCTTTTCTAGCTGAAGACATTAAACTTAGTGACTTAGCACTTATTGGGAGGCAACCTAATCTTTTTAGGTAAATTTGAGTTATTCTATTGTATTTTATTTTATTTGTTTCCATTTTTTTCAAGCTCCATTTATGTCCTAGATGTGGTACTTCACTTGGTTTTGACATTTTTGGTTAGTGATGGTTTCAAAGGCTTATTTGGAGATGACTCCTTGGTGTGATTGCAAGTGTTTTCCTCATGCTGGCAGGTTGTATTGTTATTTTCTCAATCTCTCTCTTTATAATTCTTTTCTATATTGAGGGCAATCTAAGGTTTAGGGCAGGGGGACAAATAAAATTTTCTTCGAGGAAAATTGAAATTTTTTTGTGAACTTGATGTTGGGAAGAGACTAGAAAGTTGGTTATGTGTGTTCAACTCTTGGTTATGTTGATGTGATTCATCTGACCCGTGCCAATTTGAGAATATTTTTAGTTTTGACTAGTTAATGACCTAAGTTTTTGCTATTTTATTGTTAAACTATAGCTGATTTTGAGTATGAGATGAACCCTATTTTCAATAACATAATAAGTATGAAATAAGTGTTGAGTTCCCCATTTGCCTTTCTAAATTGTTGTTTGAGAAATAAATTGAATCAAATTAAGTTCCGATTCTGGTACCAATGTTTAGGTTATATCTTTATTCATATCTTTAATTGCCTAAATAATAACTGTTTCTCTGGGTGTCATCTTTATCCATATCTTTATACGCTCGGAACAAGAAACACATGAAATAAAGTGAGCATTGAAAAAAAAAAGAAAACTAATAAATTGGTTTGGCATTGGGGACTTAATTTTAAAGATATTCTCGTGATTTCTATGTGGGGTGAAGTCTTGTGCTTACGGTTTGCTACATGTTTGACAATTGAGTACTCAATTTACTTTAGTCTTGGCCTATTAATTGGCTTAAAATTGGAAATATTTGATGATAGATTTGCGAGTTAGTATTGAGTTGATCTCTATGATTCAATAGATACACATAGTTGGGTACTCTAATTGTCTTGCTTAAATCTTGTTTTACTTGATGGATTGAATATATGCAATCTTTGCTCGAGGACTAGCAAAATTTTGGTATGGGGGAGTTGATAACTCATATTTTTATGAGTAATTTTTTTCTCTGTTTTATACCTTTTTTGGAGTCTTTGAGTCATATTTCAAGTAAAAATAATGCATATTTTGTCTTTGAAGATAAGGAGCGAGACAAAGAAGAATTCAAGCATAAACTCGGAATTTCAAGCATGATGCGGCGGCCCAGTCACACAGCATACCCCGACTCACATTTCTCTCTCTCCCTTCATGATTCTAATGGCCAGCATAATTTTAGTTGTTGAAGTAAAATCAACCATTGATTTAACATGTTGGATGTGATCCAATTGGAAGATGTGGATGAAATTCAGCTGCTATGTTGGGAATAAAACTAGTTGATTTGCATGAAAAGTGGAGAAGGAAAAGCAGCAAAATTTACTATAGATAGAGAGGCAAGGGGCATCAATTCATCATCAATCATTCATCCCATTCTTTCTTCATTTTCACTCTTCTCTTCCTCTCAGTGTTAGTAATTAGAGAGAAATTGTGCCAGGCCAAAGTATTTGAGTTCAAAGAACTAGAAGAAAATAAGTTATTTTGGCTATTTTTCTCTTTTCGTTTATCTCATTTGTGAGCCTAATTAGATAGAGTTTGATCTTTCACAGTGTTAGTATTTTGTAACATAAATATCAAAGTTTTGTTATGGGGATTGAGATATATCATTAGTTGAAATATGACTAGTCTAATTTCAATGGTATTTTCTCTACCTATGATCGGCTAGGTTGAGATGGATCCTTAACTCACTTTGTTGATTTATCTAATTTCATTTGGGGTTAATATTATTGTATCTTTCTATTGCATAATTTTGAGTTACTTAATTGCTTTTAATTTATTATGCAATTTATTTCGATCGTTTATATATATATTTTTTTTACAATTGATTAACTTGCTATATCATTTATTCATATTAGACCTTGTTGGCTAATATAATAATTATGCAGTTGCGTTTAAAATTTTTGATTATTGATTGATTAAACAAGACTAGAAATTAGATGAATTATGTCTAAATTGAATAATTCATGATAACTACTGGTTGAGTTTGTTTATTAATAACTATAATTCACTTTTCTGGTTTATTGACCTTAAGCTTGTAGCTTAGGAGTTTTAAAGAGACTATTTAAACCCCAATTGAATTTAGTAATTTGAGAGTTTTGGTGAAATCGAACTCCAAATATCTCTCTGAATTGATATCTCTTTGCGTATTGATTAACATTTTCTCTCTTATTCCCATTTTGTTTTTTTAATTATTGTTATTGTTGCTAATCTCCTTAGTAATTCTCTTAACTAGTTGAGAAAAGTAAAAGCCACTTTTGTTCTTCATGGGACACGACACCGGAATACTTGTTTTGCTACAATCATTTTGTGCACTTGCAAGTAAATCGGTTTTTTAAAACTACTAAAATCCACACCAATAAAGCCCAAAATCCATCTAATCAAATAAAGTGTTCTCAAACCCAAGTCTGAAGAACTAGCACCCCATATACAACCTAGTAATCAAGCCACTAGAGATAAAAAACCATCAAACTTGCACAATAATCTCTGAAACCAAGCAAAATGTTATGAATATTAAAAAAGGGGGGGGGGGGGAGAAATTACACAAAACTAAGCACTTCACACTCACATTAGAGCTCTTTGATATCTCAATTGTAGGAGTCAAGTGCTAGAAAACAACCATACAAGCAACACAACCACAAAACAATACAAATTCATAAACCAAAAACATAACCAACACATGTTTACAAAATAAAAACATGGTCCATAAGTATCTACAAAACAAATGACTCCACCAACAAGTCACAAAACCCAATGTGCACAAGGCAAACAATGGTGATCATAGCATTTAGTCTCAACAAATCTCAAATTTCTCCTCAAGGTCAATCACTAACAAAGACACAATCCTAATAGTCATGTATAAAAGAGAAAGAAAGAAAAGAACAAGGAGAAGAGTTAAAACGATCATGACATGGTAGGTGTTGGGTACACGCAAACTATGTCTGCCTAATATGTGTTGTGCGAACCTCAAAGAGCATCAACCATTCCTCTAGAAATCATAACTCAGGTCACTCTACTCGAATGTCATCAGAGCCCCAAAGAACTTATTGTACACCAACACTTATATCTTAGAAGAGTGTATGTAAGAAAACACCAATAAAAGCACATTAATAATAGTCCGTGTCCTCACAAACTTATCATAAGCCTTAGAAAAATAAAAAGAGAGATCAAGGAAAGTTTTCCATGTGACTTTTTCTAGGAAAATCATGTAGGTATGCACGAAAAGGATTAAGGAGAGATTGTAATCTCCAAAGGCAAATAAAGACCAAAGAACATCAAGTGCATTCCCTTCAAGCATGGGAAACATTTGGTTCACATGGCCGACATCTAAGATAAAGTCACACATTAAGTGATAATTCATGAGCCTCGAAAATTATGCTTAGGGAAGGGGAAGTTGGTGAACAAAGGGAGAGGTGGGGATTATGATAAGGGGTTAGGTGACACTTATATAACAAGCTCAAGACAAGGAAGGTGCACCTCATGCACAAACTCCTCACATGACTCCCCAAAGGTGGTCTTCTTAAGTGTATGTATACTCCTCCTTATAAATAGCCTCCAGTTCAACAGAAACACCCAACTCAGTAATACCAGACTCAACCTCAAAATCTTCACTGTTCTTGGGTTCTCCTAATGGAATTAGAGGAAAAGGGAGGTTGTTAGTGGTCAAGAGATTATCAAGGGAGTCTAAGTTTAAGCTATGGTCTCAAGGGGTGCATGTGCCAAAAAAAAAAAGGTGAGCAGAAGTCATTCTCTTCCTCAAAATCCCATAGAGGGGCATCGACATGATGATTTGGATTTAAGGGAGGAAAAGGGCCAAACTGGCTTAAAGGACAAGCTTGAGGTGGAGAAAGCCCTACTCTAAAGTCAGTAATGATGCACTCCTTATGTCGTTTAACCAACTATGAAAATTGGTTTATGAATGAATTCCTCACGTTCTCCATTAAATCTCTTATGTTTTACATTACTTGCTTAAGAATAGAGTTCATAGAAGCAACATGAGGGCAAGAGTTGGCATCATCATCAAATGGTTGATAAGAATCACATACAAGTTGAACACATTCCAGGTATTGAGAGGGAAGGGGGTACAAGAATCCACAAATTGTTCGTTGTAATATGATGTTTTATGAAAAACACATGGATTGGGGAAAAACATCTTGAAGGTACAACCAACCTCCTCAACTTATGAGTATCCCTAACCAACAATTTAAGCATATCCTAAGGTTCATATGCACTTTTGGAATGAAAACCCAATACTGTAAAAGAGTATTGATTTCATGATTCATGCTCTTATCAACACCACTAAAAAATTCTCATTTTCCATATGAATAGCCATAATGAGCACATTGAGCATGCTAAACATCCAAACGATTCCAATATCTATAAAACAACTCTTGTGCATATAGGGAAAACAGAAAGCCACCATATTTTTAAAATTTTCAAATTATTCAATTTTTTTTGGGATTTTTGGGTTTTAACAAGAGAAAAATAAGAAATCATGATAAACTAATCTAACGTACATAATTATCAAAATAAGGACAAAAACACTAGGGAAAAAAATGTGACCTAATTTTGTCTCAATCCTCTAGACTTATTACTTAATGTGGCTCACATCTATACTAATCAATAGCGAAAAGCTTAAATTAACTAAATATAACACTAACTAAGAAAAAATCAAATGCCAATCCTAAATAACTAAACTAATCTAAACAAGAAGATGGCTAATAAAAAAAACACAAACTACTTGTAATCCAATTGATTAATAAAGCATCAAGTTTAACTAGAAAAACACTAAATCTACTATGTAAGAGAAGAAAGCGAATAAAAGTTACTTAGGATGTTTTTTTAAAAAAAAATGGACTTTGACCTACAAACTTTGGGCAAGGGGAGAAATTTGTGAAGAAACTCCACTTATATCAAGTAATCTACCTTATGATTAAAGAAATCCCAATAACTTTTAAATGGATTTAAAACTCTAACTTCAAGGGGAGCGCAAAAGTGGTTACAATTTGAAAATTCTAGAGAATAATAGGAGAGAGATTGAATGTGATTAATAGGCAAAGCATCAATATCAAAGCAAGATTAAACCAATTCAAAGCATGAACTTGAGTAATTAAAAAAAAATGAAATTTGAGCGAGAAACTTGAAGAACAAAGATAAACTTCCAAGAAACTAGAGAGAGAAAGCCATTAAATCAACAAAAACTACAGCTTGCGTTAAATTTTAAAGATTATTTGGCTGCAGACTAGGTATGCTCTATGCTAACCCCAAATTAAGCTAAACGTACTTCTTAATTCACAAATGCGGGTGAAGGGGTCCCGTTACAGACCCGAAGCAATGAAAGTGGTATAGTCGTGCCAAATTGGCACTAGTCTTCTTTAACTTCTTCCCGATCTTCTTGAGCTTGAATCCCATTCCTCCTTTTTATATGGTTTTACTCATTAAACCTCGAAAGCTTCGAGATTACTCGCATTGGCTTGATTCATTTTCAAAAAATACAAAATATAAATAAAAATACTTAATGAATGATTATTAAAAGTTTGTCTAGGTGAAATTAGGTGTAAAATGTCATTTTGATCCTGAACATATCATACAGGATCATAACTTTTTAATTTTTATTATCTTTTCAAAAGGCAAGTAAACTCACCTGAAGACACATATCTTAGGAGGACATCTTTGGTAAAGGTAAACATGGGAGAGGACATAAGGAGCAAGGGAGGGAAAAATTCTATGATGCCTCTAGTGGAAAGTTGGAACCATGACTCTATACGGGAAGGTAAGTCTAAGTCATATCATAGACCACCACTTTGATGGTTATTATAATAAAGAGATTCAAAAATCTGTTAGTAATGTTATTTCATTTCAGATACATAATTGATATTTTGTTCCTCTTGAGTTGATGAATTTACATATGCACACAATTTAGGGAAAATCTAAACTTGTTCTTTCTTATGGAAACCAAATACTATATCACTAGGTTACCGGTCATGGAGCGATACAACCTTGGTATTTGATTTTATGACTAACTTGGTCCTATTTTAGGATTTTTGGATGATAATAGTTTTTAATTTTGAATGTAGTGGATAATGAAAATTTTATTTTTAATTATGTTTAGTATCCAACTTTTGGAACTTTATGGGTACCATCTATTTTCTCTATACTACTACAGAGTCATATTGTTACTTTAACTCATTAAATACTTAACACGATAGCTTATTTGTCATACATAGATGATATATATATTTTTTTGCTTCTTCAACACTAGTATCCACGTATGAATGTTAAGGTACTTGTCCAATATACTCGAAGTTGGGCCTAGCATTATCTTTATATATATATATGTATATATATATATATATATATACATACATATAGAGATATATATATATATATATATATAAAAAAAGAGATATATATAA
>JACYFF010031955.1:55883305-55925301 GCA_017589665.1 Selenicereus undatus
ACACACACACACACACACACACACACAGAACGATGGAAACACCAGCTGCTATATTCAGAAGCCTATGCAAAGAAATTAAAACTGAATTCATCGGAACCAAAATTGATTCTGAAGAAAAAACACAAGAATGGCAAAGAAAAATTAACAACATAAAACTATGGGATATGAGGTATCTAGAAAATTATATTACAAAATTTAGTCAATATTATTACAAAATTGGGCATAATGAAACAAATCTTGGAATGTTCTATGACAAGCTGCCAAATCCTATAAATTCTATAATTAATGAAAAATGTATGACATGGTTAGAACGGACAGATGCTGTTGATACCCTTGGTTCGAGAATTTCCTATTTACGAAAATGGGTCAATGAACAATGTCTTGACCTACAAAAGCAAAAGAAGATTAAGAAGCAGTTTCTGACTTGCTGGGATTCACCTCACCAATGCGGAAAAGAATCTGAGAAAAGAAGAAAAAGAAAATTCTATAAGAAAAAGAGCTTTAATAAGCAGAGAGGAGAAAAATACAGAAGAAAATATTATAAGAAATCAAGTCCTAAAAAATGAAGATTTTTTAGGAAAGCTGCTTATTGCCCGGCAGAAAAAAATAACTGCAAATGTTCGGCATGTGGAGAAGTAGGTCATTATGCTAATGAATGCAAAAACAGAAAGAATAACAAACTTATCGAAACATTAGGACGCCTAGATTATGTTGAGCTTAGTGAAGATGAGGCATTGGACCTAGCCCTAGGCAACAACAAAGGCATTGTTAAAATCATAAAGGACAATGAATATGAAGAAAGTAATTATGAAGAAACGAGTTATATGATGAAAAGTAGTTCGGTTAGCTTTGGCGATCTTCAAGGAGAAGAGTTTGTTGTAGATAATGATCATGAAGAAGTCAAAGGAGATTGGGTTCTTCCCATAATCCAAAAGGACATGATCTATAAAAAATTTATTTTTCAATTAAAAAGCAAATACGTATGTGAAATGATGGAAGGAGACCTTGAGATCAAAGATTGTGAGTATGACATTGGGGAAGTTAATCTGATTAATTGGGAGAATATCCTAAAGCATACCAAAGATAGAAAGTATAGGTATATCCATGTCGGAAGCGCCCAAGTTCAAATCACTCCATTACAACATTATGGTAAAGATATTGATCTTTACGCTTTACTATGTGATATTAGGCATACCAAATTTAATAATCAGATAATCACAGGGATAAAAACCAATTTATGTAATGGATCAGTACGTTTCAACTGTCGACCTGGACATTATGTGAGTCTAAAGGATGAATTTGCTAAAAACTTCCTATCCCTTAAGATAAAAACAGTTGGGATAAATATGAAAAGAGGAGGATATTTTGAAAAATTATCTATAAATTAGATAATACAATAAACCCCAAGACTAAGGTAACAATGATAGAGGCAGAAAAATTTAAAAGTCCTACCCCCCAGGCAAAAAATCCAGAGAATCAAGTCCAATCCACAGGAGATAAAGATAGATAGATCATGGACATCTAGCTTTTCCAATCCCACAAAAATCAATAAGAAAAATATAATAAAAATTGATGAGGAAGGTAAAATCACCGTTAAACCCTAATTATTAAGAAGCATGAGTACAAGGTCAGATTGGGGAGCAGGATCTTCATCAGTTAAAGAAGAGCTTAAAGAAGATGACACAATTAGCATGGCTAGAGAAATGAGTAGAATGAGTTTTGAAGTTGCAAGACCCAATCTAGATCGATTAACAAGTCTAGATAAAAGGGTCATTGGGTACAAAACAAGAACTGTTAGTGAACCAATTTATGAGGATGAATTAGCCAAAAATATGACTATGGAAATATGCTATGAAGCTACTAATACAAACGCTAATAGCATCTACATACCAATAAAGGTATGTTTAGAGGGATATAATAAATATGAACTATGTGCTTATATAGATAGTGCTTGTTCTATATGCTTTGGAAAAAGAACATTATTTCCTAAATTTATGTGGAAAAGAGCTAAAAATCCTTTACAAGTAAGGATAATTGATAATAGTGTCATGAACCACAATGAAGTCGTCGAAGGGTTATCAATAGAATTAGGAGGAGTCCAATGTATTATACCAGTTCTATGGGCTACTAATCAACCCTCTCATGATATAATTATTGTAAATAATTTTCAAAGATTATATTCTCCATACACTCAGACCATAAACCAAATAATATTTACAATTAATGGTCATTCAGTTCCTATTGAAAAACTAAGTAAGGCTTACACTCATCAAAAAATTGAGTTTACACGTAGCCAGCGTGGTGAGAAGGTAATGCCTGCACAACGTGATGTTGTACTAACAATCTCATTACTCAAATTATCTGTTAAAGAGCAGATTGTTGAACAACAAGAAAAATTATGTAAAGAACTCTATTATGACAATCCTTTAAAATTTTAGGATAAAGATAAAACATTTGCTAAAATCATTCTATTAACTCCCAACACCATCATTCGGGTTAAACAAATGGTATATACACACCAAGGCATCCAAGAATTTGATAAACAAATTAAAGAACTTCTTGATAAAGGACTAATCAGAAATAGCAAGAGTCCTCATACTAGCCCTGCTTTCAGGTAATAAATCATGCTGAAGAAAAAAAAGGAAAAGCTAAAATGGTAACCAATTACAAAAGCTTAATGATAATACTGTCTTTGATGGTTATTATATTCCTAAACAAACAGTCCTTTTTAACAGAATTCAAGGAGCCACGCGGTTCTCGAAAATGGATTGCAAAAGTCGTTATTGGCAGATAAAAATGGATGAGGATAGTATTCCTTTAACTACATTTAGTGCCCCACAAGGTCATTATGAATGGATAGTAATGCCATTTGGTCTTAAAAATGCACCTCAAATATTTCAGAGAAGAATGGATAACATCTTCAAGGATCTTAATCATTGTTGTTTAGTTTACATTGATGATATCCTTATCTTTTTCTAAAACCATAGAACAACATAAAAATGATGTCTTATCTGTCATCCAAAGATGCATTGATCATGGTATTATACTGGGAAAAACCAAGTGCATTTATGCTAAACAAAAAATTGAGTTTTTAGGTCTAGAGATAAAAACTAGACAGATTAATCTACAAAAACATATTTTGAAAAAAATAGAAAATTTTCCGGAGAAGATCGAAGATAGGACGCAACTAGAAAGGTTTCTAGGGTGTCTTACCTATGCTTCCGATTTCATTAAAGATTTGGCAAAACTAAGAAAACTATTGCAACAAAAACTCAAGAAAGATGTTAGCTGGACGTGGACCACTAATGATTCAAAGATTGTCGAGAACTTCAAAAAGATGTGTAAAAATCTTCCTATCCTTAATCTACCTAATGAAGAAGATGATTTAATTCTTGAGACAGATGCCAGCAATGAGCACTGGAGTGCGGTACTCAAAATCAAAGAAGGAGAAAAACTTTGCAAATACTGCATTGGAAGCTTTAACAAAGCAGAGTGCAACTATCCCACGATGGAAAAAGAAATCCTTGCAGTCATAAGAGGAATTGAAAAATTCCTAATCTTTTTAGCCCTTAAACCTTTTTTCATTCGAACTGATTGCAAAGGAATACTTGGTTTTGTGAAAAAGAATTTATCAAATATGCAAGTGCAAGGGCAACTCCTGCGTTGGCAATTATGGCTTAACCAGTTTTCTTTCTCTATTGAACATATACAGGGATCAAAGAACTCTCTGGCAGACAGTCTAACTTGAGAACTCGCCAATGGTGATCATCAAAGTTGGCCTCCTGTTAGAAAAAGAGGAAATCCTTAATCAAATGCCAATCATACTAGAACTGGTTGCACCTTCTAGTAAAGTCCTTATTGACAACCTGGAATTTCATACAAAAAGTAGATCACGCTTTGGTCTACTTTCTACTACCTATCTAATAGCCCAAAGATTTTTCCTTCTAGAATTACAAATTAGCTACCTTCGATGTCCTTATGATATCCAAGAAACAATAAGTTCTCATATCCAAGAAAAATGGTTCAATGAATGGTATGCAGCCTGCATCGACTTTTATCATTATTATTCTTATGATATTTGGGAGTCTTGGAGTACAACGATCTATTTTTCTGACAGATCTAGAGTCGGTGGCATTTGTTTCCCAGCCAATTCATTATCTCCCCGTGATCCTGTCTTCAAAGCCTGGAAATATGGAATGGTCCTTTACTTCTCAAAAGTCCCATATCCAAAGTTCCCATCTTTCTCAACCTTAACTAAGTTCCAGCAATATATGTTCAAAAGGTTCCATTGGATTCTCAAATCTCCTGAGGGACCAACAAAAATTTCAGTTCTCAGATACCTAACTCTGGAGGTTTACAACGCGTTGATTGAATATGAAAATGGAAAAGCCAAACCAGCCCATTATCTTGTCCAAATAGTTGATTGCGATGATCCCAACAATTAACGACAAAATTGGATTCTTGGAGATTCGGTACATATAGTTATTGATCCTGCATTAGCAAGGGCTATTAGATTTTTCAACATTTAGCATCAATGTTGGGCATTAATCGAAAAAGGAAAAATGTTAATGCATTGTGGAAACACTACTTCCACCTATAGTAATGAGTTCAAAGATTACATGAAAATGGATGGTGCAGAATCAGAAGATATCTTTGACTATCTCTTTGACATTGGAGTTGGAAAATTCTTATCAGAAAAAGGAAAAAAATATTTTCTTGAGTTATTTGAAGAATAAGATCCAGAGCATCTTAACCAAATTAATGAAGATTTTGATGTTTATCCAGATAATGATGGTCTGGAAGATATAATTGGAGATGAAGGCATGTAGAATCTCAATGATGATGACTAGTCTTGTTATCATTAAAAGTTCTGAAAAAAATGTCCCATTATTGTACTATTTTGACAAGTGTCTGGTCTGCAAAATAAAGTGTGTACTATAGTCGTCAGTGTACTGTAGCCATGTGAAAAATCTCTATGTACTGTAGCCTTTAAGGCATCCTATGTACCCCCCATTCCCTCTATAAATAGAGAGGTCGAGAGCTGAGAAGGGACATGGTCATATGAGTATTCTTGAGCAAAAGAGAAGTTGAGTTTCTCCATTTCTCTATGAACAAGCATCTCTAATGATCTTAGCTTAAGTTCCTCTTCAAAGCAAACCATTGTAATATTTCCATTTTCAAGCTTTCAATAAAAGAAGTTTCCCAGTAGGGAACGTTATCCAATTAAACCTTATGTCCTAAATATTATATTTTCTCGATTAAAGTCTCATTATCCTTGAAAAAGATTAAAAACTTGATTAGTGACTACGGTCTGAGATAGGAAACAAAACAGATCTGTGTTGTGCCTAGTCTAAGGAAGGTGGGGGTTGAGATTAGCAATCTCTGTAAACTAGAAGCTAGATGAACGCCAGGGTCCAGCGTCGACTAAGCAAGGTAACGGTCAAAACTCTGTAATTAAGTTTTAATTATTTTTGCTAAGCATGGTGGGCCTATAACCACAGAAATTATAATATATAAGATATAAGAAGTAGATTGTGATAACTAGTACCAGTAAAGTGATTATAAGAAGTTAAATCAGTTAAAACAAGCATATTTTATGAAAAAATTCCTAAAAATAGTTTATTTACACGCTTTTCCTATTTCAAGGCCTATTCTGCAATTTCTAAAATGTTCAAGGGCTCAAATAATAGAAAAAGGGCCTAAAAGTCTTTTTTTCGAAAACCTAGGGACCCCCAGTGTCATTTTCAAGAAGTCAGGGACCAAAAAGTATTAAACCAAAAACATAGGGTACCTCAGAGTCATTTATTGGTGGGAAGTGTGAGAAGAAGTGGGATAAAGTGTGAGGAAATGGAAGAGTATGGAAAAGAGTGAGAGGCAATAGAAGAGAGTGGAAAGGAATAGTATTTATCTTTAAGGAATTAGAAGGAGTAGAAATGACTGGAAATGAGTTGATTCCTCAGATATACCTATGAAAAGAATAGGGCCTTAGTGATACACATTACTAGTAGGACTTGAATGGAGATAAACTTACTGATATTCAAAGGCAACTACAGAAGGACCCTTTGAACCAAGAACTTCAAAAACAAGAATAGATTTCCAGAGATATGCACCCCAAATCTTGGATTCTTCATTATCTCTAATTAGACAGCAAAGAAAGGTGCAATAGATTAACCATGAAGATCAGAACACCATCTTCTTCTTTGTAAAAATTAAAGAGAGAAAGCAAGATAATTATGTTTACTCTCTTAATGACGAATCTAGATGCAGGGTAAATGGTTTTGACAATATTACTAAAGTTATTACAACATATTACCAAAGCATTGTGGGGAAACAATAGTATGTCAGAAGTTCTATTAAAATGATAGGGAGATACTTCAAACTCAGGCAAAATTCACAATTGAGTAACAACTATTCCTTTGAGCTAATTTCAAAGATGCCAATATCAAGGAAACAACCTTATAAGTTCCAACCCTAAAATCTCTTGAGCCTGATGGATTTAGTAGTGGCTTCTTTAAGGCTAGCTGGACTGAGATTGGTCCCTTAGTATGTGCTATAGTGAAAGAATTATTGTTTACAGGTATAACGCCCAAAGCTTACAACTTCACTACTTTGGCATTTTTTCCAAAAGGTGCGATCCCTATCTACTACAACTGATTTTAGGTCCATCTCATGTTGCAATTTGGTTTATAAATGCATATCTAAATCATTACGCAATAGACTGAAGTGTGTTTTGCCATCATTGATCAATCCAAGTCAGAGAGCCTCTGTATACGGAAGAGAGTTTTTTTACAATGCAATCTTATGTCAAGAAATTTCAAGGGGGTATTATAGGCAACATACCTCACCTAGATGCCTCATGAAGATAGATTTAAAGACGGCATTTTATTCGATATACTGGGAATTCATACAA
Organism: Selenicereus undatus; assembly: GCA_017589665.1. Lineage (NCBI taxonomy): Eukaryota > Viridiplantae > Streptophyta > Magnoliopsida > Caryophyllales > Cactaceae > Selenicereus > Selenicereus undatus. The sequence goes on from JACYFF010031955.1 coordinate 55,890,216, forward strand.
GAGATGCTTAAAGGGCTTCTATTCCTATCTATCTTCATTAAATGGATCATGACCTATATTACCACCACTAGTTTCTGCATCAAGCTCAATGGCGCCATTTCTAGGCGATTTGATACGGGAGATACCTTAGGTAATGGGATCCACCCTCTCCACTCACCTTCGTACTTACTATGCAGTACTCCACTACTAACAAGCATTTTAAGTACCATCCTAGCTATAGGAAACTTAGTCTCACCCATTTATAATGATTCAATAATGTTCCGTGCTACAAACAAAGCTTCAACAATGAAGGCATTTGCATTATTTTCCAATTGCACAGGGTTAGCTGCAAGTTTCTATAAGTCTCAAATTATTGTGAGTCGGGGCAATGAGCAAGTAAGGTAAGATATTTTAAGGCTACTAGTTTTGCTACAGGGGACTTGCCTTTTAGATGTTTTAGGAGTTCCAACAAATTGATCAAGGTTGACTGTAAGGGTTTGGTGGAAAAGATCACTTCAAGAGTCAAACCTACGCAACTAGGGAAATATCATATGCTAGTAGAGCAGTTGTGGTTAACTCAGTTGGCATGGGTGTTTACTCCTTTTGGGTTAGAATGTTTATTCTTCCTCAAGAGTTGATCACACAAATTGTTGCAATCTGCAGGAATTATATGTAGGGGTTAATTGGCGTTTAAAAAAGATACCCTAGGTTCCATGGAACTCTACATGTAAGCTAAAAGTTTATACAGGGACAAGGCTAAAGAACTTGGAAGCAAGGAACACTTCATGTATAGCTAAGTTAGTATGGAAAATTACTTTAAACAAAGAGGTACGATGGATAAAATGGGTCCATGGCAAATATCTTGCACAAAAGGATTGATTTTTTTTTTTTGGGTAAGAAAGGTAAGTAGTACAACCTAAGAAGTTCTTCTCTCAAGGGTTCTTCCTAGATTATTATCATAGAGTATACAATGTAAATCCATGTCAGGAATCTCATTCCAAACAACTGTGGATTGTAAGGAAAGACCAAATTTTGCCAGCTAAACAGCTGCACAGTTACTTTACCTAAAAATGTGAGCAGTAAACACTTAGTTACATAAGTGGAGATAACTAGTGATATCCTGTAATAGGACTTGGATTTCCCATGGTGCTTGCATGCAACCCTGAACTACTTGGATGAGTATTTTGTTATCGCCCTCGATGTGAATATCAATGAAGTCTAATTATACTATTGCTCCTAAATAATTTGTCATAGCTATAACTTCTGCTACTAAAATCGATGCTGCTGCTAATTTGGATGATACTGCCTGAATAAATTTTCCTTCCAAGTTATAAATTATGAGCCCTCCTACTGCTCCTTGCGATGTCTTAGACCCATCATAGTTGATTTTAATGAACCCTCTTGGTTGTTTCCTCCATAATATCCAATTCGTCTTCTTGCGGTTGACAATTAAAAGTTTTTGGTTTGGTGGTTGAATATTTTGGGTGGGTTTGTGCCTTATGCACCGTTCAGTGCTAGCTTTTTTTGCTCTTATAAATGTATTCCTTGGAATAGGAGTTTCATTGCGAAACACCATATTATTCCTTATTTTTCAAATGCTCCAAATTAGAGCAACTATCCTATCCAAGTTGACTAATCGAGTAGTAGCTCTAAAGCTAGAGAGCATCTGTAAAATCCTATTATGGCATAAGATGAAAAATTAATGTCAATCCAATTATGATCACCAGCCAATCTCTAAATGTTTTGTGTGACATTGCACCAAAGGAATTGGTCATCATCCTCAGTCTCTTCATGACAGAGAGGACAAAGGGGATCAATTTGAACTCTTGTAAAGCATTCCTCTAGTAGGAAGAGCTGCATGAAAAAGTTGCCACATAAAAATTTTCAACTTAGGCATGATGTCTATATTCTAGATCGAATTAAACTCTGAATATGATGACTTTGTTAGATCCAGACCATGAGCTACCTAAGTGACAGACTTAACAGAGAAGTCACCATTACCAGATAGCCTATGATGTGGATTTTATATATAGTTTTAAAACCCTTATTACTTGCAAGTGCACAAGGTTAATTGTAGACTAGTGAGTATAGGGTGTCGATCCCACGAGGAACAATAGCGATTTTTAAAATATACCTTTCCGATTATAAAGAATAATTTAATTTCAAAGTTGGATTATGAATATAAATTGACCAACAAAATGAAGAGCAAATAAGTAGTAAAGTAGAGACAAATCAAATAGGAGAAAGTTCTAGGACTTTAGATTTCACCTTTGATGCCAATATTGATTTAATAATTCGAATGGGGATTCAATTTGTCTCTTGTTCAACCTAAGCTACAAGCATTAGGCACTGAATTAAAAAGATGATTATAATTATATAGTGATGTAATTTATCTAGTGGTTTAGCATGCATTATTATTTTTAGACATAACTCATCTAATTTTTAGCATAAATTATTAAATTTAAACAATTATAATTTTAAGCCCAAATTGCATAATCATCATATTAGCCTACAAGGTCTAATATTCCTTTGAGATAGCAAATTAAACTAATGTCATCAGCATGATTAAACATTAGTGTTAAGATGCATAGGTAGATGATGTTCAAATATAAACTCAAGATTATGCAAAAGAGATAAAAATAACCCCATAAGAAATTAGAAAAAGAATATTATTACCAGGGATCCATCATAGTCCTAGAAATGAGTAGTTTAGGCGGCCATAGTTAGGAAAAACACCATTGAAATTGGTATATTTCACAACCTATGTCCAAACTTTGTACTCAATTACACAAAATTATGAAAACTTAGTGTAAACTCTCAAATTTGACTCACAAATGAGATGAGAAGAGAAGAGAAAAAATAGCTAACAAAGCTTATTTTCTTCCTAACCCCTCAACCCAAATGATCTTGTCTTACAAAGGCTCTCTCAACTCTCTAAAAAAATAGAAGATAGAACATGGGAGAATGAGAGAGAGAATGGATGAATGTATGAGTGTGAGTGTGTGGATCCTTTTTCCCTCAACCTTGAACCCTTTTTATAGTGAAAATCCAATCCCTTATGATACCCCCAAAATTAATGAAAATCAATTCCAATTAATTTGGGATGTTACATGCATGGTCATGGCTAGTCATAAGTATAATATTAATTTTGATTAATGGCATTTGACTAGGTTAAGAATTAGCCATGTGGGAAAATGGGAGCACTTGAAAAATGGAGCAGGTTGGTTGATGTAGAGCTGATGGGCGACTGTGGGAAGATTGGCGGATTGGGTTGCTGTGTGAAGAGGAGAGCATGAGGGAGGAGGCGTCTGATGGGCCGCTAAGCTGAGGCCCAGACGGAGGGAAATATGAAGTGAGGGGAATGGCAAGTTGGTGCTGCCGGGGCAGCCGAATTGGGTCGAACTAGGACCTTTGTTTCTTCTTTCTTTCTTTTCTTTTTTTCTTTTTCCTTTTCTTTTGGGCTTGCTTTGCACTTGCAGCAGATCTGAGTAGAATTGATCATCTTCATCCAAATTCTTCTACTTTATTTTTTTACCTGACAATTTCATAAAATATGCATTATTTACTCATAAAAATATATTTCAAAGACTTAAAAGTAGGTAAAATGAAGGAGAAAATTATATATAAAATATGAATTATCATCCCCCAACATACAGAGTTAAGGATGGGATTATAAGCTAGAGGCATAGCGGGAATTAATTATGAGCGAGCATGGTCTACCAAGCGACTAAGATTGGCAGTATGCCACTCTCGATTCGTTGTGATAAAATGTGACTCCTTAAGAGAGGTCTCAATTAAACAATGATCAGCCAGGCCACGCGTATTTTCCAAACTATCATTAGCACACTAGTTATTCAACCAAAAATTAATATTAGTTCTAGTCCCCACTTTCCATCTAACACCTTAATGATGCATTTCCATGCCCACGAATCCGTTTGTTTGTTTTGTGGAAAAATAATTCTCATCAATTGGACGAATAACTTGCATCTATTCTGCCCACAGACTTTCCCTATGAATAGTTTTCGCATAAGTTTACTTAAGAAGGCACTATTAACAGCCACCATTCTTCATAGGCCCAATCCTCTTACTTTCTTAGGCAGATAGATCTTATTGCAAGAAATCGTAGGAAGGCCATTGTTATTATTAGATTTCTTTCAGAAAATCAATCTTGCAACTTGTTTCTTCAGGTAACACTGCATGATATGTGCAGGTATTGATTCTACATTAGCTTGGATTGATGCCACTATGTCTGCTCTAGAAATGTGTCTAGTTTTCTAGGCTTGTATTTTCAACAGTTCCATTAACTATTTCTGAAAAAAGTTTCTTTCTTTGGTTTGCCTTAAATATTGGTTGTCCAAGATATTTCCCAAAATTGTCTTGGTGGGTAATATTGAAAACAAAAGAAACCGTTTGTCAATCCTAAGCCTTTACATTGCTACAAAATTTTAAAGATAATTTTGATAATTAATAAGCTCACCTGAATTTAGGCAAAACTTATTTAGAACTACGTAGAATTCCAAATTAGTTCTGCAAAAAGTAAGCATGGAATTTTTTTAGCCCTAGGAGCAATTTTTATACCAATTCCACATTTCCTTTTAAGGATTGCCTTTCGCAAGGCCCTCGTTAAGACCTCCACACAAATAATAAACAAATAAGGGGAGAGGGGCTCCTCTTGCCGAATACCTCTAGAAGGTTTAAAGAAGCCGTGTACATCATTGTTAATGATAAGAGAGTAAGAGACCGTTGTGATCCTTTCTTTTATCGAATTCACGCATTTAGGATGGAAGCCTAAATCTTGTAGTTCCATAAAAAGAAAGTTTCATTCAATTCTATCATAAGTCTTACCCAAGACTTTTTGCCTTTTATATTTTTGAACTTATTCATGATTTCATAAGTGCATAGAAAGTTATCATGAATAGAGTGCCTAGGTACAAATGCACTTTCAACAGGGTCAATTAGTTTATCTGGGATCCGCCTCATTTGATTAACAAGAATTTTTGATATAACTTTAAAAAAACTATTTCATAAATTGATTGGTAAAAAATGACTAGTCACAGCTAGATTGTTTACTTTAGGAATTAATGCAATAAGCATATGATTGAATTGCTTGAGAGGCTTCCCTTCCATTAAAAAAAAATTAAATAAATAAAAAACCTAATGGCGTCACAAACTTCTGTGTGAATAATGTGCTAATAATCTTGAAAATGCTGGTATGAAACCATCTGGCATGGGTGCTTTGTATTTGTCCATTTAAAAATAGCGTCTTCAATTTCGGCATCTTGAATAGAAATAATTAGCTTTTCATTATCTTCTTGCATTACTAATTTTGGAAAATCGTTATCAATATTTGTTAGGAAAATATTAGAGCAACAACAATAGCGGAAGCGATAGGATGAGTTAGAAATTTAGAAATTCAAGTAGAATAACAGAAATAGAAATAAGAAGACAAGAGATTTAGCGTGGAAAACCGAATGTGGGAAAAACCACAGACGGCGACAGCACCAAAACAATCCACTATGAGTAGGAAGAATACAACACGATCACAATCACCATAGTGATTTGATCTAAGAGCGTAATTACAACCTCTCTCTTGTAATCTCTCACAAAGTACTTCTACCTCTCAATGTGTTTATGAATACTGGAGTGATCAAGTTAATTTTAGATCCTAGGTATGTCACCTTTATATAGGGGCAGGAAGGCTAGGATGAGGAAACCTTAGCCACCACGGTATCTTGGTCACCAAACCTCATCTTTCCAAAAAGGAAGAAAATCTTCAACCCAAAATATGAAAATAATATAATTTTCATAATATAGAAGATCTCAAACACACAATATGATCTTAGATTCCAAGTAGCCGAAAAAAGGGATTTGGGCCATAAACCCAACAATCTCCACCTTGGACCAAAATCCAACACCATCCCTCGATCACCGTCATCGCACCCCGAAGGGTGACACCCCACGAAAGGGGCAATGCCCCGAAGGGCGCTTAGGGGTTGTGGATCCCTACTAAGTCCAAGCAATGCTCGAACTTAGCCAATGGTAGAGGCTTGGTTAACATGTCTGCAGGAATTTCTGACATGTGAACCTTTTTCACTGTTACTTCTCCTGCAGCAACTGTGTCTCTGATGTAGTGATATTTCACACTAATATGCTTGGTCTTCGAGTGATAGGCATTGTTTTTAGTCAGGTGGATAGCACTCTGACTATCAGAAAATACCACAGTAGTAGCTTGTGGGACTCCGGGCTCGATCACAAGGCCCCTCAACCAGGTAGCCTCCTTCACCCCTTCAGTAGCAGCAATGTATTCAGCTTCTGTGGTAGATAAGGCTGCAATACACTGCAACGATGCTTTTCAAGAGATAGCACCTGTACACATGGTGAAGATATACCAAAATATGGACCTCATCCTATCCAAATCACCAGCATAATCAGAATCAACAAAGCCTGCAACATCGGATGTAACAGCTTTGTTTCTATCAAACACCAACCCCTTCCCTATAGTACCCTTCACATATTGAAGGATCCATTTCACAGCTTCCCAATGATCCTTCCCAGGATTGTGCATATATGTGCTTACCACACTTATAACATGTGATAAGTCAGGTCTGGTGCAAACTATAGCGTACACTAAACTACCAACAACACTAGAATAAGGTACATTGGACATTCTTCTGATGTCTTCCTCTGTTTGCGGGCAGCATTCCGCAGACAATCTGAAGTGTGCAGCAAGTGGAGCAGAAACTGCCTTGTAGTTGTCCATGTTGAATTTACATAGTACTTTCTCAAGGTACCTTTCTTGAGACAAGTACAGTTTACCTGCTTTCCGATCCCTGTGGATCTCCATGCCCAGTATTTTCTTTGCTGCACCCAAGTCTTTCATTTCAAACTCTTTACTGAGTTGAGATTTCAACATGCCAATTAAGGTCTTATCCTTAGAAGCGATTAACATATCATCGACATACAATAATAGGTAAATAAATGTACCATCAGAATACTATCTAAAATACACACAATTGTCATATCTACTGCATGTATACCCTTTATCGATCATAAACGTGTCAAAACATTTATACCACTGCCTAGGAGCTTGCTTGAGTCCATACAAGGACTTTTTCAACTTACACATCAATTGTTCCTTCCCAGGAATAGTAAACCCTTCAGGTTGCCTCATGTAAATTTCTTCTTCCAGCTCTCCATGCAGGAATGCTGTTTTCACATCAAGCTGCTCCAACTCCAAGTCAAATAACGTAACAAAGGCAAGAAGCACTCGAATAGATGTATGTCTAACAACTGGGGAGAAAACCTCATTGTAATCAATACCTTCCCTTTGGTTGCAGCCATGAACAACCAACCATGCCTTCCATCTTGCATCTTCAACTCCAGGAATTCCTTCTTTCTTCTTGTAGATCCATTTGGCAGTTAAGCAGTTCACATAATTCCCAGGTCCGGTTCTTTTGCAGACTCTCCATCTCCTCTTGCATAGCTAGGATCCAGTTAGGTGAACTTGGGCAAGTGATTGCTTCAGTATAGTTTGAAGGTTCAACACCTTCAGGCACTTCCTCTGCAACTAAAAATGCGTATGCTATCAGTCCCTCATCATCGTTGTAATGAGTAGGTCTCCTGATCTCCCTTCGAGGACGATCATGAGCTATAGAATGGGCAACCTCCTCCTGAGGTTGATTGGAACTGATGGTTCCAGGTTCAGTAACCTGGCCCTCCTTATTGGACTGATTAGCAGCTCCACCTTGAGCTGTAATGGTCTCCATCTCTACCTCCACACTGATATCTTCCTGATCACCTGCACCAGTGGAAGAAACAACAGACTCCTCTCCAGGAGATAACATAGCAGTCTCATTGAAAGTTACATCCCTACTCTGAATGACTTTCTTAGACTCAGTACACCACATGCGGTATCCTTTAGACTCAGATGCATATCCAAGGAACATACATTTGACAGCCCTAGGGGCTAATTTCCCATTATTCACATGGGCATACATAGGATATCCAAATATTCTTAAACTAGAATAATCAACAGGATTACCTGACTATACTTCTTTTGGAATTTGGAAGTCAATGGAGGTATGTGGTGAACGATTCACCAAGTAGCAGGCTGTAGAAATAGCCTATGCCCAAAAAGCTTTACGATCCCAAAGCCCGGCATTTGAAAGCATACATCGAGCTTTCTCCAGTAGAGTCCTGTTGATTCGTTCTGCAACCCCATTTTGCTGTGGTTTGCCAACCAAAGTCTTGTGCTTAGCTATACCATTTATCGTGCAGAACTCTTCAAACTCTGACTCAACAAACTCAAGACCATTGTCAGTCCTAAGTTTCTTGATCTTTCTCCCAGTCTGGTTCTCAACCAGAGCCTTGAACTTCTTGAACATGGAGAATGTCTCATTTTTCTGTCTCAAGAAGTAAACCCAAACCTTGCGTGAGAAATCATCAACAAAAGTTAACATGTAACGCTTACCTCCATAAGAAGGAACCCTTGAAGGACCCCACAGGTCAGAATGAATGTAGTCGAGGATCCCCTGAGTATGGTGTTTTGCTTTTGAGAAACTCACCCTATTTTGTTTCCCAAAATCGCAGTGATCACAAAAGTCAAGCTTACCCGTACTGGCGTTACCAAGACAACCTTTCTTACCCAGAATGGTCATCCCTTTCTCACTCATATGGCCTAACCTCATGTGCCATAACTTTGCGTCATCTGCTGTACCAACTGCAGCTACGCCTGTAACTGTAGTTCCTTGTAGAATGTAGAGACTGCCTTGCCTCAGTCCCTTCATTATCACCATGGCTCCCTTAGTTACCTTTAGGACACCATTTTCCATAGAAATCCTGCAACCATTAGTCTTAAGAGTATCCAAGGATATTAAACAACGAGTCATGTCAGGTATGTGGCGCACTTTAGACAATGTTCTAATTGTCCCATCATGGGTTTTAATCTACACCGTACCTATTCCTGCAACTTTACATTCAGCATTGTTGCCCATAAGTACCGCCCCAGTGTCAACTGTCTCATAGGTGATGAACCAGTCCTTATGAGGGCACATATGAAAAGTACAACTAGAATTTAAAACCCAATCAATATACATTCCCCTTTCGGAGGTGGTAGCTAAAGAAGTAGCAAGTAACACATCACCATCAGACTCTGACTCTACTACACAATCAGCTGTAGCAGTTTTCTCCTTTTCCTCCTTCCCATTCCTTTTCTTTAATTTCCAGTAATTAGCCTGGATATGACCTAATTTGTTGCAGTAGTGGCAGGTTTTGTTAGAGTGAGGATTCCTTGACTTAGAATGGTTCTTTTTCTTATTACCGTTCCCCCTTTTTTCAGTGGTTCTACCCCTGACAACTAATCCCTCAGCCGGATCAACATGGATGTTATGGTCAAATTTTTCTTTAGACAGCAGGTTAGACTTGACATCCTCAAATGATATAGTATCCGAGTTACTATATAACATAATTTCCTTAAAGTGTTTGTAGGAAGGGGGTAGAGACACAACAAGTAGAATAACCTTATCTTCATCCTCAATTTTAACATCCAAACTCTCCAAATATACCAGACTAGAATTAAATTCATTCAAGTGTTTTTGGACAAGAGTACCTTCAGCCATACGAAAGGTGTACAAGCTTTCTTTCAACCGGATTTTGTTGGCTAGACTCTTCGTCATGTAGAGTTCTTCTAGCAGAGTACAAAGATCAATAGAAGTTACCTTGTCAAGTACCTCTCGGAAAACGTGAGGTGCCAGGCACAGTTGTATGGCTGAAACCGCTTTCAGCTCCAGTTCCTCCCATTCGTCCTCCGTCAGCGACCCACGTCTCTTCTTTACATCTTCAGCCCACTGTTCTTCTGTCAACTTTTCAGGTTTAACATGAGGTCCTTTCAAAACCTTCCACAACCCGTACTGGATGAGAACCGCTCTCATCTGCACCTTCCAGAGATTAAAGCTAATCTCCCCATCGAATTTATGAATATCTACCTTCATGATAGAAGACATCCTATAACCAAAGCTCTGATACCACTTGTTAAGAAAATATTAGAGCACCAACAATAGCGGAAGCGATAGGATGAGTTAGAGATTCAGAAATTCAAGTAGAATAACAGAACCAGAAATAAGAAGACAAGAGATTTAACGTGGAAAACCGAATGAGGGAAAAACCACGGATGACGACAGCACCAAAACAATCCACTATGAGTAGGAAGAATACAACACGATCACAATCACCACAGTGATTTGATCTAAGAGCAGAATTACAACCTCTCTCTTGTAATCTCTCACAAAGTACTTTTACATCTCAATGTGTTTATGAATACTGGAGTGATCAAGTTAATTTTAGATCCTAGGTATGTCCCCTTTATATAGGGGCAGGAAGGCTAGGATGAGGAAACCCTAGCCACCACGGTATCTTGGTCACCAAACCTCATCTTTCCAAAAAGGAAGAAAATCTTCAACCCAAAATATGAAAATAATATAATTTTCATAATATAGAAGATCTCAAACGCACAATATGATCTTAGATTCCAAGTAGCCGAAAAAAGGGATTTGGGCCATAAACCCAACAATATTGGCTATATTGCAAGTGACGGATTTGAATCTTGAAATAAAGTTGTTCACGTACATGTTTTCAATATGGGTAGCATCATCAACCCATACCCCTGAATCTTCTTTTAATTTTAGTAATTTTGCATCTAGTCTTTTTGGCTTTTACGGTCTGGTGGAAGTATCAAGAATTTCTATCCCCATTGACGAGCCAATATTTTTGTGCCTATTTACCCCAATATTTTTGATTGAAGAGATGCATTTTTCTTCTGTTGCTTGATTAGTTGAGAGTGTTAGCTGTTAAATGAGTACTATTGTTCTGCAATATTTTATTTTCCACGTAGAAAATTTTTTCAGCATTCTTTTCTAGTTTATTTTTAAAACTGGCAAATGCTATTCTGCTCCATGATTTGAAATCAAGTTCAATCTTTTTGAGTTTATGCACTACTCCGTACACAGAAGAACCTTAAATTCTTGATTTCAAGTTCGTTTTGACACATTATGGGTTTCTTGATGTTGAGCACAAGAGTGCTAATATCTAAAGTTAGTACCTCATCTAAAGCGATGTGCTGGTTCTGTGTTTAGTAAGATATAAGCGTGATCGGCACATGTAAATGGTCCATTGGTGATCACATAATTAGGAGTTGTCCTCAGAGAAGTTTTTTCCACGTGAAAACGCCACCCTGGACAACTGGATCAAGAAATTTTCCATGTCAAAATGCACAAAAAGATTAGTGGACCTATATGCCAGTACACGATATGAGTTGGTATTGGAGGAAAGTCTGGCATGTGAAAGAAAAAATCAAATGGGGTTCAGTGCTAGCCAAAAATGGTATTAAAAAGGGCATCCTACTGGGAATTACACGGTTTCTACAAGATACCTATGGTTGCTTAATGTTAGCAACAAGTTGCCATGTACTACGATTGTGTGATCCGGGATTAGTATACCAAGGTAATCATTTTGTTGGTTATTCATGCAATTTAAGCTCCCAAAAAAGAGTAGGTTGGCTAAATTTATGCCCAACATGGACACAACTTGTCCCTTATGTGATATAGCAAGAGAAATTTTGAGCACATGTTCTTCAATTTCCCCTTTGCAGCACTGCTTTAGAATGAAGTTTGCGGTTGGGTTGGCTTCTCTCATCAAGCTATGGACATCCATAGTCTGCTACATGCTTTGACAGCTATGAAAGGTAATAAAGAATACATGGAGTTGGTGTATGCTATTTTCAGCTCAGGGATTTACAACATTTGGTCTGAAAGAAATCAAGCAATTTTTAGCAAGCAGAAACTGGGAGGCAAAATGCATCAAGCAGGGTTAAGGAGCAACTAAGGCAGAGAGTTCTTTTTCTGGATTGCAGGACACATAAGTTACCAAGGTATATGGATCCACTTATGCAATGATGGCTATAGAATGTACATAGCTCACAGTCCGTATAGTTCACACTGGAAGTAACGAAAAGCACTTTTCATTCGTAAATATGTGTGTGTGTAGGTGTGGGTGTGCGTGCGTGCATGTGCTTGTGCATGTATCAAAAATTACAAAGTTTTGTTCTTATGAAAGTATATTACAAAATAAATCTAATGGCAACAGTTTCCACTGTGCGTAATACACAATTTGATAATAATGACGATAAAATTTAGCAAAATTTGACCTTAAAACTAAAATTTGAGTTGACTTTCAATGTTAGTCTCCCTTAATGAATGAATTTGACCCTTTTGACATCACTCTAACTTTGCTCCTAACATGATCAATCTTAATGAAATAGATTGTGTACAAAATAATCAATAAGTCATTTCTAATAAAAATTTCCAAATTTGGATTGAATCCAAATTAAATACGTTCATCCTTTTAATTATGAGAAATTTGTATAGTATTAAATATCATGAATTCTAAACAAGTGGTTTCTTGAATCCACCTAAAATTTAACGATATCTCTAAACTAATTGAGTACATTGGGGCTATTTGGTATTATGCCTTTAACTAAAAGTGACCACCTCTGCCCTGAGACTCAAAAACGTTTATAGTAGTGATAAAATCAACCATTGAAGTATTTAGCAATAGATATGAGATCATGAAAACACACTCTTTCTCTCTCTCTTAGGGATAGCAATGGGGCAAGTACGGGGAAGGTTTAGCCGTACCCTCACCTATATCCCTTTTCAAAATTAATACCCATACCCATTGAGTATAGCGAGGATGTGGGTTTTATTCTGGTATATATGGACAAAAAAAATTAAACCCATTTAGTATCCATATTTGACTTCAAATAGCCAATATGTCATGTTAACCCCCAAGCTTCTAACAACATATCATATCACGTTGAATATAACTAAAAGTTTGTCAATCAAAGCAATAAATTAGCACTTGATAATTAACCAAATGTCTCACTACAGTTTTGAATGCCATATAACCCATAACAATTAGCAAAATATCCAAGCATAAGCAATAAATAGAGCTTCAAAGAAACGGGTACGGGTTTTAAATGGGGGCGGATATGGGGCGGGCATTGATAAAACGGGTATGGGGTGGGTAGGACCTATACTCATACCCGTACCCATACTCATACCCATTTTAACAATACCCGCCCCATACCCATTTATGTTCCATTTTTACCACTCATACCCATACCCATTGGAGCGGATTTTATGAGTTCTAGGCGGGTACGGGTTTTTTTGCTGGGCCTACTCTCTCTCTCTCTCTTTTCTGTTATTGAATGAAATAATACCTTATAATAAGAATAAACTAAGCTTATATATTTGACTAAAAAAATAAAAGATCTAATAACCAATAGGACAAAGGGAAAAACTAGCTAAATTATAACCTTCAACACTCACCCTGCAGTTAAAGGGTAAAAGATGTCTTGCACCCCCCAACTTGGACTTATTACTTATATGCTGAGTAATAGAAACCGCATCGGTAAACACATTTGCCAACTAATCCTTGGCAAAGACATAAGTTGGCTGAATGACACCTGCTTTGATCTTGTTTTTGCTAAAATTACAATCAACCAAAGTATTGTTAGTTCTCTTATATCAAATTTAAAGGGCGTAGGTTTTGGTCCAAGGAAAATAATATCTTGTAAGAAACTAAACAACCAAATAGCTTCACAATTGTTGTAAATGCAATGACTCCATATATATACTTGGCCTCAACAATGGATCTTCTCCATGGTCATTTCCTTCTTAGCCTTCCAAGATACAGAAAAGCTCCACAAGAACACAACAACCAATAGTAGACTTTCTAGAGTCCAAGCAACTACCTAGATCATTATCATAATAAGCGATCAAGATAGGAACTGAATGAGTAGATAACAAAACACCTTGACCACATGAATTCTTAAGATAACTAAGAGTCTTAACAGCAACTTGCATGTGCTCTATAGCAGAGCTTGTATAAACTAGGTGAGATGCCGCTATAGTACCATGCTTCGAGATGGTAAACTACATTAGCTTATCAACAAGGCTCCTGGAATTGTCAAAACCAAAAGTAGGCTTCTTAAAGTCCAAGCAACAATTAGGGAAGTCAACGGATCGGATTCACATCTGATATTGGAACACCCGAATGCTCATCTGATTATATTAGGATCCGAAAATCCGATCCGAATATCCGACGGATCGAAAGAGAACCTCCGAATCTAGATTTAATCCTATCCGAAATAATTTCTTTTGCCACACAATAGTTTTATACAAATTTTCTATATTATACTCACTTATCGATGCGATGATATGCGTTCGTATATCGTATTTACCGAATCTTGAATATTTAAGCTAAACGAAGAATAGAAGAAGGAACATATTTCAAGTTCAACAACACGACAACATGTTCCAACAACTGCAACTCTTAACAATTATGAGAGACCATAGAGGGACGATGAAATGCTCAGCGTCGGCGTTGTAGAAACTTGTGAGAAGATAGAGGCTCAGAGAAAGAAAAAGAGAGAGCAGGAAGTTGGAGCGAGGAGCCGAGGACTAAGCCACTACTCCGACAATCTGACTTGCGAGTAGCGAGAGGTCGAGAGAGACTAGGGAGAGGCCATGAGAGAGAGCAGGAAGTTGGAGCGAGGAGTAAAGGACTAAGGGACTATTCTGACAATCCAGCTAGCGAGTAGCAAGAGGCCGAGAGAGACTAGGGAGAGGCCGAGGCCCTAGAGCGAGTAGCAAGCCGAGCACCGAGAGCAATTGGTGAAGTGGCGAGGAGAGAGAGAGTCGTTGGGGAGAAGCATTAGGGTTTCGAAGTTTTAATTTTTACATATTAAAAAAAAACTTGCTGGCCAAAAAAACTAACACTGCGCTGGGCTAGCAGCTTAAGGGGGGGAGGTTGGTACATTGGGTACGGTTTATTTCTAAAAATTTTAAAATTTAAACTTAAATTTTAAATTTAAAATATTTAAAAAACTAGTCAGATCGGAATGAAAGTAATTCGATCCGAATCCAACTCGAATTCAGATTATTTTTATCGGATTTGAACTCGAATTTTTTGTCTTGGATTTGAATCAGATAATTTTGCCTCGGGTTAGATTGGATCTACTTCGAATTCAGATATAACTGTCATTCCTAGCAACAACCCAAATTGCTAGTAACATGCCATGGTTGTCAGTTAATCAGCAAGGAGCAAAATGCCTTGATGAGGTGTCTTCTTAGGATACTTAGGAGTCCTCATAACAGCTTGCGTATAATTTACAATATAAATCATGTCACTCCATGTGATGATCAAATAAATAAAGTTTCTACACTTATGGAACACCTTTCCTATAGGCTTGTCTAAATCAGGTTGAGGATTAGCCATAAAACTTCGACAATCCAGAGTTCTGATATAAGCATAAGCAGTCGGTTTGCCAAAGAGCTCCTCAAATGGTGCTTTGTTTTTCAGCAAGGGAATAGGTAATTTCTTAAGTACATAAGTGATCACATAATCAATCCAAAAATAAAGAGATACATTGGCTTGAAATCTTAAGGCTCTTTCAACCTCTAGAATATAACTATGTTTTTTGTCCATCCTTCCATTTTGTTGTGGCCTATCTACACAACATGCCTAACGTATGAAGCCATGTCGACCAAAAAACCTACTTATAAATATCATTGTCAAAGTGTATGGCATTATCAGACCTAATCATTTCACAATTGCTTCACATTGTGTGGAAATCAAAGACATAAAATGTTGTAAAGTAAGCAAAGCATATGTTTTGTTTTATATTAAGGTAAACCCATGTAGCTTTGCCAAATTCATCAGCTATGGTTAAGAAAAACTTAAAAATCTTATGATTGCCAGGTTGACATGGGCTCCAGATATCTATATGCGACATTTCATAGACTTTATTGCTTCAACTATAACTTATGTGCATACCTAGCAAAAACCTTCTCGACCAGCCTGGAAGTTTTGGGTTTTGAACATGGTTTCCTTGACCTGGATCCGAAATAAACCGAACCCGAAAAACACTTAAATTTTTAGACCAAACCGAGCCCGCCCACTCAACCGAAATATTATATCCTTATTTTTTTACTTTTCTTTAATTTTTTCCCCTTAACAATAATAGTTTTTCATTATAACGAATCGTTTAGAGAGATGTATAACTACCACTTCCCTTCGCAAATTAGACGATGGCACCCGTTCTTTTCCAAATTTATTCCCACAAAATAATGTCATATACAACTTATAAATGGGATAATTTTAGAAAATGGGCATGAAATATCCAGTCTTAAGAAAATCACTTTAGAATAACACAAGTATTAAAGATGTGCAAGTCATACCATTATATTCTTCGTAAAATGAATACGTCTGATTGTATTTTAAATAATATTACTCTGTAATAATCTAAAACATTGATGTTATAATTAATAAATAATTGTAAGATCTTGTGCACCTATAATATTCTTTCATTTGGTTTCCTTCTAATTGGTCTCAAACTTTGTGTCAATGTTGGGCAATGGATCAATTTGTGTTCATGTTAGGATCGACCTACTAATAAAACATACTTGATTAGGCAATGATAAGTTAATTAACACAATAGCTAATCAATAAATGGGTTATTAACATATCGAACCACTCCAATCCATTATCATGAATGACGCAACCTATTATTAATATTTTAATATACGGACCAACCTAATCAAACGTGACTCATTGTCTACTGGTGCATGGCGTTTATATATCATATTGAAAAGCTTGAATACTTTTTATATTCTTTTAAGAAATTACAATTAGAATGCTTGCTCATTAAACACATGCAATTTTAAGTAATGAATATGCGAAGATTTTGATTTTGATAAAAAGAGAAATAACTCATTAAAAAGGCGTTCCAAAACCGTTGAATTGACCCGAAACCCGTAAAATCGAAATACGTCTGTCCGTATTTTATCTGAATCCAAAATACACTCGACCCGTATTTAACCTAACCCGAATAAACCCGACTCGTATTTAATCCGCCCACACGAACTGACAGGTCTACTTATGTGGTATGGCAGCTTGGTAAACTTGTATAACAGGCAAAACAAACCTTACTATCTACAATAACATGTAATTGCAACTCAAGAATCTGTTTTATCAGCTAAGCATGTATGTTCAAGCCACTTATGCCAAGTTTCATACAAGCCACAAGGGTTAGCCCTCCATGATTGAGTCTACAATAAAAAAAGATGTGCGCGCTCTCTTCAAATAGCAAATTCTTTATTATTTTTGTATGACTATTGCTCAATCCCGGTAGAAAATGATACTTCAAGAAATACTGCCCATTGTGCTATATACAACAACAACAACAACAAACTCCCAGTGTGGGTCCCGCTTTCCGTTGTGCTATATACCAATCCCCTAAATCTTCATGGCGACAATGTCCTGTACGATACAAAAGTTCGGGTGCAAAATATCAATGCAATTGTTGTTCTTGGTAAGTGCAGGGATGGAGAGCGAATTGTACTTTCATGTTGGAACATAAGGTACTTTTATTGCAAAATCATTTGATAGTATTACTCTGCCTATATGTGTAATCTCTGCGGTGTCTCCACTAGACAAACTGATCTATGACCTCTTAAACAAAGGCCTATTTTCAGTTAAATGTTCTAAAGAATAGGTCATATGATCTATGGCTTCTAAGTCAGATGTCCACATTTTTCAAAGTTTGTTAACACCTTTTTATAAATATTTTGTTTATTTATTTATTTCTTTTAAGAGTATGAATGGCTAAGATGTAACATCATTTAGGCATTTCTACTCATCTTAACAAAACAACAACAACAACAAATTAATTCTTTTCTTTCAAAAAAAAATTCGAATACTACTTCAAGTGGAGTGAAATGTAAACATGATCGAATTAGAATAAATTAACAACAACAATCATAACAATTCCCAATATGGGTCCCTCTTTTCCAATGTTTGGGAGATCTAGATGTATGCAGCCTTACCTCTACAAATATAACTGCCCATAGAAAGGTCGATTCCAACAGACTCACATAAAAAGTTTTAAGAAAATATTTTAGAAGTTGAACATTGTTTGATAAACAAATGTAAGGAACACAACATAATTTCTTTAAATAACATTAATTATAAGGAGCATTGGCGAAGGGATAAGAGTTACACGTCCCTTAAGCAATAACCAGAGACGTAATACTAATATGGCCAAGAGCAATCTACAACTTAAACAATCGAAGGTAGGGGAGTAATAATGCATTTGCAATGAGGGTACAACTGGTATACAAAATATAGAAAACGCACAATAGCATAAAAGCTAGTACAACACCACATATTTCCTACTATTCAGAAGCCCAATGAGTCTTGGGAAGCTAACAACCTAATGGTCCAAAACCTTAATCCTAAACCTCCACAAATGCCTATCATGAGCCACGTCCTCCATTAGCAGTAAAGATTTCAAATCCTGTCCAATCACTTGGTTCCAACTTTTGTTAAGCCTTCCTCTACCTCTTCTACAATTCGGGAGGAAAATCATCTCATATCTTCTCACCAGTGCCTCCACACTTATCCACTTCACATGACCAAATCATTTAAGTCTAGTTTCTCTCACCTTATCTTCTATGGGTTTTGTTTCTAATTCTCTAATTCCTAATCGGTCCTATCCAATCTCGTATGGTCATATATCCATCGAATTATCCTCATCTATGTTGCCATTAAACAAAAAAAGCAACTTTTCCTATAAGTTGATGGAAAAAGTTTCCTTTAAATAGTTTCCCCAAATTCTAGAAGTTAACTTTTATGAAAATTAACATTTTAGCAAAAATCTCTTTGCCGCATAAGAAATAACATATTTACAGAAAGTTTGCTAAAATTTTAGGAAAAGCTAATAAAAAAATATGTATTAACACTACCTCATATCCTAAGAACACAAATATAGGGAAACTTATAATTAATGTTGACGATCTACATGGTCTTTGGTACGATTAGGATCATACCCTTGCAATACAAGGGTATAAGTTAAATTTACATGAACTTTTTCTTAAATACTTTAAGTTTCTTAAAAACCAAATTTGATTGCTAATCAGTAATGAGATATGTGAATAGTCGTATTCTAAAATTGAATAAAAATTGCACTAGATCTATCTCATCCTATTTGGGAAAAGATCTTTATATATTGTTATCCTATATGACCTTCCTCTCTCTCTCTCTCTCTCTCTCTCTCACACACACACACACACACACACACATATATATATATATAATAGTCGAACGCCGTGATCACACTCATACCACGATCAGTAGCAATCATGGGGCGGGAAGAAAGCGAGATCAATAACAAAGAGAAGCGAATGTGCCCATGTAGCTTGCATGTCTTATGAGGTTATTGATAGAGGAAGAATGTAAAAACTCAAGGAACCCTATGAATAAAAAATTGAATTTTCCAATTTCAAATTTCATAAATGTAAAATATTGATTCGATCCGTAAATAGGTTTAGATTGGGTCTATGTCGAAAATTCAAGGCCCAAATCATATATAACCCAAATCCTTGTGGACCCAAATTCTTTTACATCCACTGTGTCTTGGTCATATGAAACTAGATCCTTTAGTATGTCTCATGCCTAATATCAATGAGTTCTAACTCAAGTGCTTGTAGGCATACAAATTTTAACAAATATCATGTTGCGAAAATAAATATAAATTGATTATTTGGGTTAGCCCATTTAATTAATTAATTTAAATAAATTGGGTCGAATCAATTATCAAGTCATAATCCAAACGACTACCAAGTCAGTAGTCAAATTGACTATTAAATCGTTAGGCAAATGGACTAACAAAATGAAGGCCCAATCAACGATCCAAGAAGGCGAATAAGTCACAAACCCTAGTAAGAGGAGGGGAACTCTTTCCCGATAAATAGAGCACTACTCCTTCCTACTCGAGGGATGGAAGATTCATTCACTTCAAAGGCATTCTAAAGATTCAAAGGGCTAATTTCTCTGAAAGAAGACAACAAGTACAATCAAAGCACATGACGTCTACCATCAAAGATCAAAGAAAACTCGTCTTGATTGAGCTTAAGCCTCTTAGGCCCTCTCTCAAGATCAAATTCAGTAAAGTTCATTCAAAGGAAGTCAAATCAATCAACTTGATCGGGATTCAAGTCAATCGATCATCTTTCAAGTATAAATTGGAGATCGAATCAGATGACTTTTATTTGTTTACTTGTAATAAATACACAGAGATTTTACCGATATTTTCTAAAATCAATACAAATTAAATTTGTCCATATTTCTTGTCTTAATTTATTTTAGGCTCGAAATTTGTGTTTTACAAATTTTGCCACCCCCGGAGGGACATCTCTGCCTCTCATCTTTCTCCAAGCAAACAAACTCTATATTCTTTTGAAGAAGACATGATTCTCGAAAACGCCATCCTTCAATCTTCGAAAAGGGAAGCTATTGGATCTACATATGAAAGATCTGCAAAGGCTAGTCTTGTATCTAGCAATCAAAGCACTAGAGTGATGACTGGGAGCATGATCAAGGTTGCTGCCTCCATCACCCCAAAACAACAAGTTGTGACTCCAACTTTGCAGTCACATAAAATTCAAAACTTTTGCTCTAACTTACCTGTTGATAGAGTCAATCAAACTGCTTTTCTACCTAATTTGAAGCTAGAACCTCTTACTATCTTCAATATGAGGAAAACTCTACCCTGTAGACTGGATGAATGCCAACCCAACACCAATTCTATCTTCCAACCCTTCGGTGAGGAGGATGATGACCATGATAGTAGTGATTCTTCCCCAGAAACTCCAAGGGAGCTACTTTTCTGAAACATTGAAGTCGACTCTGCTGACATTGTCGTCATGCCAGTCACGGTGACAGAGGCTATCAACTTGGAGGAAGAATTGGCAAACATAAAGGCAACTCCGGAAAGACTCTCCAAGGAAAGCGAAGAGAAGGATGCCCGAATCAAGCATCAAATAAGGAGATCGTTGATTTAAAAAAAGAGCTGGGGAAGCGGTCATCTAAAGTCTCGAACAAAGGCTTAGGCAGTGAGGATTCTGACAAAGAGTCCAATCACAACAAGGAGTCTAATGATGAGCGCAAATCAAAAATAATTCAACCTTAAACTTAATGTCAGTTGAGCAAATTCAAAACTTAATAGTTGACGCAGTGAAGATTCATCTAGAAGGAGGTTCTCATAAAACTCATCATTACAACAAGCCTTATACGAAAAGAATTAATGCACTGCGGATGGCTCAAGGATTCCAACCTCTAAAATTTTGTCAATTGGATGGCAAAGGAACTTGAAGCAGCATATAGCGCACTAGTTGGGGGCACAAGTGGCGACCTCTTAATGAAGCAATTTGTGCGATCTCTTAAAGATCTTGCATTTGATTAGTACACAGACCTCGCCTCTGCTTCCATTGATAGTTGGGGGCAAATGAAAAATGAATTCTTGAATCGCTTCTATAGCACAAACTGCATGGTCAGCATAAGTGAGTTGACTAACACTAGGAAATGGGAAGAGGGGCCAATCATAGATTATATCAATCGTTGGCGTGCCCTCTCATTGAAGTGCAAGGACCAATTGCCAGAATCTTCTGTTGTTGAGATGTGTGCTCAAGGAATGGAGTGGGATATCTTATATGCTTTATAGGTAAATAAGCCTAAGAATTAGCAACACGAGCTCATGATATGGAGCTTACAATCGCCTACTATGGAAGACGAGTCGATGATGTTGAATTAATGGCATCATCAAGAAGTAAAGGCTCCATGCTAAGAGACTTTGAAAAGAATGAATATTCTTATTTCGAGTATGATGCATCGAAAATGGTTGACAAACTTCTTGAGAAAGGACTTATAGAACTCCCAGAGTCAAGGCGTCCTAAAGAAATTTGAAGAACTAATGATCCCAAATATAGCAAGTATCATAGGATCATCAGCCATCCCATAGAGAAGTGCAAGGCATTTAGGGGACAAGTCTTGCAACTTGCAAAAGAAGGAAAGATCACATTAGACGAAGAAGACATCGAAGAATCTGATTGATCACCTATTAAGACAATATTGGAAAACGCTTTGCAAGAGGAGCAACCCAAAATCAGCATTTAGGGTGAAGACTTTCAAGTCGCAAAACAATTTTGACTCTTAAAGACTCCCAAGTCGCAAAACAATTTTGATTCTCAAGTCACCCTTAAGACTTCTAAGTCCAATCTTCTAGACTCTCAAGTCAGCACAGACTATCAGGTCACCCGTAGGACGCTCAAGCCATCAAAATTAAAGACTTCCAAGTCACTTCAAGACTGTCAAATGAAAAAAATTATAAACTTTGAAGTGAATTCAATTACTTACAAGTCATCAAATAAAAAGACTCTCAAGTCATAAACATTAAAGACTCTTAAATCTCTCAAGTTCAAAACTCACAAGTCATCGAAGACAAACACTCTCAAGTCAAAGACTCTTAAGTCTCTCAAGTTCAAGACTCACAAGTCATCGAAGACAAAGACTCTCAAGTCATCAAAATTAAAGACAGCTAAGTCTCCTAAGGTCAAGAATCTAAAATCATCAAAATTAAAGGCTCCGAGTCATCGAAGATAAAGACTCCCAAGTCTTCGAAGTCAAAGACACCAAAATAAGAGACTAGCAAGTCAGTAAAATTCAAAACTCCTAAGCCATCAAATGGCGAAGAATCCCAAGTAGCAGACTCTCAAGTCTCCAAAATTTAAGACTCCCAAGTCAACCAAATCATTGACTCCCAAGTGACACAAAGGACTCCTGAGTCTTCAAAGTTCAAGACTCCTAAATCATCAGAGTTGCTGACTCTCAAGTCATTGAACAGACTCTTTTGTCAAGTAAGTAGACTTTAAATTATCACAAAAGTGTTGCAAATTCTTAGGACTCATTCAAATTGGGGGCAATGATGACATATGTCTCTTCCTTGTACTTGTTGATAATAGCGATAGAGTCTCCTTGTTCAAGATGTCCACCTCCTCTTTCGAGTTAGCATCAACGACAATGCAGGGCTCCTCCTTTAAGTTGGTAGCAATGGCGCCCTGACCCCCTCCTTCATGTTAGTGAGGCAGGACTCCTCCCTCAAGTTGGTGGAACATCGTCATAACCTCTTCCTTTATGTTGTTGACATACACCCCCCCTCCTTCAAGATTGGTGACGACAACAACGTGACCTCCATCTTTATAATAGGAAAAGTCGCCCTACGCATACTCGCACAGGCAAACCATTCAAGGGTGAAAAAAATAGGTAAAGCAACTCAAGGTGGACCTATTCAAAAAAAAAAAACCTTTGACATTGCTTGTGGCAATTCATAGAGAAAATTATTCATTTTGTCCAATGCTTTAAGCATCCGACATTTCAAATAGGAAACCTGCAAAAGCATGAAGAAAAAAAAAAGTTGTTGGTTGACATACGCAATATAGCCCTCTTCAAGTTGGTCACATAGGCGATGCAGATCTCCTTAGAAGGATTCAAGGTGGGTCAGACATTCAACGGTTAACTGATAATCAAGTCAAATTCACCTTTGGAGGATTTTCGCCTTTGAGGAAGTTCAACTTAGGAGGATTCAAGGTTAACTCGCTGATGTACCCAAAAGGATCAGACATTCAATGGTTAACCGATAATCAAGTCAAATTTGCTTTTGGAGGATTTTCGCCTTTGAGGAAGTTCAACTTAGGAGGATTCAAGGTTAACATGTTGATGTACTCAGAAGGGTCAGACATTCAAAGGTTAACTGATAGTCAAGTCAAATTCACCTTCAGAGCATTTTCGCCTTTGAGGAAGTTCACCTTATGAGGATTCTAGGTTAACCTGTTGATGTACCCAAAAGGGTCAGACATTCAAAGGTTAACCGATAATCAAGTCAAATTCGGCTTCGGAGCATTTTCGCCTTTGGAAGTTCGCCTTAGGAGGATTCAAGGTTAACCCGTTGAAGCACCTAAAAGGGTTATACATTCAAAGGTTGATCAATATTAAATCAAAATTCGCGTCTGGAGAATTTTCGTCTTTAGAAGTTTGTCTCATGAGGAAACTCAAGGCTAACCCGTTGATGCAC
Organism: Selenicereus undatus; assembly: GCA_017589665.1. Lineage (NCBI taxonomy): Eukaryota > Viridiplantae > Streptophyta > Magnoliopsida > Caryophyllales > Cactaceae > Selenicereus > Selenicereus undatus. The sequence continues at coordinate 55,914,217 of JACYFF010031955.1, forward strand.
CCGAAAGGGTTATACATTCAAAGGTTAACCGATAATTAAATCAAATTCACCTCTAGAGAAATCTCATCTTCGAGAATGTTCGCCTTAGGATGATTCAAAATTAATCCGTTGATGCACCCAAAAGGATTATATATTCAAAGGATAACTAATAATTAAATCGAATTCGACTTTGGACAACTTTCACCTTTGGGAATGTTCACCTTAGAAATATTATTAATCGAAGGATTGAGGTCTCGTTCTATTCGAAAGGTAGGCCTGCTTCAAGAAAATTTTTAAAAAAATAGAAAAGGCCAAAAGAAAAATGAGCACTACAAAGGGTCAAAAACAAATAAAAGGGTTTTTGTTAGGAGAGAGCTGCTTTGAAATCCACAGCGCTGCCAAGGGCGATTCAGAACAAAATTGTTCTAAGGTATTGATGAGAGACATCATTTGCAATCATGAACATTTGGGTTCGAAAGTTGCCGTTTAATTTGGCACTAAATTTCTCCAAGGATCTGCAAATTTATGTCTCCATATCCGTACGTTGTCGAATGATGATGTCCTCGTTTGGCTGGAAAATCAGCAATGACTCTCTTTGATGAAGTTTGCTTCGTGACTGAATCATAGAGGATTCATTATCTCAGATAAATTGTGTGGCATGCCTCACTTTGTAAGGGATTGAAGGTCCATAGCAAAATAAGGGGGCAACGATCCAAATAGAAAAGAAGCAGCACCAATTCGTGTATAACACCAGCTGCAATAGTGTTGTACCCTAACCTATTCAATGCATATATAGCTGGGGGCAAAGGTGATGGAAACCCTCATCCATTTACCTTCATCTATGATTCTTGAGGCTCATCCAAAAATGATCTCATTATAGCCTCTCAAAATCTACAAAGGTCCTTGTATTAATTTACAAGCTTCGAGACCAGACTGCATCAAGGTTTCCAAAGTTGTTTAATGCATTTTGCTCTTGAGGGGGCAATCTGTAGCTATAAAAATTTTAATAAATATCATGTTGTAAAAATAAATATAAATTGATTATTTGAGTTAGCCCATTTAGTTAATTTATTTAAATAAATTGGGTCGAATCGACTACTAAGTCATGACCCAAATGATGACCAAGTCAGTAGTCAAATTGACTATTAAATCGTTAGTCAAACGGACTAACAAGTCAAATGCCAAATCAACGGTCTAAGAAGGCGAATAAGTCGCAAACCCTGGTAAGAGGAGGGGAGCTCTTTCCCTATAAATAATGCACTACTCCTTCCTACTCGAGGGATGGAAGATTCATTCACTTCAAAGGCATTCTGAAGATTCAAAGGGCTAATTTCTCTGAAGGAAGACAACAAGTACAATCAAAGCACATGACGTCTACCATCAAAGATCAAAGAAAACTCGTCTTGATTGAGATCAAGCCTCTTAGGCCCTCTATCAATATCAAATTCATTAAAGTTCATTCAAAGGAAGTCAAATCAATCAACTTGATCGGGATTAAAGTCAATCGGCCCTTTTTCAAGTATAAATTGGAGATCGAATCAGATGACTTTTATTTGTTTACTTGTAACAAATACACAAAGATTGTACCCATATTTTCTAAAATCAATACAAATTAAATTTGTCCATATTTCTTGTCTTAATTTATTTTAGACTCAAAATTTGTATTTTACAGTACTATTTGACGCAAATTTTATACAGGAGCCCTTAGGTTTGGAACTGGGATAAACTATCTCCCTTGTAAGAAAGGTATATCCACCTCAACGTGCTTTGGGGTTTGCTTTATACTGGCCATGGCTAGTTTACCTTATCCCCTTGAGTTTGCTAGTCACATTGAATCTAACCTTGATTTGGTGTATAGTTTACCACTATAAATATTTCAAGTCTAGGAAGTTCGAAACCCATTGTTATCTATACATGTTGTACCTTTTAATTTTACAATAAAATCATATTTATATTTAATTATATTTATAAGTATTGGTTCAAATGGTAAAGTTTAGAAAGTTCTAGTTGCATTTCTGTCTAAATTCCATCTACCTTGATTACCCTTACACCTCTAATCATGCACAAATCTCAAAGAAGAAATTTGCAATTTTGAGGCAAGTTCTTGTAGTGGATTGGGAAAAGAACTTAATTAAATTAGAGGAAAATCGAAAGAAATAAAAAATACTAGTTTTTCTTGGTAAAATTATTGGATGAATCTTCACCTCAATCACTATAAAACAAGTTAATTTTTATCAATAAAAAATATGCAAGGCTATGGAAAATAATTCATGGGTACATGATCATCATAAGCAAAGCGCAACATATATCTATTATCTATTATAATATAAAAGAAATGTTTGGTTGACTCTTCTCCCTTTCATTTTCGGGTTGTTGGCACATTAACACCATTGATTTCATTAGGTGATCAATCCCCACCATTAAAACAAATTACCTAAAAAAGATACTGAAAAAACCCAACTTGACTTCCACGTTGCCAAGCTCTAAAAAAAAAAATACAAAAAATAAAAACTACCCAGTAATTACACGTAGGTTCCCCACTTCCCCACTACCACATGAGAAGTTACACACTTCAACTTCCACACCCAGCCAGCCCAACTTTTCCCACAACCAGCATCGCCATTGAGGATAATTTGCAAATTTTGCATCTCTGCCCCTTCTTACACTCTGCATCTCGCTCTATACCATTACTGGTGCCTTCTTCCCATCAAACTGCATCAGTAGCCAACGCCTACGTGCCATTGAAAAAGGTTAGAGTTTTATAATATCTTTCACATATGAAGCTATGGTATATTTCTTATAAAATTGGGCTCACACTTTCTACTGCAATTCCTGATTTTGCATATACGGGGAAAGAAATCAAGAAAGGAAGGATACGAGAATTCATACCAAGAACGCTACCGAAGTACGTTGTTGTAAGTGCAACTAAACCAAATAAAAATGCATAAAGTGTATTTTTCATCTATATTTGGGTTCACTGTTTCTAATGCAACTCTTGAAATTGCAGATAGACGACAAAGAAATCAAGAAAGAAAGGGAGTCGAGGATTTATACGAGACCACTATTCTAGTGAGTGCAACTAACCCAAACATACAAGCATTACGGGGGGATGATCTTCATATGGGCACATGATAAGACTTCCACATCTGAACACGAATATTGGGGGGGGGGGGGAGGTGAGCAATCAGAAACCACTATCAAAGACTTTCACATCTGAACATGAGCAAACTGTTTGCTTCGGTACATATTTTATGGTCATCATGTCCATGTCACTCAAACAATTGGTTCGCTATATCTTGCCGAAAACATAAATCTCTTTTGAAATAAAATTACAGCAGCAGCACAACCAATGGAATGAATAAAACATACAACGAGTGGAAAAAACATTGAGATACCAGAATGGACCACAAACCACTTGTGTTGAGTTCATAGATATACGGATTACAACTTAACAATTTGAAAAAATTAAACACGATCCAACTTAAAGCTAATTGCACAGAGAATAAGGGGAATAAATTAAGTAGATGTCAGCCTACGTACACCAACATATAATCAATACATTGAGCATTTGAAAGAAGATTATTATGGCAATGTATAGTTCAACAGTATTTAACAACCTGAACCTTATATCTTCCACATGTAGGGACCAACCTAAATCTACTATAACTTAACAGTTCTCAAGAATTAGACATGATCCAACTTAAATATAATTGAAAACAGAAAAAGTAGAACTATGTACACTAACATATATTTGGGTTGACCTTTACTAATGTAACTCCTGAAATTGCAAATAGACGGCAAAGAAATCAAGAAAGAAAGGGAGCCAAGGATTTATACAAGACTGCTACCTAATTACATTCCGGTGAGTGCAACTAACCCAAATATACATGCATTACGGGGGGTAATCTTCACATGGGCACATGATAAGACTTCCACATCTGAACATGAGCAAATTGTTTGCTTTGGTACATATTTTATGGTGATCATCTCCATGTCACTCAAACAATTGGTTCGCTACATCTTGCCTAAAACAGAAATCTCTTTTGAAATAAAATTACAACAGTAGCACAACCAATGGAATGAATAAAACATGCAACGAGTGGAAAAAACATTGAGATACCAGACTGGACCACAAACCACTTGTGTTGAGTTCATAGATATACGGATTACAACTTGACAGTTTTTAAAAATTAAACATGATCCAACTTCAAGCTAATTGCACAGAGAATAATCAGAATAAATTAAGCACATGTCTGCCTACGTACACTAACATATAATGAATATATTAAGCATTTGAAGGAGATCAAAAGCAAAGCGTACACACCTCACGGGAAATAGATGAATAAATCAGTAACTACTCCTTAACATATGGTAAGCAAAATGACCAATCAAAAAATCAGCCTGTATGAGGAAAAGAAGCTATCTGCATACATGAATGATATACCACAAGAGATGTTACCAGTTATTAAATTGGCACAAACCATTGATATGCTATTATTTTAATTGAACCCGATTTTGGCAATGAATAGTTCAACATTATTTAACAAACAGATCGTTAAATCTGCCACATGTAGGGACCAACCTAAATCTATTATAACTTAACAGTTTTCAAGAGTAAAACATGATCCAACTTAAATATAATTGAAAACAGAAAATTCGGATCTAATTATAACAGCAGCACAACCAATGGAATGAATAAAACATGCAACGAGTGGAAAAAACATTGAGATACCAGAATGGACCACAGACCACTTGTGTTGAGTTGTTAGATATACGGATTACAACTTAACAATTTGCAAAAATTAAACATGATCCAACTTAAAGCTAATTGCACAGAGAATATGCAGAACAAATTAAGCAGATGTCAGACTACGTACAGTAACAAAGAAAGGGAAAGGGTATCAATGAATCAGTCCTACACCTATGTGACAAGATTGAGGAAATATCAGGGAAAAGATCAACATCATAGCCAAACAGAACAAGTTGGCAATTTACAAACTCCAACACAAACAACAGCTGGGCCTTGCTAAGATCAACATATTAAGAACTGCATGCACCAACTTGCGTTCTATTGCTCCTATGTGCTTATTCCGCACACACTCCCCATGGATTCTTAACAATGGACAAACCTTCCTCAAAACCTGAAACCCCTAATGAGGCCTCCTTTGTCCTTGACTCTCAACATTTCCCCCCATTTGAAGACCCCCAGCCCAACAAGAATAGCAACAACATTCAAGGCTGATTCCACAATTTTGTGGTCAAGACAACACATAGACACAAAGACATAAAAATCTCAGAACTATTTAGCTACATAAAACATTAATGCAAGCAGCTATTCAAGTTATAAATCTAACATTTTCAAATTATCAAGGATAAAGTCGAAGTAATCTACAATTAATTACTTACTAAAGAACAACATATAACGAACGCTTGAATATATTGAGCGTCTTCATAAAAAAAATGGTTCCATCAATGGTGAAAACACCATTCTCTTTCTCATACACACGCATATCTGACCTCAACCTGGAATAATGACAATAAAAAACAAGAGAAATAGAGGATCCAACCAAAAAAAAACAACAAGGAGCAAACAAAATGAACCAAAACCAAAACAACCAACTCACCGAAATCAAGAAGCAAAGGGCGAGGATAATTCATGCCAAGATCGCTATGAACACGAAATAAATTTAACAAACGGTGATCCAAACTAGATGAAATTATGAAAAATTAATATTACACCATGAAAGAAGATGCAAACCACGCTCCGAGGTAGATATATAAACAATGCTTAGAACCTAACCAATGCCATCAGATCCGCTGGGGAGGGTGGCGCGTGTACTGCACGCACCGCTGACGAAGGTGTCATCCAACGCCCTTCTTCCTCCATCGTGTTTCCAAACCCTTGATCTGCGCAATCCACGCTGAAAATTCAACGCAACACCATGCACAGCGGCGCGTACATCCATGCGCCATCGCCGTAGAGGCGCGTTGGCAGTGGGGGTAGTGCCGATGGCCTCGACTTCGGCCGATCTACAAGTGGGTGTTGTTGCATTGTTCAGGTGGTGGCGCAAGGATGGTGGATGACGCGGATCTCATCATTTGGCCACCTAGTGAACGACGAACCGTGGGAGAATATTGTTGCGAACATTAAAAATAACCCAAAATGTATGAACGCAAAAGTTTATGGACAATTGCACCCACTCATGCGCAACTTAAGAGTCATGTTGATCACAAAAGTTTTTAGCCGGATAGTAGGTACATCAATGGTGTGTAGGTTTTTGGACACAATTTGGGGCAAGCAAATCTTAGTCATAAAACACATTAACTTATACCATTTTCTAAAAATTGTACATGATCCAACTTAAAGCTATTTGACAAGATAAAATGCGGACTAAATTAGCAAATCCGAAACTACGTAAACTGACATAAACTAAACAAAATAACCAACAAAGGAATTTTAGGAGAGAACATATCCATGAGCATCAAGGAAATGAAGTTTGCTTTGGTACATATTTTATGGTGATCATCTCCATGTCACTCAAACAATTGGTTCGCTATATCTTGCCTAAAACAGAAATCTCTCTTGAAATAAAATTACAATAGTAGCATAACCAATGGAATGAATAAAACATGCAACGAGTGGAAAAAACATTGAGATACCAGACTGGACCACAAACCACTTGTGTTGAGTTCATAGATATACGGATTACAACTTGACAGTTTTTAAAAATTAAACATGATCCAACTTCAAGCTAATTGCACAGAGAATAATCAGAATAAATTAAGCACATGTCTGCCTACGTACACTAACATATAATGAATATATTAAGCATTTGAAGGAGATCAAAAGCAAAGCGTACACACCTCACGGGAAACAGATGAATAAATCAGTAACTACTCCTTAACATATGGTAAGCAAAATGACCAATCAAAAAATCAGCCTGTATGAGGAAAAGAAGCTATCTGCATACATGAATGATACATCATAACAAATGTTACCAGTTATTAAATTGGCACAAACCATTGATATGTTATTATTTTAATTCAACCAGATTTTGGCAATGTATAGTTCAACATTATTTCACAAACTGATTGTTATATTTGCCACATGTAGGGACCAACCTAAATCTATTATAACTTAACAGTTTTCAAGAATTAAACATGATTGAACTTAAATATAATTGAAAACAGAAAAATCGGATCAAATTATAATAGCAGCACAACCAATGGAATGAATAAAACATGCAACAAGTGGAGAAAAAACTTTGAGATACTAGAATGGACCACAGACCACTTGTGTTGAGTTCATAGATATACGGATTACAACTGAACAGTTTGCAAAAATTAAACATGATCCAACTTAAAGCTAATTACACAGAGAATGTGCGGAATAAATTATGCAGATGTCAGACTACATACAGTAACATATAATGAATATATTAAGCATTTGAAGGAGATAAAAATCAAACCGTACACACCTCACTGCAGCATGATATTATCAACAACCCAAGCAATCTGAGAAGCACTAGCAAAGAAATTCTATAAGTACACGAATGAGCAGCCCCTGAATAATGTTGACTACTTAGGTAAACGATCGTGATAATTGAAATTATACACCCTTGACATTGACCTATAAGTGGGAGCAAACAGCTTGCTTGCGTACATCAGTGATGTGTAGGTTTCGGAACACAATTTGGGGTACGCAAAGCTCAGTCAAAAAACACAATGACATATAACATTTGTAGAAAATTGTACATGATTCAACTTACAGCTAATTGACCAGATAAAAACCCAAAATAACTTAATCAAACCCTAAACTACATAACCTACTATAAACTGAACACAATAAGCGAACAAAGAAAGGGAGAGAGTATCAATGAATCATTCCTACACCCATGTGACAAGATTGAGGAAATATAAGGGAAAATATCAACATCATAGTCAAACAAAACAAGTTGGCAATTTAAAAACTCAAACACAAACAACAGGTGGGCCTTGCCAAGATCAGTATATTTAGAACTGCATGCACCAACTTGGGTTATGTTGCTCCTATGTGCTTATTCCACACACACTCCCCATGGATTATTGACAATGGAGAACCCTTCCTCAAAACCAGAACCCCCTAATAAGGCCTCCTTTGTCCTTGACTCTTAACATTTTCCCCCATTTCAATAACCCCAGCCCAACAAGAATAACAACAGAACTCAAGGCTGATTCCACGATTTTGTGGTCAAGACAACGCATACACACAAAGACATCAAAATCTCAGAACAAGTTAGCTACATAAAACATTAATGCAAGCAGATATTCAACTTACAGATCTAGCATTTTCAAATTATCAGGGATAAACATCCAGGAATCTACAATTAATTGCTTACTAAAGAACAACATATAACGAACACTGGAACATATTGAGTGTCTTCATAAAAAAAAAAGGTTCCGTCAATGGTGAAAACACTATTCCCTTTCTCAAACACACGTACATCTGACCTCAACCTGGAACAACGACAAAAAAATACAGGAGAAATAGAGGACCCAACCAAAAAAACACCACCGAGCCAACAAGATGAACCATGACCAAATCCACCAGATCACCAAAAACAAGAAGCAAAGGGCGAGGATAATTCATGCCAAGATTGCTATGAGCACGAAATAAATTTAACAAACGGTGGTCCAAACCAGATGAAATTACGAAAAATTAATATTACACCATGAAAGAAGATGCAAACCATGCTCCAAGGTAGATATATAAACAATGCTTAGAACCTGACCAATGCCATCAGATCCGCTGTGGGGGGTGGCGCGTGTACTGCACGCGCTGCGGACGAAGGTGTCGTCCAACGCCCTTCTTCCTCCATCGTGTTTCCAAACCCTTGATCTGCCCAATCCACGCTAAAAAATTCAATGTAATACCATGCACAACGGTGCGTACATCTACGCGCCACTGCCGTAGAGGCGCGTTGGCGGTGTGTGTAGTACCGATGGACTCGGCTCCGGTCGATCTACAAGTGGGTGTTGTTGTATTATTCAGGTGGTGGTGCAAGGGTGGTGGACGACGCGGATCTCATCATTTGGCCACCTAGTGAACGATGAACCGTGGGAGAATTGTAGATTAGTATGGAGCTTTCTCCTCCAATGATTCCAACAACATCGCCGGTTCTTCACTTACCAGCCCCAAACTCACTTAATCAATCGAACACAGACGGCAAAATCAGCAAAACTATTCGAGGGTCAGTGAACGGTTTAGAGGTGACCGATAGTAAAGGTTGAATGAATGTTGAGAGGTAAGAGCAAGTAGGTGGGGAGGATTAGAGGAGAGCGAGAGAGAGAGCGTGTTGCAGTAAGAGAGATAATGTCGGTGTTAATGGTGGGAGGCGCTTGAAAACTAGGGGGGTGTATTTATCTGGGGGTTGCTGCAATAACCCTAAAATCTAGTCCAAAAGCTTCTTCACTCTTTTGTTTTGGATATCATCACCCTTATTTTATAAATAAAAGGTAACATCACTAATTTATTGAGTTAACTAGCATACACCCCCTTCATATTTCACTAAATAATATTCCTAACACATAGTTTTTGAAATTAATATTTAACCTCCTTCAAATTAAAAATAATTATCATTTTCCACCCAAAAGTACCAACATAAGGGGGTTACACAATAAAATATTTCCTGCACAAGATAACAAATTCAGTAATCGGGAAGTTCAAACAATGATTCCTAAAATTGTGGGCTAAATGGAGGTATTTGATAGTATTTCTTAATCTACTAAATTTATTAGGTCATATCATCACCTAACTACTTAATTTTTGACATATCATATCTTATAAGCAATGCTTTTGTCATCTTAACCCGAAGTTGCATCATTCGAACTAGCACATGTGTTAAATTTCTTTTCCCGTTTGATTTGCCCCTTTTCAGTCTATTAATGTGCATACATTAGAGGATGACATATTTTTGATATGATGGATATCGTTCTTTTATTATTTCACTTATCTATATCTAACACTCTCCCATTTCCCTTTCGCTATTAATGTACTACTACACAAAATACATACACATTACTCCAATAAATAAATAAAAAATACATCAAATGTGTAAACAATAAATGTAAGGCTATAACATATGATTGCAATAACGACATCAATTAGAATACAAATATTTACTAGAAATAAACAACGCACTGCACAACCCAATATAGCATCAGAAAAAATTGGTACGCATTTACACAATAACAACATTTAAAAAAAGTACAGAATGAATAGATATATGTAATACATTATAATATTGTGGGGTTGGAATATCCAAACAATATCTACATATGTGGCTTTGTCTATATAAATTATTTATTTGGAACAACATAACACAATTTGAAATCTTGACATATACCTATCTTTCCAATAAAAATTATTGGATTAATGTACTTGCAGCAAAATTGAACACTTTCAACATTACACAAAACCATTGTATTTTACCTGTAATCAAATTTATGACCAAAAAGATTTTAACTTAAATCTATTGAGCATTATAACACGTATACTTATTACATCTAGACAGAGCACTGTAAAAGCCAAAACTTTGATTTGTATTAATGCGAACAATAATACAAAATTGATAAATACTAATACAATAAATACATCAAGCAAGTACATAATAAATGGAAGGGTATAATACATTATGTTCTTCTTCGGTATGAATAAGCACCCAATAACCATGTAGGTTAACATCTTATTCAATTTAAAACAATGCAACTTAAACATCTTATTCACTTTTATAAAGATTTCATATACTACACCACTAATGACATCTATTTCAAGACTATGAACCTTCCAATCATTTAATTGGGTCCATGTTCAAGACTTACGTAATATACATATGCACTTACCTTTGCGCATACATAATGAACACATACACAACTAAAAATTCATTAAACATTGACAAAGAAGTCATCCTCCGTGCGTGTGTGTCACTACGCATAACACCACACAGACGTACTTTTCCAATTCACCAATAACTTATGTTTTCTTTCATACATACACACACACACACACACACACACATACACACACACACACACACACACACACACACACACACACACACACACACA
>JACYFF010031955.1:55944638-55980634 GCA_017589665.1 Selenicereus undatus
CACACACACACACACATATATATATATATATGTGTGTGTGTGTGTGTGTGTGTGTGTGTGTGTGTGTGTGTGTATCTTTTTATGTCAATTTACATAATCAGGCAACCCAACTAGACCTTACAAATGGGTCATTCGGTTCGGGGTGCAGGTCGGGTTAAGTTCAGGTCGGGTGATACTTCGAGTTAAGTGACATTTCGGGTCGGTTGGGTTTGGGTCAGGTGAACTTCTGTTCGGGTTGATTGCGAGTTAACTAATTTTTGGTCCAATACACTTGACGTGTGAAAACAAGCAACTTCGTAGAAAATTTCGGGTCGGGTATGGTTCGGTTCAAGTCCGTTCGGGTTTCAAGTCCACTTTCGAGTAAGCATATTTCGGCTATCGGGTTGGGTATTGGTTCGGGTCGTTCGGTTCGAGTTTTGGCACTCGGGTCAGTTTTGTGGATTCTTAACCCAACACCTAAATTTACCGAATATATTTGTTTCAACAACTCATCTAAGCATCTATCTCTTAATTGCCAAATTAGAACACGTTGTCTACTACCTAAATAGATATTCACTACATAAATCGTTATCTGCTATCCAAATTACTAATTTTATCGAACAAGACCTTAGTCAAAACACCATCTATTCTGACTTTAATCGTTCAGTAAATTAACGTTCCACACCAAAAGAGCAGCATCCAACCTAGCTGTTGTGAACGGTTAGCTCTATTAAAGGTCATGTTCGGCAAAATTAACTGTTTAGCTAGCGGATAGTGGTTCAGGTGGCGGATAGCTATTTAGATAGCAGATAACGTTTTCAATTTAGCTGTTAGCAGATAGCTATTTAGATGAGCGGTTTAAACTAATGTGTTCAGTAAATTTAGCTGTTAGGCTAGCTGATTAATGTAAATTGACATAAAAAGGATATAGGTAATTTCCAAAGATAAAATTTGTAAATGATATTTTTTTGTTAAAAACTATGAAACGCTAGTTTTAAATGTCAAAACGTTAATACTATTAGCTTTTAAAAAACGATGCTTAAAACGCTAAACGCTACTTGAAATGCTAGTCAAAACACTAATTTACCGAATACTAAAAATTAACTAATTAGGGCGTGCTTGGGAACAATGTCTTGGGTAGCGCTTAGCGTTTTGATTAAGTCAATACACTCATTATGTAATTTTTAGTGTTCGGTAACATATTATTTTGACTAATATTTCAAGTAAAGTTTAGCGTTTTAGGCAGCGTTTCTGAAAAGATAATAGTATTAACGTTTTACATTCAAAAGTAGCGTTTCATTTTTTTTTTCCAAAAATAAGCTTTGAAAATTATACATATCCTTTTGTGTCAATTTACATTAATCAGCTGACCCAACAACTAAATTTACCGAACACATTTATTTCGACTGCTCATCCAAACAGCTATCCACTAACAGCTAAATTAGAAACGCTATCCGCTCCCTGAACCGATATCTACTACTTGAACCCTATCTGCTACTTGAACCACTAATTTTGCCGAATAGGACCTTAGTATATTGACTTGATCAAAACACTAAATGCTACCCAAAATATTGTTGCCGAACATGGCCAAAGTTTCCTCCCGATGGGTAGCGTTTGACTTTGCAATTTCCAACTTGGTAAATGTGCGTTTTACGGAATTGCCTTTATTAATGTTTTATCTGTTCAATTGTATACATAGAAATATGGAATAATGGTAGATGAATGCCATGTTATTGTCTGGATTTATTTGCTGAGAGAGTTCTTTGGTTGCAACTACAACTGCACACTAGAATGACTAGTCTTAGCAATAGTTATTAATTAGGAAACCCAAATATAGTTGAATTCTGTTTGTTTCATATTTAAGATAGAGTTGTATTCTACTTACTTTACGAGTTATAGATCTGATTATATTCTGTATATTTAGTTTCCTCATATTTGTATGATTTGTCAATCTTCCTAATATAAATATCACGGCTAAGGAGAGCAATCGTAGAGCATGGAGTTTTCTCTAAAACTCAAATTCTTCACGGTATCAGAGCTAACGAAATCCTAACCTGGGACTGGGCCTATTCATTATTCGGTCCAAATTCGGACCGAACCGAAGATCGGTCTGGACTGGACTGAACCGAATAAATTCGGCCTAGTCTACGGTCCACAAATTTTTTTTATTCAGTCTTTGGTACGATCCATTCTGGACCGGGGACTGAATAAAAAAAAATTGAAAACTGACTTTTTACTTGCTTAATTTCAATTTTCTTTTGCACCTTATGATTTCTCAAATGTTCAAAAATATTGATTTCTGTTTCATGGTGGAAATATGTTGAAATGTTTCATATTGAAACAAATATAATATGTCCATATCGTAAAATTTGTTAGTGTGACAATTCAGTCTGGTCCAGTCCGGTCCTTGACTTATATGGTTCGGTCCACGGTCCATAACTTTTCTCTCATTCGGTCCTCGCTCCAACCCGATCGGGTCAGGTCCGCTTCGGGTTTGGACCGATGAACACCCCTACCTGGGACTTTGTTCGTTTCATATTATGAGTGGCGCAGACAAGAAAGACACACCCAAATCAAGTCTCAACATGAATGACCCTGCTTCACCTTGTTATCTAACTAGTGTAGACCACCCATGAAATGTGGTCTCTCCCGTGATTCTTAATGGAAAAAATTACATTAATTGGGTTCAAATCGTGACGAATGCTCTTAAATCTAAGCATAGGTACTATTTTGTTGATGGAATTCTCACCAAGCCAGCAAGCGATTCCCCATAAGTTCATGCCTGGGAGAAGAATAACCTGATGGTCATTTCTTGGTTATACAATATCATTGAAAAAACGCTCCATGGGTTAGTTGCTTATGCATAAAAGGCAAGCGAAATATGGATAGATCTGAAGGAGCGATATTCACAGAGTAATGAAATCTGAATTCACCAATAAAAACAAGAGATTACACTCACAAAACAGGGGACTCTCTTTACAAACGAATATTTCACTAAGCTTAATGAGTTATGGGACAAACTTTGTAATAACCGGGATTCTGAATCTGGGGCTAACTGTTTGGGTTAATGTTTTCGTTAACTGTGTTCTATTTAATTGGTCATGCTAGATTAATTATTTGTGCACTAATTAGGAGTAATACGTGTAAGGAATAATTTTATTAATTTTCTCGATTAAACTATGTAATTGTATGAAATTAGTGAGTTCGTTGAAATTTAAGCCAAGGTGTAATCACGCGGACTTAACAAGTCGTGTGAGGACATTTGGGATCGAGATTAGGCGAAATCAGGTGAATTAGGACCAAAGGCGGTTTGATAAATGAGATTAAAACATCCAAAACAAAAAATATATACATATATATAATGAGATTTAAAAAAAAGAACCAAAAAGGGGCTGAAGGCCCCCTTTTCTTTGACAAACACACATGACCGGGGGGGTGAGCTGAACCCAGCGCCGCGACCCTAGCCACGAGATCCAGATAAAGAGATTCGACAGTGAGGCATAACGGCGGACGCCGTCCATAGCGCCTCTATCAACGGCCTCACCCAAGGGACAAGCAGGAAAAAGATCAGAAGGATTTGGGGTTTAGAAACCTTAGCCACCACAAAACCACCAAACACCACCATGTCTCTACCACTGATGGTGGCTGGAATTAACACTTGTCACCATAGCAACGCCCATGGGGAGAGGGCAGCGACTCTGGTTCAGAAAAGTAGTAGTAGCAGTAGTAGCGTGAGAAAGGAAAGATCAAGGGTTTGGGATGGTTGTTTTGGGCCCGACTGTAGCAACAGAAAAGGGGGAAGTTTCCAGGTTCGTGAGCACTTAAATCAGTTCTAAAAGCCCTTAGAACGAGTCCTTAGCTTCGATTCGAGGTGGATTTTTCTCTTCCTTCTAAATTATTAGTCATTTCGAGCGGCTTTTAATGATTATAGGTAGTGCATGCTTTGTTTGTGACTATTATCAATAATTAGAGGAGTTGAGGCTGAAATATAGCAAATATGATGATGATGATGTTGATTCGAGTCTCATGCATGTTGAGTTGATGCGTAGTTTTGCTAACCAGTCAATTTAGGAAATTTTGGAGTAAATTGATTACGCCCTGATGTTGTTGTTAAAATAAGTTTAAATATGCTTTAAATTTTGTTTTGGTGAATACCTATGCATACTATTGTTATGGACATTGATTTTGCGAATTAAACGATTGAACTGTTATGATACTAAACCGCGCTTGGTAGTTGAATGGTTTCACTTGGAACTAATGAGTGGTTTGAGGTTTTTGTGGACGGTGTTGTGTGAGGAAGGAGCCTGGGATTGATATTAATTGCAATCGTGTGAATTGTGTAGTAATTGTTGTATTAGGTAGATTCTGCTGAAATTGTTCCGGTGAAGTGAAATGAATGCGCTATTTGTGAACTCCTCCCCTCTTGAGTTGATCAAATGATGTTATGTGAATTTACTACAAATTTTAGAAGCCTTTAAAAGTTCACTAAAAGCTTATTTTTATAATTTCAAGATGTTTCTAAATGATCATCAGTTGCCTATTTCGATTGCTAAGACATTTGTAGCCTAAATGACCCTAAATCATCGAACTACTCAACTGAATGACTCAGTTAATTGGTCGATAGGTTTAGGGATTTAAAAAGGAAAAGAGTTATGAGCTCGAAAATGTTATGAGGGTTTGGTTTGTATTGTATTTCTTTCTTTTGCGTTTAAAAGATTGAAATGAACTTGAAAAGTGCAACTAAAGATGTTTTATTACGAGGCCTACTTTGAATTATATGCTGGCCAATTATTTAAGTTTTGAATTGCAATTTAGTAGACTCACCATCATCTTAAGAGGTTTCTCATATTGAAAATGAAAGAACCATAAACCATTAAGGGGGTTATGGGTTATTTTGCTAAAAAAGCGTAGTTTTGATTGCGTAGCAACTATTAAAAAGAAGTGATTCGTGACTCACTTGAATGTGAGACTTAAATGTGACAGTGACCCTTTTTAATAACCTAGCTATAATGGTTTAGTACTATTTTAATGGCTAAGATAAGTGCTTTAAGTGGACAAATGATTAAGGAATACACCCAGTTTGCGGGAACCCTAATGCCTAGGTAGATAGACCCAGAAGTGGAAACCCTAGAAGACTCTGATGAGAGTAATGGTCCAAAATATGTTATGCCCCGGGGATAATTTGATCCATGAGTGACGATCTTCCCTAACCAACACATTATAAGATCTTATCCTTGAATAAGACATTTCCTTGATATATGAGAAAACGATTTGAATCCTTACCATTGTGGGTATTTCAAGAACTTTTAAAAGGTATATGAGCCTTAAGGGGGTTGGTTTGAATTATAAGTGATTCTTTAAAAGTAAAATGAGCTACTATGTTTCCAAAAAACGTGACTGAAAGCTTTTTCACCCTATCTTTTTCATTTTACTCGGCTATGTGCTTGAATGCCTGTTTCTAAGGGAGTTTGGTAATTAAAGACGTAGTTATGAGCTTGAGTGACTTGGTGTAAAGCTTGGAGGTGATGGTTTCCTTCGGGGGATTTTGTTGCCTAATATGATAGTAGTATATAAATGTTGTGTGATGGCTACTTAATACTATTGTCTACAATTGTTTTGGTTTTCAAGGAGGTTGGAAATACTCACTGAGTGTGTGGTAGCTCATCCCTCTCTATTTTCCCTTTTCCAAGGTCTTCGATCTGAACCGTAGAAGTCGATTTATGTATGCCAAGTTAGAGTCTCCCCTTGCTTCGAAAGAGGTGTCATGCGTGCACATATATTAGTAGACTTACTCGTTAAATGGTATAATATGATGTATCCCTAGAGTTGTAAATGTACGTAAACAAAGTACTCTAGTTCATGTATTACACATTGTTTAGAAGTCGTTCATGTATTGCACATTAGTTAGCCACCTTTCGTTGAAATTGTTTATATTTGGATGTAAACCCCAGTACTCCGGATATGTAATCCAACGAGTTGTATATTTTATTTTCTTTTTTATTATTGAGCTTTATTGTTTGGTATACTCCGGGCGAGTGACCCGTAGAGTTATAGACTCCGTGTGTAACCGTTGAGCTTGTTTTGGTGTTCTTTATGCTTTTATTCATTGCAAGGATCTAATATAAGGCTTTAAGCTTAGGAAACGGTCAATTTTTAGGCGAAACTCTATCCATTTTTCCCCAGAATTTAAGAAGCTACTAACACTTCTAGTCCTAGGGCTGGGGGGGTTACAGATGGTATCAGAGCAAGGTCCTACAACCACAAGATGTGACTTGAGTCTTGCATTTCATATAGTTATCTTGGAATGTGCTTATGATGATGTGATATATGCCATGCTTTTGTGTGCAAATGTGGTTTTAGTATGAACGTTTGTGCGTTTAGTTAGCTATGTGTGGCTTGAGTGAGCTAATTGATTGAGTGGATGAACCATTTGCTAGAGTATAAGCTGAATAACTTGTATTCTCGTGAATGAGCTAACTGTTTGCTCAATAACGATTGTTTTGCATATGCACCTTATTGATTTAAATCAAAAGTTTAAGGTACGTTTAGTTTGAATTCAAATGAATGTAAAAGTCTTAACTCTAAGCTAATTCTTTCCCCTTAAGTACGATTTGGTCCGTGGGTCCCATAATAGAGTGAGTAGACGTACTCAATGGTTGGTCGAGAAAGGGGTAGAGGCAGTTAAACTATTCTCCTTTCGAAACCTAGAGACTTGAAATTTAAGGTCCTTCCTAAATACCGAGTTAAGGTTTTTCGTTCTGATTAAAAGACCTTTGTAATTATATGGTTAGGCCTTACTGTTGCATTTGAAGATTTGCATTTGCTTTATAATTGTTCGTCTTAAATTTATACAGCAAGTGCACGGTGTAGCTGTAGCTAGCACACGGCAAGTACGGATCGTATTCCACAGGGAACTTGATTCCAATTACTAGAACTAATTAGATTACTCAATCTAGGTGATCACAATTGTTGATTAAGAATTAAGCAAAGGGAAATTCTAACAACTAAGTAGTGAAATAAACAGCAGAATGAGAAGCACCTAGATTGGAATTAACAGCACAACTATACCAGTGAATCAATTATTAATCCCGCCAAATAAACCCAAACATGCATTATGAGTGGATAGATCGTCAGTTAGGCCCATCTTCTCCCTCTCTCAAGGGTCGAAGACTAATCCTACAACTATAGTCACCTATTTTCAATGGACTAAAAGCGGAAGGATTATAAGATTTACAATCTCGAATCCCAATTAGAATCCTAACTATTCTCATATTAAAATCCTAATTGTCTACTAAGTCGCACTAAGTAAAGGTTTCGTCTCTCAACGTTCTCCTAAACTCTAATAAAAATGGATGAATGCTCTTTCTAGCAATTCATCGAGCATGTGGCGTGCATAGTAGAAATCGCAAACAAACAAGGAGAAAGTAAGGGTTGGGGCTAATCCATAATTCAACAACGCATAGTCGGCATTAATCCCAACCCAAGTTGGGAGATTTAGCCTAGAATAATCTTTTTAACAATAACCACAACACTCAATCCAATAACCATAAAAAAACCCTAAAATATTCAAGAACAAGAGAGGAGAATTGAGAGAAAGGAACCTGGAATTAATCGAATGAATTAAAGGTAGAACAAACTTCAATCCAATAGCATTATCCAAAAGCATGAAATAAACTTTGAATGAAAACCTAAAAATTGCCTAAGAGCAAGTATGAGGAAAGAAAACTGAATAATGCACAAAATAACCCCAAGGAAAATTTAAGTCGCGACGCGGGATAGGGGAGGCATGGTTGTGCTACACGACACGGCCAGACCGTGCCAACAGGTGACACGTGGTAGGGTCGTGCCACATTGCTGGCCGGCTGGTCGTGCCACCTTCGCGTAGCATAAGCGTGCTATCCGGCAGGGGGTCCCCTGTGTTCGATCTTTGGGGCTTCCGTGCGACGTTGAGTGACCTTTTTAGCGGCTTTAAACTCGTCTCCTTAGCACTCCTTTCTGCTAAATAACGTCCATCTTTCCGTTCTTTCGACAAAGTCCATGAAAGTACAGAAAGACGTTGTATGAGTAAAATGTACGCTAAAGGAGGCCGATTTGACCCTTTCTTAACAAGATTGAATGTGAAAGCGCGGGAAAAAAGAAGTCCAATAGGGTCAAAATAGAGGTTTATCACTCCCCCATGCTTATCTCTTGCTTGTCCCCAAGCAAGACTAGCTCATGAAATACCAAAAAGGGAGATAAATCTCCGTCCACGCTCCTCCTCAGGCAAGAGATGAACGATTAATAGTCCAAGATAAACTATACATTAAAGGTGGCCAATTTAAAGTGTGAAACATCCTAAACAAGACTCATGCATCAACATTCATAAATCACCCTACCCAAATGCAATACATCAATCACCCCAATATTGAAGCATATAGCAAGACAAGACCTTTCTAAATAAGTGCTGAGCATGTGAGACCGGTAGTACCTCACTTTTTAGGATAAAGTGGAACACTCCCCTCAATATGTTTAGAATACGTAACAGGGTGCACTCAATACTCTATCCAATCAAGCAAACTACCATAAGCCTGGTAGAGTTCTCAATTCTCCACCACCAAATGCAAAGTGCAATATGCCAATCAAGAGGACTTGTAAAGGGATGTAATGGGGCCAAAGGCAGAGGGTGAGAAGTGGAATAAATTTGGGAAGAGTATAGCTAATAGTCAAAAGACGATGGAGCAAAAAACACTTCCACAACTAATGTCGGAACAACAACTTCACACCACAATTGAAAATTGAGCAACAAACCCCACAAAAACCTCAAGGGAGGAGTTAAGCAATCTTATCGCATTACCCTCATGCCAATCACTTCATTCACAACTTTTCTATTTCTTTCTTTTCTTTTCCTTTCCGTTTTTCTTTTCTTTTTCTTTGCTTCCTCTTTTTCATCATTTCTATTTCTTTTCTTTGAAAGGAGAAAGGTATGTGAATGGCATGGGAAAACACAAACTCGAATCACAAATCCCCCCCCCCCCCAAACAAGCCACTAATAACGTACCCAAGGTGAACTAACCTTCAAAGCAAACCCAACTCAACGTGGAAGTGTTGCTCCACTAGACCTTGACAAGGATATAGAGAATATCGATAGGCCAAGCGTGTAGTGTGTAGGGGGCAACAACAAAGAAAAGGGGAAAGGCACAAAGGGCTAGCAAAGAGGGTAGTACATATTAATGGGTGGCTTTTTGGCTCATGTGGCTGAATGGAACAAGAATTGCCTCAATCATATTAACACATACACATGCTAAATGCGATTTCAAAGATAATAAGATCAAGTTCTAGAGATGCAATCCTGGATGAGTCACACATGAAGGAAAGTACGAGACTATATGCAATGAATAGTCATTAGGCTCAAAGTCTCACAGGTAAGTCTACCACAGTCTAACAACTTACTCCAAGGTATGTCCCACTTATCAAGGTCAATCAAGCCAGGTCACATGAATCTCAAGGGCAATATGACATACAACATAGGGCATGGGAAATACAGAAGGCAATGTTAGAGCACAATTCACAAAAGTTCACACCATAACGGGCCACACTTCAACACACAACTCAACCAGATCAATCAATCACCACCCCTAGTGTTCTCTTCATAAGAGGGGTTTTCGCACACATTTGTTAAAAAGCAATAAATCTAACTAAGAAAGCGATAAAGGAAATAAGGGGAAACGAAGATAAGGGCAAGAAGTAGTACCTGAAAATCTTAAAGAAGCCCATCTCGATCACTTCTCCTTTTGAGATGCAAAATCTAACCTATATGCTCTAAGCTACATGTTCTAATAAACGGAAAATGTAAAAACAACCTAGTGAAACTATATGATGTCGTATCTATATGATGCAAATCCAAGTGATGTCATTCATCCCGCGCCCCAAGTCCCTTGTCCAAAGAGCTGTAAGCTCACCCCCCATGCTTCAGATGTTCATTGTCCTCAATGAAAAGGACAAAGAGAAAGCCAAGGAAAGTGAGAACTAATAGCGCCTAGGGCGAAAAAAAGGGTGGGTGAGCGGGAAAGAAAAACATACTTTTTTGTTTTTTTTTTCAAAAGCAAGTAAATGCTTGGATTGCCTCCCAAGAAGCGCTTGTTTAAGGTCCTTAGCTTGACCCTTACCTCCAAATAGTAGACGGTAACGATGTGGGAGGTGGCCTGGGGGGGTGTAGAAATGTGAAGTAGGATCCTCTACCTCCCCAATACAAGTAGAAGTGGTCGCGAAACAAATTGGGACGGCCGCAGAAAAAGTAGAAGAACCTCCAAGCAGTATGTGAGATCCTCCATTTTCATCAAATATCTCAACCCCAAAAACAGCATCGAAGGGGGGAAAAGGGATAGGCTCCTCATAAGGTGAAGGAAGGACAGGCGTTGAAGGCGGTGCGGGAGGAGGAAAACTGAAATCCACCCTCTCCCCACATATAGTGAAGGACACGATGCCTGTCTAAACATCAATCACCGCTCCCGCGGTCGCAAGGAAGGGCAGACCTAAGATGAGTGGGGCCGAAAAGTCCTCATCCATGTCAAGAACGATGAAATCACAGGGGATGAGGAACTTGCCCACCTGGACTGGGACATCCTCCAGAATGTCGACAGGCTGCCTGATGGAGCAGTCTGCTAGCTGAATAGTCATGCTGGTGAGAGTGAGGTCCCGCAGTTGCAGCTTCTTGCAGAGAGAGAACGGCATGAGAGTCACGCTGGCGCCCAGATCGCAAAGGGCTCTCTCAATCTGTATATCCCCTATGCAGCATGGGATAGAGAAACTGCTAGGATCCTTCAGTTTTAATGGCGACTGCCTCTGTAAGGGCGCGCTGCAGGACCCGTCAATAGGAGCCACTGAAGCTTCCCCAAGTTCTCCCTTCTTAGACATGAGCTCTTTCAAAAACTTCAAATGGGCAAGTACGTCTTTGAGAGCTTCCAGGAAGGGGCTGCTGACATAGATTCGGCGAAGGGTATCCAGGAATCGCGCGAATCTAGGTTCAAGCTGAGATAGCTTGGACCATGCCAGTCTCTAAGGGAAAGGCACTAGGGGCTAGTACGTACGAGCGGGAGATGGAGGATTAGGGTCCCCAGCAGAACTTAGATTCTCTTCTTTCTTCTTCCCCTTTATTCCTGTAGAATCAGGAACTGGAACTACGTCCTGGAGAACCATCACCGGGCTCTCCTCTAACCCCTCTCCCATCATGGAGATGACATTGGTGTGACCTCCGGGGTTAGTCTCAGGCTGGCCTGGCAGACACCCCTGAGGCCGAGACATGTGACTCACCTGTTGAGTGATCTAGTCAATCTGTGTGTCCATCGTCTTCTGATGGGCGGCCATAACATTGACCCTAGAGGTCAGTAGGTTGATTGACTCACTAAGAGTCTCGTTGGTCTTGGTTTGGGTCTCTATGAATCACTCCATGAGACTCTCTAGGTGGGACGTGGGTTCAGTGGGAAGGGGAGGAGGGGTGGATTGTAGAGAGCTCTGTTATGAAAACCAGGTGGCTGGACAGAACTCTGGGGGTGAGGGTTGGGGTTCTTGTAAAGAGGATTTGGGTGACTCTTCCAACCCTGGCTATAGGTGGTGGGGTGGGGGTTATTTTGTGGTGGAGGGTTGTAGCTATGGAAAGCGTTGACGTGTTCAATGCTAAGAGGAGCATTGTAACACTCAACGGATGTATGACCATGTACACCACAGGCCTCACAATATGCATAGGCCCCCATTGATGATTCCACAGTAGTGGCTGATGGGGTAGCCACTCTATCCAATCGCTGTGCTAGGGCGTCCACCCTTCTGGCCAGGAGTGTCACAGCGTCCACCTCATGTCTGCCACTGCCCCTCTTGGGGGTGGCTCTCTCACTCAACCAGTGATAATTGTTAGAAGCCATCTCTTCCAACAATGCCTTCGCCGCTTCAATAGACTTGCCCATGAGAGCACCCCCCGTTGTGGCAGCAACAAAAATTTTCACTAACCGCTCTAACCCATTGTAGAAGGTTTGTATTAGGAGCCATTCAGGAACTCCGTGGTGGGGACATTGCCGCTGGAGGTCTTTAAATCTCTCTCAGGCCTCGTACAAGGACTCCCCATCCAGCTGGGTGAAGGATGTGATGTCCGTCCTCAACTTGGCAGTCTTGCCAGGTAGGAAGTATTTGCTGAGGAAAGCCTTTGAGAGAGCCTCCCAGGTGGTGAACGAGTTAGGCTCCTCGTTCTGCAGCTAGTCGCTGGCTCTATCCCTCAGTGAGAATGGGAAGAGCCTTAGTCGAATCGCGTCGATGGTCACCCCGTTGAGTTTGATGGTATCACACATTACAAGGAATTTGCGAAGGTACACGTTGGGGTTGTCCAAGGGGTGGCCACCGAACTGGTCTCGCTCCACAAAGGTGATGAGCGCGGGACTGAGTTCAAAGTTATTGGCTTCGACCGTCGGGTTCACAATAGACGATGTGATACCCGACACTTGTGGAAGGGCATAATCGCGCAACACCCTCTGGTCTTGCCCTGCCATTGCTTTCTTCCTCCTTCTCGCTTCTCCGCTACGCCAGCGAGCTGTTGCTTCTATCTCAGGATCAGATGGGATAAGGTCTTTATCCCTTTGACTCGTCCTGCGTATACAAGGGAAAACACTACCAAGGCGTAAACAGTTTCTAGCAAGAATATGAAGAACAATAAACTAAAAAAAAAGAAAAGCCTAGTATAGAGTACTCGAATCGGTTCTAATATTGGAAGGCACAACTTCCCCGGCAACGACGCCAAAAACTTGTTCGTCTTAAATCTATATCGCAAGTGCACGGTGTAGTTGTAGCTAGCACACGGCAAGTACGGGTCGTATTCCACAGGGAACTTGGTTCCAATTACTAGAACTAATTAGATTACTCAATCTAGGCGATCACAATTGTTGATTAAGAATTAAGCTAAGGGAAATTCTAACGACAACTAGTGAAATAAACAACAAAATGAGAAGCGCCTAGGTTGGAATTAATAGTACGACTATGCCAGTGAATCAATTATTAACCCCGGCAAACAAGCCCCAGCATGCATTACGAGTGGATAGATTGTCAGTTAGGCCCATCTCCTCCCTCTCTCAAGGGTTGAAAACTAATCCTACAACTATAGTCACCTATTCTCATAGGACTAAAAGTCGAAGGATTACAAGATTTATAATTTTGAATCCTAACTATTCTCATATTAAAATCCTAATTGTCTACTAAGTCGCGCTAAGTAAAGGTTTCATCTCTCAACGTTCCCCTAAACTCTAATAAAAATGGATGAATGCTCTTTCAAACAATTCATCGAGCAAGTGACGTGCATAGTAGAAATCGTAAACAAACAAGGGGAAAGTAAGGGTTGGGGCGCTAATCCATAATTCAACAACGCATAGTCGACATTAATCCCAATCCAAGTTGGGAGATTTAGCCTAGAATCATCTTTTTAACAACAACCACAACACTCGATCCAATAACCATAACAAACCCTAAAATATTCAAGAACAAGAGAGGAGAATTGAGAGAAAGGAATCTGGAATTAATCGAATGAATTAAAGGTAGAACAAACTTCAATCCAATAGCATAATCCAAAAGCATGAAATAAACTTTGAATGAAAACCTGAAAATCGCCTCAGAGCAAGTCTGAGGAAAGAAAACTTAATAATGCACCAAATAACCCCAAGGAGAATTTAAGTCGCGACATGGGATAAGGGAGGCACGGCCGTGCCAGCAGGTGACACGTGGCCACATTGCTAGCCGTCTGGTCGTGCCACCTTCGTGTGGCACGGGCGTGCTATCCTGCAGGGGGTCCCCGTGCTTGATCTTTAGCGCTTCTGTGCGACGTTGAGTTACCTTTTTCCCAGCTTTAAACTCGCCTCTTTAGCACTCCTTTCTGCTAAATAACGTCCATCTTTCCGTTCCTTCGACAAAGTCCCTGAAAGTACAGAAAGACGTTGTATGAGTAAAATGTACGCTAAAAGAGGCCGATTTGACCCTTTCTTAACATGATTGAACGTGAAAACGCGGGAGAAAAGAAGTCAAATAGGGGCTAAAATAGGGTCAAAATAGAGGTTTATCAATAATAATGTTCGAACCTCGTTCTAAGAGCATAAGTTTCTACGTGTAACTGGATGTTTCGAATACCTACATGCCAAATGCATACGTTGCTCGATAGTTAATGATGAGTTGTTAGTAAGTACTTTTTGCTTGTCTTAACTAAAAGTTCTTTTAGACGATACCCCTTTTTACGTGAATTCTCCATAGCTAAGAGAACTAAGTGAGAACTTAATATACATGCATGTCAATATGGGTAGTTTTTGTATAAGTGATTATTCTAAGCCTTCCGTATACTTGCTCGTGATACATATATGTGGTCTTAATATGGATGTGTTAATTGCATAGAGAGTCCTCTTTGTTTCCCAATATGTAACTACTATTCCTCTTGAGTCAACTAGGCATTATGCTCATCGTGGCATGGAATGTTATTCTTATTACAGGATTGATAGTGTCTTGGCCATATCAACCCCAGCACACCTAGTACGGAGATAAGAGAAAAAACCTAACAGACTTTAGAATTGTTATACTGCATGCATCATCTTGTTACCTCCTGGGGGAAACGATCCATACTTTTCCAACATCTTGTAAACTTTAACACCAAGTGCGGAAACCAAGAATCACTGTAGGAGATTGAACTGCCCCTTCGTATCACTAGCTCCTAAGACTCCTACGACCACCCTACAAAAAACAAGTGTCATAACGCCTTAATGTATGTCTGTAAGGCCATTAACGCCGTTGTTAGCTTATCGATCACTAGATCCTAATAATTTGGACAAACCTCAAGGCATACCCTTGATCCTAGGTTTTAAATGAGGGTTGCACTCATGTATACTCATCTAGATGTCCTTCCGTGGGACGTTATGGTTAATTTATGTGTTTTGAAGCATTAGCATAACATTGTGCATAATGTAAAGGTCATGGAAGCCCATATAGTTACTTAGGTTCATCATGCATGGTCATCCGAGTGTCTTGTGAATAAATTGTTTAGTAAATGCACTTCTTGGTGTTTGCTTGACTTGAGTTTGGTTTGGCATGTGACTGAATTAGCCAACTGATTTAACTTATGTCATTTATAGCATGGTGTGACCTTGGAGTCGTTATTTGCATTCCATGAATTCTTTGATCTCATGTTATAGTTGAATAACTGCATACACACGTACTTAAAGCATGATGCAGCGACCATAGGAACTTGCATTTGCATATTCTTGCCCTTGTATTCTATGTTTGATGGGATGACATACTAATATACCATGCTTATAGTTGAATTCTCAACTCTACACCCATCAAAGAAGTTATGCTAGACAATGACTAACATAGATCGTATAGGTCCAAAGACATGACGTGATTAAATTACCTTGTACTATACCCTATGCGATGAATTTCATGTATTGCACAGTGGTTTTCATTGGGGGAAAAAAAACCTTAGGATTGTACCTTCATTGCATGTTATGTTTGTTAATATTGTTGTCCTATTATATTAAGGCTATCCTGCATAGACATTTCCTTTATGAGTTTTCTGGTTGCTGTGTTATCATCCTATGATCATTTGATATTAGAAATTGGAATTGTCTATCTAAGTGCTTGTTATGATCCTCGCAAGGGGAATGATAACGCACTAGTGTGCTCATAGTCATATCGAAATATATGCTGACAATCGAGTTACGAGACATGTGTGCTGATGTGATTAATAAAAATACATGTCGTTATGCGACTTAGTTCCACTAGGGGAGTATACCTCTAACACTCTAATTGGGATACTAAGGGGCCTAAATTTAAGTCTATGAGCCTCGCATCATATTGCATATTTCCATGATTCAGAAATAACTAGTTATAAATGAGACTCGAAGGTAGAACATTGTGTTAGCTAGGACATAAGTGCAATACTTGATGCATGAACTTGGCAGTAAATCTAGCACCACTAAGAAAACACCTACTCACCTTCCTCAATCAGCTAATGTGCGAAATGTACAAGAGTTCCCCATGTCTTTACTACCATTGTATACATTTCTACTATATCATAAACTACCCGAGTTACTTCCTTACTCATCAATGATAGCTCCATCGCCTGATCGCTCATAGTTGCTTGCCACATGCCTGCTAAAACCATTGCCTATTGCTTGTTCTTGGCTTCAGATGCTAAGGTGTTACACCTATTTAATGTGATTACGACATTGAATGTCCTATGAGGTTTGTTGCTATTGATGCAATGCTATGTGAGACTATGTGATGAGTGTCATGTACTCTATGGTAGTTTTCATAGGAAATCCTAGAGTTGTACTATGTTAGTCATTATGCTTGTTGTTGTTGCTAATTTACTATATCGTGATTATTGTACATGACCCTACCTAAATTATAGATGCCTTGTTGTTGAGTCGTCATGCTGCCATTCTGCGTATAATCATTACTATGCTTCAAACCCAATATCAACGCTTACTTGCCTATGAGCATAACCATTCATTTGTATGAATCAGTGACTTAAGAGACAAACAATTCCAAATGGGGACCCTAGGAAAAGTCTCCCCACCCTCAAAACCATCACAATTATTTTGTCTACTTGTCTTTTAACTATGCATACGAGTCGAAAATCACCCACTTTGCTAAGTAGAACTGTCAAGTTATTTACGTAGTAGCTCTAAGCAAATACTTAGTGGACTTCCTTCTTAACGAAAACTATAAGTTTCCTAGTGGCGATGCTCAAATGAAACCACCCTTCACCACCCTACCTTGGTAGTTGAACTGCCATGGAATGATAGTTAAACTATATGAAGGCATTGATAGACATGCGGATTGTGTACGAACATATCATAACCAAGAAACCATGTATCTACCTCCCGTAAACAACTTATGTTTGGACCTCTACTGGACGTTTACACCCATCAACTTAGATTCTTACCTTAGCATTTCCTTTTCAAATTGTTCCTATCAACATGTAATGCTGGTTCATGTTACTTGTGATTCTTAATCTTCGGTGTGCTATGTTGTTGACCTTACGTGATGTCAATGTGATTTCAAGTGCTACTTCAAGTTCCATCATTGTTGATGTGATGTAATATGATGTCTCTGCTACTTTAGTGTGATGTGGTAGCTTCCTTGTTGATTTATTTAACCTTAAAGTGATTTGATATCTTCATACTTTCGAATGAACCTGGCTAAGTTAACCGCCTTCATTTGACCTTGACATGTCCTGTGTAAGTTGCCATGAATAAAAGTCCTAAAAGTTAGCTGGGATTGATGTATAAACATAGGAATGTCGGTTGCATATGTTTTCCTCTAGTTAATTGCTTGCTATATGTGTGTTAGATGAGTTCATGTTGCTTATGATTCTTAGGCTTGAGAATGCTAAGTTGTTGATTTTATGCAATGTCATTGTACTAAAGTATGCTACGTGATGCTATGTGATGTCCTTATTACTCTAGTGTATTATAGGGGTCTCCAGGCTAACCGTTTAGATCCTAAAAGTGATTTGGATTCATGTCTTAGAATGAAACTACCTCTGTATGGCCTTGAGATGCTATGGCCCAATTGTCATACCTTTAGATACCGATTCATAACGATGCATATACATAGAATTGTTGTTCACTATGCAAATAGGACCTACATAATTGAGGGTCTGTGCTCTTTTTTAAATGAGCTTAATATGGTTTTCCAGGCCAACTCATTTGCCCCTCTTCTATGCGATTGACCTCGGCGCCTAAATAGAGTGAGTAGCTTCTCGAAGAGGATTGGCGAGGAGGAGACTGGATGCCATAAGCATCTTTTTCGGTTTAAATTAATTATAAAACAAGATTTCGAATTCTGCTAAGTGTTGTGTAGATCATACCATGTGTATGCACATGTTGTTGATGACTAAACTATAGACCCTAGAATTTTGAGGACAAAACTCTTTTAAGGGGGGAGAATGTAATAACCGTGATTCTTAATCCAGGGCTAACTATTTGGGCTAATGTTTTCGTTAATTAAGTTCTGTTTAATTGGCCATGCTAGGTTAATTATTTGCACACTAATTAGGTGTAATACGTGTACGGGATAATTTTATTAATTTTCATGATTAAACTATGCAATTATATGAAATTAGTAAGTTCGTTGAAATTTAAGTCAAGGTGTAATTATGCGAAATTATGAAGTCGTGTGAGGCCGTTTGGAGTGGAGATTAAGAGAGATCAGATGAATTAAGACTAATGCCTGTTTGGTAAGTGGGATTAAAACATCCAAAACACACACACACACACACACACACACACACACACACACATATATATATATATGTATGTATGTATCTATATATATATATGTATATATATATACGTATATATATATATATATATATATATGTATATATATATACATATATATATGTATATATATATATACACACACACACATATACATATATAAATACACACACACACACATACATATATATATATATATATATAATGAGATAAAAAAAAAACCAAAAAGGGAGCCGAAGCTCCCCTTTTCTTCAGCAAACACACACAACTAGGGGGTTGAGCTAAACCCAGCCCTGCAACCCCAGCCTCGTGATCCACAGAGAGAGAGAGAGAGAGTCAATCGTGAGGCCTAGCGGTGAACGCCGTCCGTAGCACCTCCACCGGCGGCCTCAGCCAAGGGACAAGCAAGAAGAAGGTCAGAAGGATTTGGGGGTTTAGAAACCTTAGCCACCACAAAACCACCAAACACCACCACGCCACTGCCACTGAAGGTGGCTGGAATTAACACCGGTCAACATAGCAACGCCCATAGGGGGAGGACAGCGACTCTGGTTCAAAAATGTAGCAGTACCAGTAGTAGCATGAGGAAGGAAAGATCAAGGGTTTGGGGTGGTTGTTTCGGGCCCGACTGTAGCGGCAAAAAATGGGGAAGTTTCTAGGTTCGTGAGCATCCAAATCAGTCCCAAAAGCCCTTAGAATGAGTCATTAGCTTGGAGTCGACTTGGATTTTCTCTTCCTTCTAAATTATTAGTCATTTTGGGAGGCTGCTAATGATGATAGGTAGTGCATGCTTAGTTTGTGACTGTTATCAATAATTGGAGGAGTTGAGGTTGAAATTTACTAAATGTTATGATGATGCTGATTCGAGTCTCATGCATGTTGAGTTAATGCATAGTTTTACTAACTGGTCAATTTAGGGAATTTTGGAGTAAATTGATTATGCCTTGATGTTGTCGTTAAAATCAGTTTAAATATGCTTTAAATTCTGTTTTGGTGAATACCTATGCATACTATTGTTATGGACATTGATTTTGCGAATTAAACTATTTAACTGTTATGATACTAAACCGCGCTTGGTAGTTGAATGGTTTGAGGTGGAACTAACAAGTGGTTCGAGGTTTTTGTGGACGGTGTTGTGTGAGGAAGGAGTCTGGCATTAATATTAATCGCAATCGTGTAAGTTGTGTAGTAATTGTGGTATAAGGTACTTTCTGCTGAAATAGTTTCTGCGAAGTGAAATGAATGTGCTGTTTGTGAACCCCTCCCCTCTTGAGTTGATAACATGATGTTACGTGAGTGAACTGCGAATTTTGGAAGCCTTTAAAAGTTCACTAAAAGCTTATTTTCATGATTTCAAGATGTTTCTAAATGATCATCAGTTGCCTGTTTCGATTGCTAAGACCCTAAATAACCGAACTACTTAACTAAATGACTCAGCTGACTGGTCGATAGGTCTAGGGATTTAAAAAGGAAATGACTTATGAGCTCGAAAATGTTTTGAGGGTTTGGTTTGTATTATATTTCTTTCTTTTGCGTTTAAAAGATTGAAATGAACTTTAAAAGGGCAAGTAAAGATGTTTTATTACAAGACCTAGTTTGAATTATATGCTAGCCAATTATTCAAGTTTTGAATTGCCATTTAGTAGACTCACCATGATCTTACGAGGTTTTCCATGTTGAAAATGAAAGAACCATAAACCATTAAGGGGGTGATGGGTTATTTTGCTAAACAAGCATAGTTTTGATTATGTAAGCAAATATTAAAAAGAAGTTATTCGTGACTCACTTGAAGGTGAGACTTACTGTACATGACAATGACCCCTTTTGAGTAACCCATAATGTTTTAGTATAATTTTAATGGCTAATATGAGTGCTTCAAGTTGACAAATAAAATAGGAGTAGACCCGGTTTATGGGAACCGTAATACCTAGGGAGATAGACTGAGAAGGGGGAACCCTAGAAGACTCCGATGAGAATAATGGTCCAAAATATGTTATGCCCTAGGGATAATTCGATGCGTGAGTGACAGCCTCATATAAGGTGAGTGACGATCTCTCCTAACCAACACATTATAACATCTTATGCCTGAAAAAGACGATATTTTCTTGATATATGTGAATACGGGTTGAATCCTCACCATTGTGGATATTTCAGGAACTTTTAAAACATATATGAGCCTTAAGGGGGCTAGTTTGAATTATAAGTGATTCTTTAAAAGTAAAGTGAGTTATTATGCTTCCAAAAGGCGTGACTGGAAGCTTTTTCACCCTATCTTTGTCATTTTACTTGGCTATGTGCTTGAATGCCTGTTTTTAAGGGAGTTTGGTTATTAAAGGTGCAGCTAGGAGCTTGAGTGGCTTGGTGTGAAGCTCGGAGGTAATGGTTTCCTTTTGGGGATTTTGTTACCCAATATGATAGTGGTATATAAATGTCGTGTGATTTCAACTTGATACTATTGCCTTCAAATAATTTGGTTTTCAAGGAGTTAAGAAATACTCACTGAGCATGTGGTAGCGCATCCCCTCTCTATTTCCCCTCTTCCCAGGTCTTCGATGTGATATGTGAAAGTAGATTTATGTATGCCGAGTTGGAGTCTACCCTTGCTTCGAAAAAGGTGTCATGTGTGCACATATATCAGTAGGCTTATGAGTTAAATGGTGTAATATGATGCATCCCTAGAGTTGTAAATGTATGTAAACAAAGTACTCTAGTTCATGTATTGCACATTCTTTAGAAGTCGCTCTGTATAGCCATGTGAGTCAACCATCTGATTAGTTAGCCACCTTTTGTTGGAATTATGTATTTTTGGGATGTAAACCGCATCACTCCGAATATGTGATCCGTCGAGTTGTATCTTTTATTTTATTCTTTATTGTTGAGCTTTATTGTTTGGTATACTTCAGGCCAGTGGCCTGTAGAGTTATGGACTTCAGCACGTAGCTGTTGAGCTTGTTATTGTATTCTTTATGCTTCTATTCATTACAGGGGTCTAATATGAGGCTTTAAGCCTGGGAAATGGCCAGGTTTTAGACGAAGCTCTGCCCATTTCTCCTAAGAATTTAAGAAAATACTAACATTTCTAGCCCTAGGGCTACGGGTCATTACAAACTTGGAGCTCATCTTCAACTCCCCATATTTAATTGCACCAAAGAGTATAATTTTAGCAAACATTAGGAGGCAGAAAAGATTCATCAATTTCTAATGGGGATGGATACTGCTCAATTCGGTGTGGTAAGGCCTAACATACTCACAATTGAACCATTACCTAATCTAAATAAAGTGTATTCCATTATTCTCATATAAGAGAGGCAGAGGAACCTAATACATGGAGCAGAATCCAGAGGCACCATTGAAGATGCGGCATTCAAAGCAGTTGTCGCCGGGAAAAATCGATAAGGAAATCGGCCAAGGTGCAGTCATTGTCAGAAAATTGGCCATGAGAAGATCCAATGTTTCAAGACAGTAGGGTATCCACTCAATTGGAAAAACAGACGTAGCAACTGTCCAAATCTTTGACAGAATCGCACGAATCAAGGTGGTTTTCTGGTGATGGATATTTGCCCAGACCGTGAGGACCCGGCTAAAAGCCCAGCGGAGTAGCGTCGTATCCTCATATTAGACCGTGAGGACCCGGCTAAAATCAAGTCCCTCACCTTAAAGTGATCCTCGAATCTATCTATATCACTATCCTCAAGAGTCTGATCTAAACAGGGACTACCAAGCACAAAATTCTCATACTCTACAAATGTAGACTCAGGAGGGTCTAAAGAAGGGAGAAATAGGGCAAGGGGATAAGAAAGGGGTGTCATGGGATGGGCGGGCCCTAAGTCAGGATGAGACTCACCAGAAAAGGGATCATTAAGCTCATCAAGAGGTGTAACCTCACTAAAATCTACATCAGAAGGCTCATTAAGAGAATGCTCCTCAGAATTAGCATCACCCTTAAGTCTCCCACCCTCCTCAAATTTGCAAGATAGGGTCAAATCGGGAAAAATCAGGACATCGTTAGTGATGTCCCTAGGTGTGCTAGGGTCAAGAGGGGAAACGTTTAGGGATATAGGGGTGTCATTCTCTTCCCTACGATCGGCAAAAGGTGTATCAACATGTATATTGGGCTTTTGAGGAAAAAAAGACTCAAAATCATCAACTGGACTAACATTAGGCATAGGATATCCTAGACTAGGATCAGTCACAAGCAAGTTATTATAACATTCCCTATATTGAATACCAAAAAATTGTTCCATCATGTCCGTAATACAATATTCTAGCGCATCTATATCAGCAGATAATGGACAGGATCGCATTTTATGACTAGAAGATTGACAATAATCGCATAAAACAGGAGGCACATAAGCTTGTTGAAAACAAGGGTCTCTCAATTGATCCTGATTGTAAGGTTTACAATGATAAACATAAGGATCTGAAGAAGAGTGAACAAGAGCTTCTTTAGCTTGCTCAAACTCCCAAGTTTCCCGAGCCAAGTATTCAAAGAAATCCCAAACCTCGTCGGGAGTTTTAGACAACAAGCCTTGAAAGCCCCCAAGACACATGGACTTAATATGACCTCTAAATTCAGCATTTAGACCTACACAAATAACCTCACAAATTTTTCATTTTTTAAAATTTTGATTCAATTGAGCGCG
The DNA here is from genome assembly GCA_017589665.1 of Selenicereus undatus. Classification (NCBI taxonomy): domain Eukaryota; kingdom Viridiplantae; phylum Streptophyta; class Magnoliopsida; order Caryophyllales; family Cactaceae; genus Selenicereus; species Selenicereus undatus. The sequence continues at coordinate 55,967,539 of JACYFF010031955.1, forward strand.
GTAATCATTGAGTCTTCAAAAATATCTCCAAAAAGGCTCATGCTCAAAATGAGGAAAATTGAAAATTGGCATTTTTTTTCTTTCTACTTTTAAAATTTTTAGGTTTTTTTTTTAGGTTTTTTTCAATAGGAAAAAAAACAAAAAAAAGACACCAAGACCACCAATGAAAAGCGATTAACTAACTAAAGCAAGGAAATAAACCAAATAAGACAATGGAAATCAACCAAAACAAAACTAAATTACCAAAGCAAAATGAAAACCAAAAAGAACTACAAACAGTGACCCAATTTCAAAACCCTCGTCCCCTGCAACGGTGCCAAAAACTTGTTTGATAATTTTGAATGTAAATTAAATGCTGCAAGTATACAACTATCGTCGTAGTACTTGAGGGTTGTCTCCCTAGAGATGAGGATGAGATTAAGGCCACTAAGTATGTAATTAAACTAACCTAGCATCATCCTAAATTAATTAAAACAGTGAACAACAGAGATTATAGCTTATAAGCAAATCAAATTCTAAATAATCCTTAATTATTCGTAAATTCTAATATTCTTTAAACTAGATGGAATAGCAAAACAAAACTCAACCATATTGAAGTAAGTAATCTAAACTAAAGTTGGTAAGCTACTATTGACAATTATAACGAAGAAAGCTCAAATCTGATAAAGAAAACAACGAAGGGAAGGAACAACTAAAATCAACTAATGAACCAAGCGAATTAACTCAACTAAAATCAACCAAACTAAACTGAAATGTACTAAAATTAGAGGATAATCGAATCAACCAAACCTAACGAAGGAAACAGAAAACAGAGCATCAGGACTAAATTGAATGAAGCATAACAACAGGGGAGGGGGGAAATCAGGCGGGCCAGGCCAACTAACTCTGCCCAGGGTAACTGGGTTGCGGCCAAACTCTTGAAATTTCAAACATCTACTGCGAAATACACAACCAACAGCCCATGACAATGAAGGTATGGACATTACTGGATTTGGAGGAGACGAACAAGGAATGGTAGTTTGAACTCTGCAACCCACAAACAGCCACCGAGCTTACATTGACCCAAAACTATACTGAGGTCTGTCCTCATCATTTCCGTACTCCAAGACTCACAAAAGGGGCAGAATCTCCATTATAGTCGCATTCGAGGTTCCAGAAACTAGCAACGAAAAACAGCGGAAGGGGATATCCCGAAATTACTCACAACTAACCCTAAAAACATTGCAATTACAACTGAAAATTGTGATAAACTACCAAATTCAACAATTTAAGCTCCAAATGTATGAAGTTGCAGGCTAGAAGAAACGAATCTAATACTTGAAATTAAAAAAAAAACGGAAAGAACGAAAGTCAAACCCTAAATTCCTAACTTCTCGAATTAAAACCCAAAAACCCCTAAAAACGAACATGAAAACTTACACCTAAACCTCGACCCATACCTAGCTGCGCCGCATCTTCAATTTATACTCGAACTCGGCTTCATCTCACCCCTTGATTCGCGTAGTGTCATGGATGGCGGATAATGGTTGATGCTAAGTGGGATTCGGAAGAGACTGGTGGAGATGTGGATGGTGATGCGTGGAATAGAGAGATGGACCAAAAATGGGGGGTGGAGAGAGAGAGTTGAAGCTGTGATGGTGAGGGGAAGCGGAGAATTGGGGGATGGGGGGCCTGGGGTTTCCGGTCTGTGAGAGCCGGAGAGGATAAGAATAGGAGGAATAAGGGGGGAATGAACAAGCACGTGCTACACGCGTGCCTGGGTTTTTTTTTAGGTTTTCTTTTTTTTCTCTTTTTTTTGGGTTATAAAAGATAATGGGCTAAGGAATCTGGGTTGGGTTTGAATCAATGTGGCCCAATTCTTCATTTTCGGCATTTATTCATCTTTTCCCGAATTATTCAATACCAACAAAACAAAATCAAAACAAATAAAAATCTAAAAATAACTATTATAACGAGCATAAATTAGGTATAAAGGTATCGTAAAAATATAGCATTTTTGGCACAAACACAAATCTATCTCATCCTCTTCAAAAAATTTGTGTAATTTTCTCTCTAGTGAGGTATTTCATCAAGAAAGAAGTGAAAAAATTAGTAGGAATTTATACGTTTAATTCTATTTTGTATATTTCAAATTGATAATTTTAATTTCTAACATAATTATATTGTTTGTATTTGTAGAGAAGTTCTTGGCGCTCTATTTTGATCAAGGAAGAAGTGAAGAAAATTGTGAGTAGCAATTTAATTTTTAATTTGTTGAAAAATATTATTATGTGGTAGTTGATATGGTAAATGTTAAAAGGATTATATGTTATTAATATAGTAGCTATGAGATGATAAATATAGTAGATAAAATAATTTGAAATTATTAAATTTTATTTGTGTAAATGTGAGGTAATTACAATTTGATTATGTGCTATTAACTTAGCAATATGATTATATGTTTTAGGAAACATTATGAGAATAAGGTTTTAAATATTACATGATGATATGATTATGTAAATATTTTTAGTTATGTTAATGAAGTTAGGCTTATTAAATTGGTAGTTGTTAAAATAAATATATTTGTAGAAAATGTTTGAAATAATTATGAGAATATGTTTGTAAATATAGTTGGTAGAATAATTGTTAAAATGAATATAGTTGGTAGAATATGTTATGAAATTATAAAAATAAACATGTGTTTCGGAAAACATTATGAGAATATGTTTGTGAATATGACATGATTAAAATTAATTATATGTTGCTAGAATATTTTTAGGCATGTTCAAGACATCGTGCATATTATAATGTAACTTATTAAAATGAATATAGTAGGTAGGATATGTTACTAAATAAATATTTAAATGACTATGATAATTAAAATGAATATGTTACTTCATAAAAAGAATGTTTTCCTTTTTTAGTATATGTTACTAAAATGAATATGTTAATGACTATGATAATTAAAATAAATATGTTACTTCATAAAATGAATAATTTCCTTTTTATATATTTTACAAAAATGAATATGTTGCTTATTAAAATGAAATTAGGAATTTTAGTAGATGCTACTAAATTGATTATGTTAATGAAAATGTTTCTTACTAAAATCAATATAAGATTGAACATTATGACGTGGTTAAATATTAATATGATTTTCCCAATTAAAATGAATATGATTTGGTTCATGAATTTTAATTTGAATATGATTATATGTTTATGTGTTCATATGATTATACATGACATGAGTGTGCATGTGTTTAAATGGATGTTTTCATTTGAATACAATTATATGATTGTGTGATTGTATGTGTACTTTGTAATGTCATTACCTTCAATTACTATAACTCATTAATATATTAATATGATTAATTATAAACTTGTAGGTGGTAATTGCACATGAAATATGGACCCTAACACCTTCCAACCTTTATGAGCTTGCTTGAGAGTGACGATTCACCCTAAGCTGGGGGGAATAGTGCTACCCTAATTCTCGCACATAATCCTCATGTATCTTACTCCTCATATCCACCACAAAACTGCCACCATCATCCGCACTATTCATATTACCCAATACAACCTAACTCGAGGATTCCAAGTGATTTAAGTCAGAATACTTGAAACTATCCTCCACCATATTACCCCTGACACATAATGAATCTTTGAATGTGAACAATACTGAATACCCGTGTTACCCTCTATATTATTCCCCGCCACCTCCTAACCTAAATTACCTTTCTGCATGGAGTAATTCCACACCCTCAACTCCACCAACACCAACGGGATCAATGGTTGGGGTGGGGCACTTTGAGACAAATATTGAGCTAAGTGTTGATGAGAGGGATGCGGAGGAAGTACCGGGGGTAATATTGGGGGTGCGAAAAAGCGGACAGTAGCCGAAGATCAACTGCTAATACAAGCTCAGGTTAATGTAAGCATGGATCCTATTGTTGGGACCGATCAAATGAAGTGTAGCTTCTGGTCTAGGGTAGCATCGAATTTTAACGAGCACCGCCCACAAGGGGTATCAGCACGTACTTCAAAGACATTTAATAGAATATGGTTTCGGTGTGCCCCAATGATCAATAAATGGACATGTATTATGTTGAAAGTGAAACACAGTAATCACAGTGGGTGGAATGATGCTAAGACTCTGGAGGAGGTTCACAAGTTGTACACCCAGCGTACGAGAAAAAAGTTCGAGTTGGAGCATTGATATGAAATGCTCAAGGGCAATATGTAACCCAGCTAAGTCAGGGTCAGGATCATCAAAAAGGTCCAATCCCGACACCAAAGAGGCAGGATATTAAGGTGTCGATGGAAATGAAAGACCCGATGGTCGGAAAGCTGAGAAGAAAAGGCTAACGACATCGTCGTTGATTTAGTTACTATCAGCTGAAGGAGTTGAACAGCAACAATACTGATATGAATCAAATATTCAAAGATTTCATCATAACAACAGGAGAAAATGCTCAGAAGATGATGATGAGGGAACAAAAGCCGAGGGCCCAGGAGTATAGAATAATGATGATAGACGCCTCAACGATGACTCCTGAACAAGCGGCTTATTATGAGCAAAGGAAATCAAGGCAATCATCATCAACTCAATAATATGTCTCCGCTCCCCCTTCATTATATAGATTATAAGAATTATGTAACTCATCTTAGGTTTTAAAATCTTACTATGTAACTTTTATTTCCATGTGTTGTCTTAGACATGAGTTGGTGTAACCATCTTCTGATATGAATTTATGAAAATGGGCATGCCTATTGTTGTTTAATAAAATGATTATTCTTCTATACATTAACGTTTAACCATTATTACGTTCACATGTCGTTTCTAATGGATACTTTCAATGTTGAAAAGCTACTCGCTGAGGAATAATCATCCTCCTCATCCTCATCAGATGATGATATCATGATACTGTCATGGGGGATTTCGTCCAACATCAACAACAAGTGCAACAACAAATGATATTCCTTCTACAACTTAGGCAAGCAACAACAGAGCTAACGCTTTTGGCATTTAGGCTTCGGGCAAAGATAGATGTATTAATAGAGATAGAAAAGCTACCCACGACCGCTTATACAAAGACTATTTCGTAGAAGATTCATTGTACAACGGACATCATTTTTGACGTATATTTAGAATACGGAGGCACTTATTTCTCCGCATTATGGAAGCACTTGGCAATCATTCAGGATACTTTCAGGTGAGGTATGATGCGGCCGGAAAGTGTAGGTTGATGCCATTAACCAAGTATACCGCATCTATGCGAATGCTTGCCTATGGTGTAGCGGTCGATTGCATTGATGAGTACTTAAAGATTGGTCCAAGCACCGCAATGGAATGCATGAAGAAGTTTGCCTTAGGTGTCGTTGAGGTATTCGGAGATGAGGACTTGAAAAAACCCAATCAAGCTGATGTTGATCACTTACTGCAAGTTACTGAAGCCCTTGACTTTCCCAATATGTTGAAAAGCATAGATTGCATGCACTAGGAGTGGAAAAATTGTTCGGCGGCTTGGAAGGAATCATTTCAAAAGTAAATTTGCAAGGTGTCAACTATCATCCTTGAAGTCATTGCATCATATGACCTTTGGATATGGTTGCGTTCTTCAAGTTGCCTAGAAGTCTCAATGATATAAACATCCTTGACCACTCACCAGTTTTCCAAGAGCTATATGAGGATCGGGCTCCTAAATGTGAGTATATCGTCAACGAGCATGAGCACAATATAGGATATTATCTTTCGGTTTGAATTTATCCGAAATAGACGACATTTGTTAAAACTATCTCACTTCTCCAATGATATAAACATCCTTGACCGCTCACCAGTTTTCCAAGAGCTATATGAGGATCGGACTCCTAAATGTGAGTATGTTGTCAATGAACATGAGCACAATATAGAATATTATCTTTCGGATGGAATTTATCCTAAATAGACGACATTTGTTAAAACTATCCCACTTCCCCAATGGCCGAAGAAAAAACTCTTCGCAGAACGCCAAGAGTCAGTTAGGAATGACGTTGAGCGAACCTTCGATGTGTTACAAGCTTGATTTACCATTGTACATGCCCCGCTCGTATGATGGATCAAAAAAAAATCGTCGTTATTATGATAGAATGTGTGATACTCCATAACATGATTGTCGATGACAAGCTGGACAACTACGAGCTTGCATTTGACTGCAGCGATGTCAAGTGAACTGTTCCGGAGCCAGTTGTTAACCACGACCACCATCCATGCTATGATACGTACTTTCAACGGCGAACATGCGAAGTTCGCTACTCCGATACACATGCAACTCTCTAAGCAGACTTGATTGAAAAATATGGAAGCAAAATTCGAACTAGCTGCAGAGAGAAATGGTCGAATGATCGTCATATTACAATTTTTTAAATTGTTAAACTATTGTATTTTTTTTGGATCAAACGTTAACCAATTTATCTTTTTTTTAATTTATTAACAAACTCTTATAATTTCTATATTCAAGCATGTGTAGTTTTTTTTATTGAAAGTCTTGTGTTGTTTTTTTATAAAAAAAAAAAAAAAAAAAACGTTATATCTCTCTAATTAGTTGTGTTATCAAAATATTATGTGCAAATTATTTTTTTCAAAAATAACAAAATCAAATAACAAACCAAAACAAAAAAACTAAACCAATTAAATATAATTAAGTGTGGGATCCATAAATATTATTTTATTTAATAAGTCAAATTAGTGAGTCTACCGTTGAAGAGAGTGAGGATTGTGAGCAAAAAGTTGAAAAAAGAACTGATGTGGCAATGAAAGGCCCTCACTGGTGAGCCAAAAAACTAGCTCACCATTAGAGGTCCCCTAACCTCTACTAACAATTTGACTTAACCATTCACCACCTATCCCAGTATTTCGGCAGAGCTCTTCCCTAAGATTTTTTTACTATATATCTATATAAAAACATGTCCCTGCTAGAATGGACTAATGTTATCTTAGGAACTAAGTGCAGCAATTCCAAACTCCCCACCAAAAACAAACCAAAAAAAAAAAAAAAAAACTCCTTCCGGCTTGTATAGCCTCACCTCGCGGGCAGCCCAAAATAGTGAATAGGGGCTCTGTAGGGGGCCACCTTACCCATCAAAAGGCCCCCTTCGACCTTGGAATCTATGTTTTAATGGCTCTCAGGGTTCCCACTAAATTGTCAACACCGGGACTAAACATAGAGAATATGTCACGTAACGCAAATCCCAGTCCCTACCTTGAAAGCAATGGTGCAAATTGCAATGTGCAGGAGCCTAAGCACGAAGCAACCTAGTAAACAACAAACGACAGATCAGAAAAAAATTCGAAACCCATGGCGATGGTTTAATCTCATTTCAAAATGATTTTAAATTAACCCAACTTTCTTTCCACATGCAATAATTATAATTCAACACTACTTTTAAATTGGAACACAAAAGAAAGTACAGATGGGCTGGCAACAAATTATCCCTAGACCCACTGTTACATTCGGGCATTAAAGGCAAAAGTAAATAAAATCAAATTTTTGAGCAAGTACCGCATCCTTCACCTTTCGAGCAGCATCACTAGTTCACAATGGGGAGTGTGCGGAAATAGGTCAACAGCCATAGCTTTAACAGGTCGGAAAGGCTCAGACTTAGGCATCGACTTGAGTCTCTGACGTGCCAAACCAGCATTGCTCATGTTCCTCCATCCTTGGCCTCTGTTACTCCGTTTCTCTGTTTTCTCAGCTGATGGTGTGCAAAGTTCAATCGCATTTGCCACCAGAGTTTCAGGATTACAAGAAATGTATCTGCGGCAAGAAATGACAGGTAAGAACCTTGGCGTCACTTCTCAAGCTCTCTATGCTTGAAGGCCCAAATCACCCATCTCTCTCTCATAGCAAGCCATTGAAGAAATAACACAAACATTATTTCAAAGTACATTATACTAATATGAGAAATAAACAAGGTGAACAAGGACTTACACAAGCCTCCTTAAACGTGGATGAGTTCTCAACGCTTTTATCACCTATTGATATTCAAAAGAACATGAAGACGTGTCATAAATCTGGGAGAAAGTCTGCCAGAGTATCTGCGGATACCATGTCTGAAAACAGGGAGGGGATGAGGGAAAGTAGGGAAAACACCAGTTACAGGGAAATTTCTGAGCCAAACAAGCACATAGGTAATTTTTACAAGCAGAACAAGGAGAAGCACAAAAATGCCACATCAATCTACTGCATATGTGATTAAGATCTTCCAGAAAGCTTTACTGGAGCTTCACAGCCGTACCACTAATTAAAGTTCTATTTCACCCATCCCTAGTCTCGGTATAGGGGAAAATCTTCAGAAGAAAGAGCAAAATGTTTTGTACAGGTAGATTGACATCACAGAGGCAAGTCTGTCTAAAGCAAAACAAAGTAGGCCATTTCTCAATTTGCATGTACCATGAAATTCACTACACAAGAAGCCATTCCATGTGACAACGACCTAGAGCAAGCACATTTTTTCTCCCCCCAAAAAAGAAAATGTTTCTGCTCTTACTGGTTGTGTACCGCAATAATTTAGCAATAAATTCTATTGTAAAATGCATGATCAAGTCGTTCATTGTTCAAAAAATTCACTTGACAGAGGCAACACCAAAATTTTGGCTTCCCAAACCCCCAATTTGATAAGATTTGGCCTCTTTACCAACCTAAAACCATATATATACACATTAATATTCTACGTTGAACACAGTACCAAGGGAAGTGAGGATGATGTTTACTCACAATTGGGTGAAGTCCAGAACGAGGAGGATCAACAATAGCAACAATGTTTTTGAATCGCTGCCCCATAGTGCTACAGCCATCAACTGTGCTGCTCCGACCATTGTTTTGCTCATCTTCCGTACTTTTATTTGACACATGTGAATGGTCAGCTTCTGTGCTCTCTCCCTCTAAACACTTCTGAGGGTCTGATTCATTATCAACGGATATAGTGTCATTATCTGCTTCTTCATTTTGTTTTTCATCATTAGCTGAAGAATTTGAATCCTCATCTTGCTGCTGTGGTGTATCCAAACATTCTTTCAGAAGAGACCCCATGACATCCTCAGCCTGCAGCACAAAAGGGGAAAGACGTTGAGAGAGCAGCTCTCCTCATCCTGCAAAGTGGGATTCACATGTATTTACGAGACCAACTCCCTTTTGTTGGTTTTTATAATACCGAACCATGAGTTACAAAATACATGGGACTATAATGTGCATAAGCATTATCAAAGGTGCTGCTTTTAAGCATACCAGCCATCAAAGAATAGTTGCATTCACTTTCGCGAAGCTAAATCATGACGGCAAGAAATGAAAAGAGGCAAAAGAAATTGCACCTTTGCACAAACGAATTTACAATTTTCAATGCCATTTATCTCTGCATTCCTCTGTGCATCAGATACTGCCGAAGCATTCATCTCAATGCCAACTACCTGGGAAAAACAATAATGGTTCACAAAAGAAAAGATGAGGATCAGCACCTTGGTATAACTTGGAGAATCATAAGAGCAAGAAGGAACCCCCCAAAAACAACCACATGCAACATGCATAAGATTTAAATGACCACAAAGATGCAGTGCAGTCCAAGGCTTCTAGGTCCAACAGGATGCATGATCAATGAGATAGAACATCAGAAACTAATACTAGCTTTTTGCTAACTAGGCAAGGCTTAATCTCCCAGGGAGGACTGTGTTGCACTGTAGACCACCCGGGTTCCAATCCCAGCAGGGATTTCCCTCTTCCAACTACCTTCCAATCCCTGGCCTCAAATTTGCTGGGCCCCACTCACCAATCAGGCAACTGCTACCCACTTCCAAAGAAAATACCCTAGCTTATGTTAGGACTCAAGAACAGTTAAAACAATTCTAGCACGACGCAAATTATCAAAACCATAGGTTAGTCATGTCAATACGGTCAGGATTATGTAATATTGCAGGTCTTTAACGTGACACTGGAAGCAAGAGGGTAATCAAGAATTAAGAAGCATAATATTACCATACCAACACGGTTGGCTAAAGTCAGGCCTATGGTGCCAGTCCCACAACATACATCAAAAAGTAATGTATCAGGGCCTAGACGAGCCCAATCTCCAGCAAGAGAATATAGCTTCTCCGCAGCTAAAGTGTTAACCTGAAATCATTTAAACTTGCTGGTTAAAGTGTGGTCAATAAAGCAACAACAACAATTAGCTGCAGCAAAGACTGAAACCTGAAAAAAGGCAGTTGGAGAAATTGAGAACCGAAGATTGCCAATATAATCATGAATCCTGGTCTCATTGAAAGTCTTGACCACCTCTGATTCAGAATTTGCTTGTGTTATAGCTACTGGCAATGATCGCAGGGGAGCATCCGCAGGAGCTGCATTGGATATGCCTCTGTGATCCTGCAACCAATTTGAGTGCCATAACATACTAAAATGTTAGTCAGAGATTATCTTGATCTTGATATAATGCTAAAGTGAATACATGCTCTATCCAGTACATAATTTGGCCTTCTATATCAACATTCAACATCTTATCTATAACGCATCTATGTATCTTTTTTTCCTTCATTAATTTCAGAGCAGCTAGTTAATTTTACAAGAGAAACATGTAGATTTTTATGAAAATTGTATCCTTATCCGACCTTTAAGACGGCAGTGACGCATTGTTTGTTCCAGCCATCTACCACAAACACTCCTGGTTGGCTGTAATAAACCACCACCCCCCCCCCCACGTAAAAAAAGGCGCAAAAGAAAAAATTTCATGAAGCTCCAGATAGTCAAAGTATTGGAAAATACATCCATATTAGCACCTCAACCTTTACGTGAGGATGAGGATAAAGCAGAACATGAAGACAGCATGTTGTCCCCAACACTCTTATTTTCTTCTTTGTTTTTTGTTTTTTTTTTGGTGGGGGGGGGGGGGGGGAAGCAGCTTATTGTTAAATTTCTTTAAACCTCTTTGCTTTTTGCACGTCCAATGACAACCAGCTTCATATTTATACCTCTATCTTTGCAACACAAGAATCTCCCAAAGTCAGGTTCTTTTTCACTCCTGACATTCTCTCTTGGTTCAGGAACTAGTATGCCTTATGTTATATTAGGTAAAGCGATGAGCAGAATATTAGTCTTTATACAAAAGATCCTACGGACCAAGGATTCAAAACGCAGTTTTGGCCACAATTGCCTTTTCAGTAGAGGTATTGCCGAATCACTCCAAAGCACAACTGCATTGCTTATCACGGCTGCTGCAGGGTGAAAATGTGGTCCGGTCAACTTCAAAACCTTTCAGATGCAATTTCTTTGTCACAGAACAACCATGTTTTGCATCCATGCTAGGGAGTTGGGACCCCGTTAAACAGAAGAGAAAAGCTATTTCTTTCTTCAAATATTTAAGATCATTGGAAGCTTAGTTTAAAAAAGCGCTAGTGAGGCACGCCTAGGCATGAGAGGCACCTAGGCGAGGGGCGCACGGCCAGTCGCCTCACCCATTCCCAAGTGCAGCGCATTCTCGAAGCCACCAGAGGCGTGTGCTTCAGGGTGCCTCAGGGCAACGCGCGCGCCCAGAAGATTATAATGTTTTCAGTGAAAAAAAAAACATAAATTAAAAACAATTGGTGATTTTTAGCTGCCTGCGTCCTTCCCTTCTTTGGTCGACTGCTTTCATCTTCTTCTGTCATCGGCTCCGTCTGTCCATCTTCTACGGTTTTCTTCTTCTCTTTAACCCTTCTAATGTCTGACCCCAAATTTAGGTTTTCTTAATTGTATAAATTGAGCCCGGTTTTTTTTCCCCCTTTCGGTCTGTGAGACTGACTGTTTGTGTGAGTGTGAGTGTGAGTGTGAGTGTGAGTGTGAGTGCGTGACAGACTGACTCTGTATTGTTCTTTTCATGTTTTTTTTCCTTAATTGTTTACTTTTGGTATGTGTTTATGCTAGTACCTGACTGACTACCGGCTGCCTCTCTAGTCTCTGCCTCTGGGAGGACTGTTTCTTTGTTTCTAAACTTATTCTAAGTTCTTGTGTGTGTTTTAGGATATTGTCACGCTACATTACTGTGGCTGTGTAAGATAGGCTCTCTCTCTCTCTCTCCCCTGCTGCTTCCTCGTCCTGTCTGACCATTGCACAGAACGGTCGGGTATAGGTCTTGAGTCCCACGTAGACAGGCCGACGAAGCGTTTCTGGCAGCCATAACCGGTCAGCAACTCGCCGGCATCCGCAGGAATCGTCCACTGCCTTCAGTCAGAGGGTTGTGACCCCTTTCTGTTTTGGCGTCAATAGCTCCGGTGAAGGGGACATGCACACGTTTGGGGCAACAGTAACATCTTTGACAGGTACTGGTGAGGTACTGGAGAGCTTCCATCTGAATTTGCTGCAATTAGCATCACATACAGATATAGACCCAGAAAGAACCCGGTGGCTGTACTCCGGTGAGGTGAACTCCTGTTCCGGCGGGACTCATCTCAGCATAGGCTCATCTTCGCCGGCTCATCTCTGCTCGCACGTCTACCAGAACTTTACAAGACCGGCGGCTACAGCTTTACAACGGCCAGAGCCGGGTCATCGGCGGTAACGTCTATCACTCTCGTTACTCAATCTTTCCCCCATCCTTGTCTTGGTTCTGATTGTTCCCTACCCATTGCCCCACGGTTGCCGCTCACCGCCTCTAGTGGGTGTCCTCGTTAAGGCTAAGGTTGAATTGACCACTCAGTACCTAGGCTTTCAACCGTTATAGACTGGGCTTGCTGGCTCCGTTCTATTTTTGTGTTTCATGTACATCCATAGCCACATAGGCTCCTTCTGACTTTTACCTCCGTTCGAATTCTTGTGGTTTTTATTATTGTTTTTTTGGAGTGTAGTCTTTTCCTTTGTTAGTAGTTGTTCCCTTCTTTACTGCTACTTTGGTGTGGTGGCGGTTATTAGTCCTTATAAGGTTGCTTTTATTGGCTTTTATTAGTCCTCTTATAATTAATATTGCTTTTATTTTGTTACTTTGGGTTATTTGATTACTTTTATTTGTGCTTAGGTTGGTTTTATTATTATTATTATTATTATTATTATTATTATTATTATTATTATTATTATTATTATTATTATTATTATTATTATTATTATTATTATTATTATTATTA
>JACYFF010031955.1:55980644-56012943 GCA_017589665.1 Selenicereus undatus
TATTATTATTATTATTATTATTATTATTATTATTATTATTATTATTACTATTATTATTATTATTATTATTATTATTATTATTACTACTACTACTTTTAGCATTTAGATCATTTTTTTTATTGTATTGTTAGTGTTATTTATATTAGCATTGATATTATTCGTATTATTATTTTTAATACCACTTGCTATTTGGTGAAGCTTGGCCTTTAGCGTATTATTATTTAGCTTCGTTTGTAGTATTGCGTACGGTATTTTTCGCTATTCATAGCCTCTTTCGCTTATATTAGTACTTTACTATTATAGTCGTCTCTAGTATTATTGTATTATCACAGTATTTGGTGTTTTTTTTAGTGCTTTATAATTGAGTGGCCTAGTGACTAGGATTCTTATTATACATTGGTAGTAGTGTTTTACTTGCCTTTTTTGTTTTAATTGTGTGGCTTTAGTTTGGGATAGTTCATTCCAACTTAAGGTTTTTAATTTTGATTATAGTTATTAATAATTTTTGGTAAGTCTCTTGGTAAATTTATTTGAAGTTCTCTTATAATTATTATTTAATTTAAATTTGTTTCTGCTACCTTTTTCTAGTATTATTATTTGCATTTATTAGTATTTTTCTACTGTTTGGCGTGATCTTCGATTTTGGTAAGTCTCTTAGCAACTGTAATATTTGTATTTTGCGTAATTTTGTGGTTGTGAGGGGTGTATTAGTAGTATTGTATTAGTTTATTATTTTTAGTTAGTAGATTTGTGCGTGTTAAGTCTGTTCTTGATGGAGACCTCTCCATCCCCTTTGATTAGAAAGAATCAAATCAATTAGATTATGTTAATATGCTGGCTAAAGGATGATTAAATCATCCAAGTTTTATTTTAGTTGTTTCATTGTAGGACAAAAGGGAAGAACCCAGCACTGACCCTCTTTTGCAAGCAGAATTCGATAAGCATCCAAATGGTTTAGACCTGATGTTTTTGCATGGATTTCAAGTTTAAGAAGTCATCTTTCCAACAAGACAAGTTGCATCCAATTTGGAGTTCATTTGGTCGTTCAAATCAACCATTTATCAAGATGTGTCAAAACTGTCCACCAAACCAGAAACAACCCGATTTTGATTAATTTATAACTTAAGCTATACTAATGCTTAAGTGATGAATTTATATATTTTTGGAATCCTAAAGATGTGTAATTTCAAGTCCAAGCATTAGTTTTCAGTAATACACAAAAGAGGATGAAGAAACAAGGAGTTTTCCAAAACTGGTCAGATTAGGCTCTAATCTGCACGGTTTTAAGTTTGTGTTTATTTAACCCACCTAAACACATCCTAACCTTGATTTCTATTTTGTATTAGTTTGTATACACCCTAAGGATTATATCCATGGGTTTATTTCCAAATCATGATCACTTTTGCTAAGCCTCACCCTTGCTAGAAAACCAGCCAAAATCTGCCTGAAAACTGGTTCACTTGAACCCGATTTATTTCTCCCCAAACCAGCCGGCCATCCCCTCATTTCTAGAGTGGCACACGTCCCAAAGCTTGGCACACACTTCTAGGCCTTCATTTGATTGGTTGCATGGCCAAAAGGTGGACCAATGAGAGCTTGATTGATGTCCATGAGTTGCTTGCTTCCCATTGGCTAACCGTAAAGTGGTTTTCTACTTTTGGGCTGACCAATGAGGTGAGAGTGAGAAATCTCAGCATGTATTAAGGCTAAGCATAGTATATAATGATGTATTAGTAGCTTAGACATAGTTTAGATTTGTATTTCAATGTATTAGATCAAGTTTAGTTAACTTGTAATCTAGTTTAGTACAAATCAGGTTGTAATAGCTTGTAATTAGCACTAAGACCTTTCCTAAGCATGAAAGAAGGTTTAGGTGTTTGCTTACTAGCTTGGTTTAAGTCATTTACTGCCTATTAAAGGCACCCCACGCCCCCTTGAAGAAAACACAACCTTTGATTGAATGATAAAATCAGTTTGAGAGCTTTGTGCTTTCTTTCTTCAAACTCTTACTTGCTTATCTTAGTTTAGGCCAAACTAAGTGGTGTTCAAGTGAGTCTTAACAAGGATTAAGTGGTATTTCTGTATCTTAATCTTAGTTAAGGGCCCTAGACTTGGATTTGGTGGTGTTTCTGTATCCAGATCTCAAGTTTAGTTCTATCCATTTGATGCTATACTCAAGGTGTTTCAAAGAGGATTAAAGTGGATTTGCTAGCTTTAATTCTAAGTTAGTAAGTTTAACTTTGATTCTCCTTTCCATTTCCCACATCCATAACCTTTCTTACATTCATTTCCATGCTGAATCCAAGCTAAAGCTACCCCCTTTAGTTTAGTTTTCAAACCCAAACACATAAACACCTCAAACCGGGCACCGTGAAGCATGCTAGGCAAAGTGGGCAGCAAAGTGGCACGGTCACCCCGTGCCATGAAGCACGACCGTGCCACCCCCATGGTCGTGAGATATAGCCTATTTTGAGTTGAGTTCTTGGCTTGTTTGGTTTGGTTCCATTCATCCCTTGTGTTATACATCAATTCACATCAAAGATCATTTACTTTCTCACTTAGAATCACTTGATTCTAAGTTTCCATTCTCCCTTCACATACTTGATGCCTCACAACCATCATTTCATGTGCCCATTTTCACTTGTTTCCCCTTGATGTTATCTACCTTTGAATGCTGAGTTAGATGTATTCCATTGAACCCTAGCTTCGTCATCGGCAAATACATCAGTTCTCTTGCCTAGTTGTTTTCTAGGCTTGTGGCGAGCAATGTAGTAGCTTCAGCCAATCCTCCTGGGGTTAATGGGGTTAGGAGGGGTGTAGGGCTGTAGAAGGTGCGCCTAGCGTCTTGGAATATCGGGTCTCTTACGGGTAAGTCGATAGAATTAATTAAATCTTTGCGTAGGCGTAAGATTAGCATAGCGTGTGTTCAAAAGACAAAGTGGGTGGGTGCTAAAGCTAGAGAGATTGATGGTTACAAGCTTTGGGACTCGGGGTCAATCAAGGCGAAGAATGGAGTTGGAATCTTGGTTGAGAAGGAGCTGGCAGACTTCGTGGTCGAAGTGCGGCGTAAGAGCGACCGAATTATGGCCATTAAGGTTTTGGTGGGCTAAGTTTTTGTGAATGTGATTAGTGTTTATGCGCCGCAAGTAGGCCTGCCGAAGGACATTAAGAAGCTTTTTTGGGAGAATTTGGATATGGTCATCCAAGATGTACCTCGGAGTGAGAAACTCTTCATAGGAGGCGACTTTAACGGCCATATTGCCGCGGAATCAGTTGTGTATGGTGCGGTTCAAGGGGGTCTTGGTTTCGGAGAGAGAAACACGAGAGGGGTTTCCGTGTTGGACTTTGCAGTGGCCTTTGATTTGTTAGTAGTCAACTCCTTTTCCAAGAAGAATGAGGATCACTTAGTGACCTTCAAGAGCGGCTCCTGCAGGACCCAAATCGATTCCTTCCTAACGAAGTCGGGTAGCCGGAGATCGTGTAAGGACTGTAAGGTGATCCCTAGCGAGTATCTAGGAACGCAACATAGGTTGTTGGTTCTTGATGCAGAGTTCAAGGG
The DNA here is from genome assembly GCA_017589665.1 of Selenicereus undatus. Lineage (NCBI taxonomy): Eukaryota > Viridiplantae > Streptophyta > Magnoliopsida > Caryophyllales > Cactaceae > Selenicereus > Selenicereus undatus. Next base: position 55,984,204 of record JACYFF010031955.1, read on the forward strand.
TTCAATGAGGAAAAAAGGAAGAGCAGGAGACCCCAGAGTTAAGTGGTGGACCCTCACGAAGGAGAACGCAGAGTTAATATCAGAGAGAATTACCGAGGAAGGAGCTTGAAGGAGGGCTGAAGATGCAGATTCAATGTGTGAGGCTATGGCATATTGTATTCGAAGGTTGGCTAAGGAAATCCTAGGTTTTTCCAAGAGAGGTGGTAACAAGATGGAGGGTGTCTGGTGGTGGAACGAGGAGGTAAAGGAGAAAGTCAAGGAGAAAAAAGAAGCTTACGCAGAGGTCATGAACAGTGGCTCTGATGAAGAAAGAGAGACTAAGAGCATTAGATATAAGGCAGCTAAGAAGGTAGCCAAGAAAGTTGTGGCCGTAGCAAAGAGTCTGGCTTTTGATAGACTGTATCATAGATTGGGGACCAAGGAGGGGAAAAAGGAAGTTTTTAAACTGGCAAGGATTAGGAAAAAGAAGACTAGGGATTTAGGTGTGGTGAGGCGCATCAAAGACGAAGATGGTAAGGTGTTGTATGGGGATGCTGAAATCAAGGAGAGATGGCAACGATTTTTTGCTAAACTCCTTAATTGGGAGGGGATGGGAGAAACCTGTAGTAGGGGCGGAGAAGGTAGTGATAAGCTTTTTGATCCACAAGTGTATGGCCATATAACAAAGGATGAGATTAGGGAGGCCTTGAAGAAGATGGCGAATGGAAAGATAGAGGGTTCGGACCAGATTTTGGTGGAAGTTTGGAAGTGTTTGGGGGAAGCAGGTTTAGAGTGGCTATCGGAGCTTTTCAATGTCATTTTTATGACCGCTAAGATGCCCAGAGAATGGAGGGCAAGTACAGTCATCCCCCTGTACAAAAACAAAGGGGATATTCAAGATTGTAATAATTTTAGGGGTATCAAGTTGTTCAGCCACACGATGAAGCTATGGGAGAGGGTGATTAAGAGAAGGTTGCAAAAAGATGTTGCAATTTCAAAAAATCAATTTGGTTTTATGCCAGGCAGGTCGACCATAGAGGCGATTTACCTTCTCAGAAGGCTCATGGGTTTGTATAAGGATAGAAAGGTGAATCTCCATATGGTGTTCATTGACCTGGAAAAAGCATATGATAGAGTCCAACGGGAAGTGTTATGGAGCTGTTTGGAAAAGAAAGGGGTGTCGCCCATGTATATTCGTGTGATTAAGGATATGTACGAAGGAGGGGGGACGAGTGTTAGGACGCCGGGAGGAGTTTCAAATGACTTCGCTGTTAGTATGGGTCTGCACCAGGGCTCAGCCTTAAACCCGTTCCTTTTCACCTTAGTTTTAGATGAACTTACTAGAGGGATTCAGGGGGAGGTCCCGTAGTGTATGCTTTTTGCAGATGATATTATTCTTATCGATGAGACCAGGCAGGGGGTGAATGACAAGTTGGAGAGTTGGCGGCTTACGCTGGAAGCTAAAGATTTTAGATTAAGTAAATCGAAAACGGAATACCTGCATTGTTGTCTCAGTGGAAGGATAGAAGATAGGGGAGAGGTCACCCTGGATGGGAGACACATACCTAAGGTAGATAAGTTTAAGTACCTTGGCTCGATCATCCAACAAAATGAAGACATTGACGAGAATATTAACCACCGCATAAGAGTAGGCTGGCAAAAATAGAAGTCTGCCTCAGGGGTGCTGTGTAACAAGAGGTTGCCCTTAGGATTGAAAGGCAAAGTCTATCAGATGGTAGTCCGGCCGACTGTCCTATATGGATCGGAATGTTGGCCCCTAAAAAAGACACAAGTTCAGAGGTTGATGGTAGCTGAGATGAGGATGGTCAGGTGGATGTGTGGTTTTACGAGAATGGACAAAGTTAGGAATGATGTAATCAGGGACTTAGCTAAAGTGGCCTCCATAGAAGAGAAGATGAGGGAATCAAAACTCCGATGGTTCGGCCACGTGAAAAAGAGAAGTATGGCCGCCCCAGTGAGGAGGTGTGAGTTGATCGACCTCTCCGGTGGTAAGAGAGGAAGGGGTAGACCGAAGAAGAGTTTGGATGACGTGATTAGAAAGGACTTGAAAGTAGTGGGTTTGACGGAGGACCAGGCTCATGATAGAAGGTTGTGGCGAAATAGGATTAGAATTTTAGATGGTAGAGAAGCGACTCTGTAGTTGTCAGTAGCTGTAGTGGTTTGGTGCTAGTAGGGGTCTGTCAGGCTCATATGCAGGTTGTGCTTTTTTTCTGGGAGTGACGGCAGCTGCTTAATGTGGAGTGTTGAGGTACGTTCTTTCAGCTTTCTTTCAGCTTCAGTTTCTTTGACACTATTTTCCCTCTTTAAATGCTTTACAAGCGCTTTTCTCTATAAAACTTTTTCACAAAACCTTTTTCGTGGGTCTCTTGGAATCAACCTCTCTACAGGTAGGAATACCGGTAGGGATAAGGTTCCCTACAGTTGGATCTCCCCAGACCCCGCAAAAGCGGGACCCACATTGGGAGGTATTGTTGTTCACGCTACATTCCTGTATTGTAGACTATTTGCAATACTTTCAGTCCCCATGTTGATGTCCAATTGTTTCTTTTATGCCACTATTGTACTTCATTATCATAAATAAGTTACGCAAATTGTTTTTTGAGCCTTTTTGGGGCTAAAAAAGTCTCGCGTCCTTGAGGCATGTGCCTTCGCCTCACAGATCGGGACCCTTTGTGCCTCGGTGCGCCTCGCGCTTTTTCAAACTAAGATTGGAAGTTATGAAATATTCCCAAGATATACCTACCCCAAAAATCAGAGATTGTTGAAGAAAGTTTCTTTGCCATTAGTAAATGTAACATTTTTTTCCCTTAATGAAGAGATGCTTGACGAGAACTGTTCGCAGGGAAGAGGAATAACTAGAGTTGGGAAAAGCTGACCCGACACGATTACCGACCCGAACTCGACACGAAGTTAAGTGGGTTTGGGTATAAATTTTCGACCCGTTTAATTAAATGGATTGACACGTTCAACCTGTTTAATTAAATGGGTTAGGTTCAGGTCGAGATTCTCGACACGAAAAAGTACCTATTTAACCCGTTTAATTAAATGAGTTAAATAAGTCAACTCATTTTTTCATTTTTTATTTATCCATTTACTTTTTATTAGACAATTAAGAATATAAAAATTTTTAGAAATTATGAATTATGATGAATCTGGGGAATTTCAAAGAGTAATTATTTAATGTGATACGTAAACCTAATTTTTAACACAGTAATTACGTATTAGTTGAAAATATTAAATGCGTAAATAGTCAATTAAGCGACTGAACTTGACCTATTTATCTTAAACGGGTTAAATAGGTCAACCCGTTTAAAAATTAAATGGGTACAGGTCAAGATTTTTCAACCCGTTTAATAAACGGGTTAGGTTCAGGTTGTGGAATTCTCAACCCATTTAAGTTCGACACGAACACGAACCTGACCCGACATGACCTATTACCCAGCTCTAGGAATAACATCACATTTTGATAAGCAAAAAATGAGTATATTATGTAAGCTAAACGAAGTGATCACTGATACATAGAGAGGAAATTAAACGACCCCCAAGAAAAAATGCATCAATAGATCATCTACTTCTAGTCTTCTCTTCTAGAAACTTTCTTGGCAGCTAAAAAGGCCAATTTTTGCTTTACAGCTCGGGTTATTCCACATTAAAGCAAAATACCTCTAAACTCTCCATGCTCCTTCACAACAGAATAATAGGCATAGAGCAACTTTCAATCTAAGGTCTGATAGAAGCAACCTCTTTGCAATTACTATTCAAGGGTAAGTCTACCACATCGGACTCAAACCCCCACCCCACCCCACCCCATCTAAGCACGATTTTTGAAGTATGGATCTCTTTTTTGATTTGGAGAATCGACTACTTCCAGTGAAGAATACATACGGCCCTCCAAATACACAAAGACTTTCAAAGAAGATGATTGACACCATATCAGAAACACGTAATAAGTAATAATCAAAGCAAAATGCAACTTTCACCTCGGGTTATTCTGCATTAAAGCAAAATGCCTCTAAACTCTCCATGCTTCTTCACAATCGAATACTAGGACCTAAGCAACTATCAATCTAAGGTCTAATAGAAGCAACCTCTTTGCAATTTACTATTCAGGGGTAACTCTACCGCATCCGACTCAAACCACCACCCCACCCCATCTAAGCACAACTTTTGAAGTATGGATCTCTTCTTGGATTTGGAGAATCAACTGCTGCCAGTGAAGAATACATACCACCCTCCAAATACACAGTCTCCAACCATTTTCAAAGAAGATGATTGGCACCACATCAGAAACACGTAATAAGTAATGGTTAAAGGAAAAGGAAAAGGAAAAGGAAAAATTGAAACCCCTCCCCTTCTTGAAAAGGAAAAGCCATACACGCCAAGTATGAAGTCATTGCTGCCATGCAACAGAAGCATAACTTATGGTGACAAAGACGACACAGAGAAAGCGAGAGGCCACAGAAACACAATATAACCTGTAGAAGGAATGCAGTAAGGGGCAAAGGAGATGTTGAAGCAGCTCCTGCAGCAAATGCTTGTGTCATTCTCTCAATTTCACTGTTTATGACATCGCCATCATACCCAGTTGTGCAAACCTACACAAAGAACAGTAAAATGCTTATGGTCTGACACACGCCTGGGTTGGATGTCTACCATTAAGAAATAGCATGTCAATTTCTTCTTACGATGGAAAGTTTAAATAGAACAAGTAATTAACTACGCAGTAGCCATCAAAAACCACAACATTCAGATTCTATTTTCATCAGCACAGGGAACAACTATGAAGAACAGAAATCAAGGACAGATGTGTTAGACAGCAAAAAAAAGGCCACTAGGGTAATCTTTTACCGTGAACTATAGTGGACTCAAGCAAGATGTCTCAGCAAAACTGCTACCTTTTTTGAACAGTAGGAAGCTAATAGCTTATAATCTAGAACCCAACCAACACAACTACTCTAGAATATCGGGGTAAGGCTCCACCCTATGAACAGATGATCACCCAAAACCCTACTTAGGCTGGACTTTCAGCCATCAATTTGGAAATCAAGAACTGCAAACAAACCTGAACCATAAGCATGACTTCGGCAATGTTTGTCTCATCACTTTGACCATTAGTATCTTCTTGAGGTCTTCTCCCTTCCCTAACCTGTAAAGCGGAGAAACATAAGATTCCATTTAATGACGTGGGTTCAACATATTCAACTCACTGAATCCATGTCATTCGGGTCAAAGACCCAACTTTCATAAGCAGCAGACATAAAAGAGGTTTTGAACTTACTGTCAATTGACGCCAGAATCCAGTATTATTAAATCTGTTCCAAATTGGTAAAGCTGAATTCTGCAAAAACTCTTGAAAGATCAAGGCATATTTGCATGCAGTCATAGACACATTAGGGCAGTCAACAGGCTCCTCAACTGCTGTCACACCCTCCCTGCAAGGGTAGTCAGGTTAAACTTAATCATCAGCCAAAAATCACAAATTACTTCCTTTGGCGAGTAAGATGCACATTACCTGAAATTTCCAAGCATAAAACCAACAGTTGGTTTCCCTTGCACAGAATATCCAACCGAAAACTCACACTTGTTTCGGTAACCATTTATAAGTGGTGACTCAATTATACCTTCTAGTTCACATGGTAGACCACCTATGGCATTTGAAATGGGAAACATAAGCCATGTAATTCATGAGAAAGTACTCAAAGATTGATCCGAACAAAATGATATAGCATATTTAATGTGAAGTATTGTATGTACATAGGCGAAATGCTGATCCGAGCACAGACCTCTACCAATTTGAGACCACAAATTCTGGAAGAAGGAAACAATTGTAACATAAGGCAAAGAATAATTTCTCAGTAATAAAGAGGAGACCTACCTATCTCCCTAGATTTGACGACCCACTCTGGAAGTGAAACACCCTTAGGACATGCCTTACGCGCATTTCGAGTCTGCAGTAGAAGAAAAGGTTCATCAAGAGCTCCTCTGATGAAAACTGGCATTATGAAATAAAACAAGCCCACAGATAAATAGCAAGGCTGAACACAACTAACAAGTCTTTTGAGAAGTTGTAACAAAGAGTTCTTCTTCTGTTCTAGTTGCTCCGTGTATGGCATATGAGCAAGAGGTGTTACTACATCACGAGCAGACTTCCCATTTGAACCAGAACTATCAGTATTTCCATGATCACTCAGGACCGCTGAGGCCTCTGCTGGGTCAACTGCTCCAGATTCCACAGTTTGGTACTTTTTCTGAGCCGATTTTATCTTATCATCATAAGATCGAGGAACAACATCCTCAACCTTTAGCTTCTTGTTGCCAAAAGTTTTTCCTTCTAATACCTGTCACATTATAATTGAAACTTAGAGAACTTTAAATTCACAGTATTACACACTGATCACTCCTACAACAAATCTTAATACCTCTGTTGTACTTTTAACATGCTCTGCAGCCTCAAATGTTATAAAACCCACGACCATGCCCTTTTTCTTCTTAGCTGCTTTGAAAGTGACCCCCTGCAAAATAAGCATCATAAAAAATATATATATAGTGACATGTTCACAGCCAATGTTATAAAACATACAGTAATATCAGACCAGCTTGACTAAAGAAGATGACAAAAAAATAAAAGCAGCCAAAAAGAGAAGGTATCTCAGACAATTTACATCAGCATTATGATGATTTTATAAGGTATGATAATATCTAAGGTTGATTTGCTCTGAAAAACAATGTTTTTGGCTGGATAGGACTTTTGATGGGGACAGAGTTGCTTGTTTTGATAATAATAGCTCTAGTGCAACAAGGTTTTTATATCCGTTTCACTGAGACTTATGTGGCTCATTTATAAACTTTAGCCACTTTCCTAGGCATAAAAACTATATCTCAGATAGTATATTTGCTCAAGAACCAACAGTAGCAATGGGGTCCAGCAACTCAACCAAACAAAAAAAAACGAAGAAAAAACCTAGGCACAATTCTATGACGTAAATTTGATACCATTGCTTCTTCCTTGTTCTTATTGAGCTTCAAACGCGGGTAGTGACTCCTTGATCCTCATTAAAAATGTAGCACAGACAGCAGATATTATGACCCAGTTTTTCTTTCTCATACTCCTATTAAGCCTCCTACACCGTACCTTCATACTACGAACATACTCTTGCCAATCTAACAGCAAAAGTTAGTCTATTCCTGAGAGCAACCCATGCTTGTCTTTAGAGTTTTTGGATGGGAAGCAAAAGAAACTACTTTTTGTCTAAAAAAGCTAGCTTTAAGTTTCTATTCGAGTTCTTTGGTCAGCAAGCCACTGACCTTTATATTTTTGTCAATTATGTCACTGAATTTATATTTTGATCTAAGATGCAACTAACAAATGTTTTAGTGTCTCAAATGTTATTGCTAGCCCCGCACAACCGGCTACTACAGGTAAAACATGAAACCAAAATAAAAAAAGGAAATTGTTTAAAATTCAAAACCATGATGCTTAACCTTCCCTCCCTGCGTCCTCCCTCCATGATGCTGCTTGCCATAAGCCCCCTCCCCCACCCCCAACCGTTTTTTCCTTTTCTCGGCAAACACAAGCAAAACACAACCACCACACCATTAGCCTCCTTTGTTCGACTTCACTAACACGCCATCATGATCAACACCAAGTATCATCAACCTCCCCCATTGCCAGTGCACACCACTGACACCGAATCCCCCAGCCAGATCACCATCAAAGCTTGAATTAGCACCGTTCGATCATCATTAAATCGCTGGGAACCAAATGAGTGGAGGAAATTTCAAGGCCTATAAATTGAAGCGAGAAGTAGTAATTTGAGAACTACTTTGCTTAGCTCAGAATAAAGTAATTCTAAACTAGAATTTTAGGTTTTCATATATAATTTTCAAATATCTATTTCCCCTGTTTTGAGTTTTTAGATCTGATTTCTTTGCTTACAAATTTCATACAATTGAATTTCATTTTGGTATTTTGGAGTTTATCATGTGATTTTGGGCTTGAAATTTCATAAATTTTGGATTGGATTTGCTTGATGTTCGATTACCCTGGCCCTTGTTCTCATTTGTTCACTCTCTGTTTTCCCATTTAGTTTCATAAGTTTTTGTTTGGGTCAGAAAGCAAGTCCCTTGTTTAACTCCCTGTTCCTCGAGTAGAATGTTTTCTTTTGAGTTTTGGTCCTGATTCATGGGCAGCCTCTATTAATGGAGGTATGTGAGAACTTGAGTTGAGCTTAAACAGCCATGGAGTTCTTCTCCCCCTTTCCTCCTTTTTTTTTGGGGGGGGAGGTGGTGTGCTTGTGCCCCTTGTGAACCACCATTCATGGTCGTCGTTGAGTATGGACGTTTCACTTCTGATTAATGAATGGTTTAATTCAGTTTTTTCATTTTATATTTTTTAACTCAGTTTTTGCTTTTTCCTATTTTTATGCACATTTTCTGTTTCACTTTCATAAACAAAATTAAAATCAATCTTTTATGTGTAGTAGCCAGTTGTGGGAGGCCTAACAGTGCATTTGAGACACTAAAACATTTGTTAGTGACATTAGATTAAAATATAAATTCAGTGGCATATTGGACAAAAATAAAAAGGTAAGTGGCATGCTGACCAAAGAACTCGTTTCTGTTCCCCTACATGCTCCTGAATTCAAGGGAGGGTAAGAATTGGGGGATATACGAGAGTGGAGAAGATCAGTTCATGTTCATCCCCTTCCCTTCCCCTCTAGCAGTAGTAGGAAACAAACAAAAACTTGTTTATCACTCTACCTTTTCCCCTCCATTCTCCTCTATCCAAACATTGGCAGTGACTGTCCACAGTCCTAATCCCCTCCAACCAAACTAAGGATTAAACCTATAATGAGCCAGGAGAGAGTGTAATTTCCGTAACTTAAGTAATAAGCACCTGTCTCAACTTGAACAATATAGGCAAAAACCACGACATTAATAACCATCTCATGTCAATCTCGCTGTAGCTGTAGGTCGAGATGAAATAGCCTTATCCACACCTATTAAACAGAGAAGTTGTTTCCAATACCATCATTCTTAATTCTACACTGACCAAAAAAGCAAAAGAACATTAAGAGGTTAAAAGATCATCCCCCTATGAATTCCCAGTTTGCAATCCAACAATAACATGATACCCAAAAGCACACACAACGGAACTCCGCACATTACACCGTCAAATAACCAGCACAACACTGCAACGATTGCATTATAAAAACAGACCAACCCTAAACCCCCCCCCCCAAAAAAGACATAAAACCACTTGCCTGCTCATCTAGAAAAGTCTTCAACTGGTCTGAGCTCCACTTCCTAGGCAAATGAATCAGGCATTTACTAAGCTGAGGATCACCAGACTCAGCCAACACCTCAGTCATCATAACACTCTCCTCTTCTTCCTGCGCTTCTCCTTCCTCATCCTTGTCCTCAGTCTCTCTCTTCAGCAGCTTCTTGGCCCGCTCCGAAGTCGGGTCCCACGAACCATCTGGTCGGGGCTGGAGCTCCTCCTCGCTGTGGGCGAAACGGCACGTTTCTCCATGGCTGCAGGATGCAGAATGGCGCCTGAAGTAAGAGCATAAGCTTGTTTTGTAAAGCGGGTGGACGGAGCCACTGCTTTTGGGGTCGGGGTCCGACCCGTTTGCGGTTTTCGGGTTTTCGTCCTCACGCTTGCGTTTCTGCCCCGTTTCGGAGCCTTTTGTGGGTTGTAGAGTGGCGTCGGGATGTTGTTGGGTGGAAGGATTGGGTTCGAGGGGTGTGTCAGACTCTTGGGTGCTCATCGGGAGGTCGGCGGCGGAGCCTTTAGAAGGGTTTTGGGTCTCCATGGATGGGGTTTCCCCTTCGGTTGATGCTGTCATGTGCTTTCGCTGACAGTTTGGGAACTTGGTTACTACTAGTAGGTCCCGTTCGCTTCGGCAATTGGAAGAAGTGATTAGTAGTTTAGAGCACCTTGGAGCGATTTTGAGCGAAACATTTAGCAGTTGTGGACTTAGGCCATGTTCTTTTGGGTCGGAAATGCACCCAACTTACACTCATTCATTTTTTTCCCCCTCTTTTCACTCTTTTCTACGCTTAAAAAAAATATCACTTTTTCTCACATTCATTTACTTCTTCTCACACCTACATAAAACAACCATTTCTCATATTTAAAAATTTCTTATACTTTATGTAATTGTGTCTGCGAATAATCTGATAGCAATTATTAGTAGTTTTAATTTTTCGGATGTTATGGAACAGTTTTATTTTTTTTCTTTTTCCTTAATTTTTTAATTTTTTAATTTTTTAATTTTTTAATTTTTAATTTTTTTGTATTTACTTTTAATTTTTAATTTTTTAATTTTTAGTTTTTTATTTTTTTAATTTTTTAATTTTTAATTTTTCGGATGTTATGGAACAGTTTTATTTTTTTTCTTTTTCATTAATTTTTTATTTTTTAAAAAAAATTTTAATTTTTTAATTCTATTTTTTATTTTTTTATTTTTTAATTTTTTAATTTTTAATTTTTTAATTTTTAATTTTCCGGATGTTATGGAACAGTTTTAGTTTTTTTCTTTTTCATTAATTTTTTAATTGTTAACTTTCTTTTAATTTTTTAATTCTATATTTTAATTTTTAATTTTAAAATTTTCAAAATTTTTAATTTTTAATTTTTAATTTTTTAATTTTTAATTTTTCGGATGTTATGGAAGAGTGTTATTTTTTTCTTTTTCATTAATTTTTTATTTTTTTATTTTTTAAAATTTTTTGATTCTATTTTTAAATTTTTTTATTGTTAATTTTTTTGTATTTATTTTTAATTTTTAATTTTTAAATTTTTACTTTTTTAGTTTTTTGATTTTTTAATTTTTATTTTTTAATTTTTTAATTTTTTTGTATTTATTTTTATTTTGTAAAAAAAATTTAAATTATAATTTTTTTTGTATTTTTTATTTTTTGTATCTTTTTATTTTTTTATTTCAGAGAAACAACCAACGAAAAATTCCAAAAAAATAAAAATTAAAAAAATTTATACAAAAAAAAGAAGAAAATAACAATCTATACGAAAAAATATGAAAATTAAAACAAAAAAAATTTAAGTGCATTAAAATGAAAATAAAAATTTTAAAAATTTAAAAATTAGAATTAAAAAATTACTTTCGTCATGTTAAGATAAAGTGGTTGTTGAACTGAAAATTACGCACACAATTTTCATTTTTGTTTTGGAAATTAATTATTCACATTCTGCGAAAATTTTGCACTACCTGCGTGAAATTGAACGTTGCGGTGCGTGAATTCTTATTTAAGTTAATGATACCAATGTAAGCAATGAAAAAAAAATATACACAAAAAAAATGTAACAGACAAAAACGAAATTGGGTGGGTTAATTCCAGAAAAACAACCAACGCAAAATTCCAAAAAAATACAAAATAACAAAATTTATACAAACAATAAAAAATAAGAAAATAAAAAACAAAAAAAATAAAACTTAAAAAATTGCACAAATTTCAGATAATTAAAATCAAAATTAAAATTAAAATAATAGAAACAATTATAAAATTAAAATTAAAAAATTAAACTTCAAAAAAATTAAAAAATTACAAATTCAAAAATTAAAAAATTAAAAAATTAAAAAATTACAAATTACAAATTCAAAATAAAAAATAAAATATAAAAAATAAAAAATAAAAAAATAAAAAAATAAAAAAATAAAAAATAAAAAATACAAATACAAAAACACAAATTAAAATGAAAATAAAAATTTTAAAAATTAGAATTAAAAAATTAAAAAAATTAAAAATTAAAATTAAAAAAATACAAAAAAAATAATCAATAAAAAATAAAAATTAAAAAATTAAAAATTAAAAATTAAAAATTAAAAATTAAAAATTAAAAAATTAAAAGCAAAAAGTAAAAAATTAAAAATTAAAAATTAAAAATTAAAAAAAATTAAAAAAATAAAAAAATAAAAATTAAAGAATAAAACATAAGAAAAAATTAAAAATTAAAAAATAAAAAATAAAAAAAACAAATAACAAAATAAAAAACAAAAAATCAAAAACAAAAAAAAATAGAAAACAAAAAAATAAAAAATAAAAAATAAAAAATAAAAAATACAAATACAAAAACACAAAAATAAAAAATAAACAAACTAAAACAGAACAAAACAGAATAAACGAAACAAAAAATTTTTTATCATCATTAATTACTATCACAATAAAATTATTACATTATAAAACAAAAAAATATTAATAACTAATACTTCAACTTCATTCAACTACATTCAACTTTCACCCACATTCACCCACTTTTTCCCACACTTAAAAAAAAAAAAACCACACTCACCCACTCCTTCTCCCCCTTTCCCACAATCACCCATTCAACACCCCTCATTTCCCACTGAAAAGAACAGGGCCTTAATAGTTAATAGTGTTGAATAGTTGGAGCAGTTGGGAGTAATCGGAGCAGTTGGATTATAACAACAACTCTTGTGATACAATCCAGAATTAATAGCCACACTTGTGTGAGGCACGTGATAGAGTTTGTTGTAATTAGTTGCAAAGTTGTTGTAATTAGTTACAAAGTTGTTAGGAGGGTGGGGCCTGGGTAGTTAGTAACTGAAATTGGCGGGGAAGAAGTGTTGTATAAAGAGAGGGTTATGGCTGTAAGAGGAACTATGAAAATTGATAATCAAATGATCTTCTCTCTCCAATTTCTCTCTTTCTCTCTCTTCTCGAACCTGAGGTTCATCTTTTCTTCCATTTTTCTCCTTCGAGATCTCTATCTCCTGGGAGATCATTTTGGTATCAGAGCACGAACCTGAGGTCATCAATTCTTTTCTCCACTGTTCACAAGCTAGGAGCAGCCAATTTCATGGCGATTTCAGACAATAGAAGGTCGAATGACGCTCGCAAACGGGAGGAATTGTACCAGCAAATGCAACTTTCGATGAGCTCGTTTCAAGAATAGCAAGAAAGGATCAATGAGCAGTTCAGGGAGCTGATTACAGGACTCAGCAGACAAGTCTTGCATATCGCAAATACTACAGCAACTGGAGGTTCTTTGAGTGGTAATGCTCAAAACTCACTTACTAGACTATCCAAGATAGATTTCCCTAGATTTGATGGGGATGACGTCCAGGGATGGGTATATAGAAGTGATCAATTCTTTGAAATTGATAATACCCTAGATAACCTGAAAGTTAAGGTGGCTGCCATTCACTTTAGTGGTAAAGCTCTGCTGTGGAAGCAATCATTTGTTAAAAGTCATAATGAGTGGCCTGAATGAAGGTATTACAAGACAGCCATAATGGCTAGGTTTGGGGCAGGAGCTTTTGATGATCCTTTGGCTGATTTAATGAAGCTAAGGCAACGAGGCACAATAGAGCAATACCAAGAGCAATTTGATGCATTGTTAAACAGAGTAGATCTCCCTGTTAACCATGCTATAAGCTATTTTTTGAGTGGTTTAAATGATGAGATTCAGACATCAGTAAGGATGTTCAAACCTCAAACATTGCATGATGCATATTGCTTAGCTAAACTACAGGAGCCCACACTGGCTTCTATTGCCAGAAGAACCAAACCCATCTTAGACAGGCCCCCATCATTTGTTAAGACAGCTTCCACATATTCTAGACCTGGATCATTTTCCAACTCGAGTTCTTTTTAGGGCGGGACCATCACAAAGTAGTTCCAGAGCTACTTCTGTCCATAGTTCTGCTTCAGTTTCTTCCAAACCCAAAAAGGGTGGAAGAATTTTAAGCCCAAAAGAGATTGAGGAGAAAAGGGCTAAGAATCTTTGTTTTTTTTTGTGATGAAAAATATTTTCCTGGTCACAAATGTACAACTCAGGTGTATAGGCTGGAGGTGATGGAGGAGTTAGATGAGGATGAAGGAGATCAAGGGGCTGGAAGTGAGGAGGAAGAGGAGGAAATTTTAGAGGGCCCAAATGGGGAAACTGTGCCACAAATTTCATTGCAAGCCCTCACTGGTTTAAATGTCTACCAAACCATGAGAGTGGTGGGGAAGGTCAAAAAGCATAGGCTGTAAATTTTGGTGGATTATGGTAGTACTCACAACTTCTTGGACTCAGCCACTACTAAGAAGCTAGGGTGTGACCTGAGGACTATTCCACCAATGCAGGTAGCAGTGGGTGATGGTAGCCGATTGCCTTGCAATGCTATGTGTAAGGGATTTTCGTGGAGGCTGCATTGAGAAGTGTATAAGACAGATGTGGTGATAGTGCCCTTGGGAAGTTGTGAGATGATACTGGGTGTGCAGTGGCTTCCCACATTAGGTCCTATTCTCTGGGACTTTGAGCAACTTAGGATGGAGTTCCAATATAATGGAAAAAGACAAGTCCTTAGAGGCCTACAAAAGGCTATAATTGAATGGGCTTATGGGAGGACCTTGCAGAAAGAAATGGGACAATGTGCTCAACTGTTTGCATTGCAGGCCCAGGCGACAGAACTGTGTGCAACTCAGCCAAATGAGCAAGACATTGTGTTTTCTCGGTTACTAGCAGAATATGAGGATCTATTTGTAGAACCAACTCAGCTCCCACCTCATAGATCCCATGACCATAAGATTTTATTGAAGGAGGGTACTCAGGCCATTAATGTGAGATCATAGAGATACCCAGAACTTCAGAAAGATATCATAGAAAAATTAGTGGGAGAAATGTTAGATGTTGGGGTGGTGAAACCTTCATAGAGCCCTTACTCCTCACCAATTGTATTGGTTAAGAAAAAAGATGGCACATGGAGATTCTGTGTTGATTATAGGCAGCTTAACAAGCATACAATTGTGGATAAGCTTCCTATACCTGTGATCGAGGAGCTTCTAGATGAATTACATGGAGCTGAATTCTTTTCCAAGATAGATTTGATGTCAAGATATTGGCAAGTGAGGATGCATCCTGATGACATAGCTAAAACTGCATTTAGAACCCATGAGGGTCACTATGAACTCCTTGTTATGCCTTTTGGCCTAACAAATGCTCCCTCAACTTTTCAGGCATTGATGAATCATGCATTCAAACAACATTTGAGGAAGTTCATCCTTGTGTTCTTTGATGACATCCTCATATATAGTAGAGATCAGAAGCAGCACCTACAGCATTTGAAGATCACATTGGACACCTTGAGGGAACACTCCTTATTTGCTAAAAGGAGTAAACGTGTTTTTGGAGCAAGATAGGTGCAGTATTTAGGACATATAATTTCTACCAAAGGAGTATCTACAGACCCTGAGAAGATTGCAACCATGGTGGAATGGCCTATTCCTACTACAATTAAGCAACTAAGGGGATTTTTAGGATTCATAGGCTACTATAGAAGGTTTATCAAGCATTATGGTCTGATCAACAAGCCTCTCACAGATCTTTTAAAGAAGAATGCATTCCTGTGGAGTGAGGAGTCTTAAATAGCTTTTGACATAAACAAGAATGCAATGGTCTCAGCCCCTGTTTTGGGTCTTCCAAACTTTTCTTTACCTTTTATCGTGGAAACAGATGTTTTTGGAATAGGAATTGGAGCTGTCCTTATGCAGCAAGGACACCCTATTGCTTACCTTAGTAAATCACTAGCTCTAAAGCTCCAACACCTCTCTGCTTATGAAAAAGAATTCCTGGCTGTGGTATTAGCTGTGGAAAAATGGAGGTCATACTTGTTGGGCAAACATTTTATCATTAAGACTAATCACTTCAGTCTTGAGTACCTTGTTGTACAGAAGATCATCACTCCCTTCCAGAGTAAATGGCTCCCTAAGCTAATGGGATTTGATTTTTAGATTGTATATAGAAAAGGGAAAAGAAAATATAGCGGCTGACAGCTTGTCCAGGGTCCCAAATGCCCAACTGTTTACTCTGAGTATTAGCACCTTGGACTCTGATTTGATTGATAAAATCAAATTGACTTGGCAGCAAGACCCGTCTCTACAGTCTCTAGTGCAATCCTTGATGGCTGGACAAACCCATTCCAAATTCACTTGGCAACAAGGGTTGTTAAAAAGAAAAGGCAAGTTAGTGGTGGGGTCAGATGCAACCCTATAGCAGCATATTATTCATCACTTCCATGACACTTCCTTAGGAGGACATTCTGGAGCTGCAGTCACTACCAAGAAATTGGCGAGTTTATTTTACCGAAAAAAACTCAAGAGGGATGTCAGGAATTATGTCAGGAATTGCTCCATTTATCAGAGGTGTAAACCCATGTTATAGGTGCCTGCTGGTTTACTACAACCACTACCCATACCTGGGGCCATTTGGGTTGACATCTTATTGGATTTTGTAGAGGGGTTACCCAAGGCTAGGGGCAAAGACACCATATTGGTGGTTGTTGACAGATTGAGCAAGTATACACACTTCTTAGCACTCTCCCACCCTTTTACAGCAGCAGAAGTAGCCTAACTCTACTTTGAGCACATTTTTAAACTTCATGGGCTTCCTAAGACAATTGTGAGTGATTGAGACAAAATCTTCATGAGCAACTTCTGGTCTGCTCTCTTCAAGTTTCAGCAGGTGGCCTTGCATAAATCCACAACTTACCACCCTCAATCTGATGGTTAAATAGAAGTAGTCAATAGATGCTTGGAAGGTTATCTCAGGTGTATGACTGGGGAAAAGCCATTTGAATGGGCTCTCTGGTTACCACTAGCTGAATGGTGGTATAACACCAATTGGCACTCAACCATTGGGGTTACACCTTATGAGGTAGTTTACGGCCAACCCCCTGTATTAGACATCCCTTACGTGGCTGGGGATTGCTCAGTTGCAGCAGTGGATAGGAGCCTCCAAGCTCACGAAGAGTGTATTGCTATGCTGAAATTCCATATGGAGAAGGCACAACAGAGAATGAAGGTACAAGCTGACAAGCATAGGACAAACAGGGAGTATACAGTGGGAGATTTGGTGTATGTAAAGTTACAGCCTTATCTCCAGTTCTCAGTGGCTCAGAGATTGAATCACAAGCTGGCCCCTCAGTTTTTTGATTCCCAGTTGTTTCACGAGTAGGCTCAGTAGCCTATAGGCTACAACTACCTCCTACATCTAAGATACACCCTGTCTTCCCTATTTCCCAGCTCAGGAAGCACGTTGGCCCTCCCCCTCTTTAGAGTACACTACCAGAACTTGATGGCCAGGGGTTAATAGCTGTTAAGCCAGTTGTTGTGTTGGACCGAAAGCTGGGCAACAAAGGCAACCATGCTGTGGTGTATGTTCTAAGACAATGGTCCACCGGTTCCAAAGAAGATGCCACCTGGGAGCTCTACACGGATATGGAGAAACGTTTCCCTTCATTCGATCTTTCAGCTTGAGGACAAGCTGCTTTGATAGGGGGGAACGAGTTGATACAAGCTAGAATTAATAGTCACACTTGTGGCAGGCACGTGATAGAGTTTGTTGTAATTAGTTGCAAAGTTGTTGTAATTAGTTTCAAAGTTGTTGTAATTAGTTTCAAAGTTGTTAGAAGGATGGGGCCTGGGTAGTTGGTAATTGAAATTGGTGGGCAAGAAGTGTTGTATAAAGAGAGGGCTATGGCTGTAAGAGGAACTATGAAAATTGATAATCAAATTATCTTCTCTCTCCAATTTCTCTCTTTCTCTCTCTTCTCGAACCTGAGGTTCATCTTTTCTTCCATTTTTCTCCTCCAAGATCTCAATCTCCTGGGAGACTCTATCATCTTGATATCAACCCTGTTTTTATGAAGTCTAAAGAGATTCATATATAAATAGTCTCACCATTGCTATCAAAGACATCAATTTCGGAAGACCCATGAGAAAAGTTTCACAAAAATCTTTTGTTGTCAAAAAAAATTTTGGAATATATTTGAAAAGATGAACATTAAATAAAATATGCAGCTTCATTCAAAAACGGACAAGAAATAAATGAAATAAATAACTACGTGTAGTAAGTCAAAAGAATTACAACAGCAACAAGAAAAATTATAACAACAATAGCCACTACAATAATAAGATAAACAATTATAATTGGGATAGTTGAGAGCGTCACCCCTAAACCTAAGGTACAATAAAGCTTGCTAATTCAAAAAAAAAAAAAGCTAATATAGTATACACCATTAACTACTTAGGGTCTATTCGTTTTTAGCGTTTTGAAGTTGTAGTTAGAGGGTTTGAGCAAGTTCAAGTAAGTTGAAGCAGTATAGAGCAGGCTTAACTAATAGTTAATAGGTTTGAACATGTTTAACTAGCAGTTAGTAGATTGAAGCAGTTCGAAATAGGGATGGCAATAGACCGGATCTGGATCGGGTCCACCAAGATCCAGATCCATTTTTCAGACCTGGATCCAGATCTGATCCAAATTTGCAGGGTCTATAAAATTTGGATCCAGACCTGGATCCTCTGGATTTAAAGGGTTTAGCGGATCTTTAATGGGTTCTGCTACTTTGAGTAGCTTTTTTTCACTTTCTTATTTTTCGCAACAAAATAAAAGTATATACATAAAATTTTGCCATATAATTAACTTTACCACCATAACACATAGCAAAATACTGAATTATAAGTAGAAATTATTAATAGTGGCCCACTATCCTCCATTAAGTCACTAAATATAAGCCAAATAAGTTGTTTAATATCCATATATACCCTATCAATTACCAAACCTCAGTCTACAAGTTGAAAACAAATTACAAAGTCCATAATATACCAAAGGCCCAAACCGTGACGAAGCTGTAGCGCCTGCCGTGAAGGTGTATGACAACGACTGGTGCCGGAGGACGACAACCGGTGGAGCTGTGGTGGGGAGACGGCAGATGCGAACTATGGGTTGAGTGGATAACCGACTGAAAATTTTGAGAGAGATAGGCGGAGAGGGAGAGTAAGGGTCTGAGGGACTCAAAAGTATCAAAACGCAGAAGGCCCAAAAACCCTAGGCAAAATAACAACGCATAGTAAAAAAAATAAAAAAAATAAATGGATCTGTATACAGGTCCAGGGTCAGGGTCTCAAAGTCTCAGATCCAGATTCAGATCCGACCCAGATTCAATAGGACTCGGATCCTCTAAAAATCCAACGGATCCAAATTTTTAGGATCCAGGTCATTAAAAATAGAGTGGGTCTGATGGATCTGGATCGGGTCCAGGATTCGTTGCCATCCACAATTCTGAAGCAGGCTTGTGAGTGGGTTGGTGTAGGTTAAAGCAAGTTTGACCAGAAGTTAGCAAGTTAGAGCAAGTTTGAGCAAGTTGGAGCAGGCAGCAAGTACAAAATGTTGAAACCAAAGAGGCCCTTAAAATGTAGCACTTTAATCTTAGGTGGGAGATGGGAGACTGTTGGATTAGCTTTTGTAAAATAATGTACTGAGATGCGAATGTTTGGGAATGGATGAGAGCGATTGGCGGTAGTTGAGAGCAGTTATGAGCAATTAGGATTAGTGGCTAGCAGTTAAAAGCTGATGAGAGCAGTTAAAAGAGTTGCGGCTGGGCAAATGCCGAAATGAACAGATCCTACGAGTCAAGATAATTGAGATGGTGGTTGTGGCCATGGTTGTGGTGTGAGGGTTGTTATTCTTTAGGTTTGTTGAATTTTTTTAAGTTTTGTTTATTAAATCAATACATGGATTAATTTTATCATGAGTACTGGTTAGGCCAGGAACCATCAACATAGGTCAAACACTTGCACAGACCCTTTGGAGCCAAATCAAAGATAATACTTGCGTGGAACTTTTTCTTAAGGACAAAAGAAGTGTCAATTTCATTGAACAAAGTAAAAGCGCGTTAGTGCCTGGATATCCTATGAAATGACATCAATGAAAATTTATTCATACTTATTCTTATGATGTAACTTAGCTGCTAGCTATGACAAGTTATTTCCTCTTACTTAACATGGCTAAAAATAATAGAGGTAAACATGACAACGTAATTTCTAATATCATTAAATGTTACTCTATTCATGGTACTCTTCTGCTTCTCTCTTGAAGTTAGAGCATGAGGCTAAGGGCATAACTCTCAATCACAAGTTTACTCGACCCGAGGCTCATACATATATTCAAGCCAAATAGAATGGCTACATATTATGCCACGTTTAAGGGTCATCTGCACCATCTTCTTTACATCGCGATACTTGTAATTCTACCCACTTGTTCCAATCAACAGTTGTATTTTCCTATATAGTAAAGATGAGTTCTTAGCCCCATAAGGCATTAAGTTATCACTTTTTTCCCCATAGTGACAATAAGTTATTTTTCTTTTCCATAATGGCAACATGCTTTTCATTTGGGTTCATAGTGCCACTAGAGAACCTAATAGCCTATGTAGTAAGTTATATTCAATCTTTGAACCTTTCTTTTCGGTTGTAAATATTAAATAGCTAAATAGAAAACAATATAAAAAAGTAAATAAATCCATATTTATCTATCTCCGTCGCACTTGCCACTATCTGTTCCACCAAAAAACTCAAAGTTTCAAATGATGACATGAAAGTGAAAACATTTGCTTCATGTTATTTATATAATAAGTAAAGAAAGTTGTGCACATCAAAGGAGGCCTTGCATAACTTGAAAAATTAAATCAAAAACTCAAGTATAATAGGTTACACCCGTAATTAGTTTCTTTAGTGCCACTTTGAACTGCAATACAAAAACATAGCGCTATTAAGGAAAAGAAAAGTAATCTAACACTACCATAGAACCCAAAAAAAGAAAAGAAAAGGTGATAACATGGTGCCACAAGGAATGAAGAACTCCAATAAGGGCTACAAATATTTCCTTGACGATAAGGGTGCAAATCTTGCATCTACTGGCTTATAATATTAATATTGGGCAATGTCAGTTAGTGTAAAGTTGCACAAAAAATGTTCCCACACTTTGTCCTTTATGCTATTATTCTCACAAACCTAATTATAAGCAGGTCTCGCAACATATGAATAACGTCAATATATATTACATACACTTGAGAATATATACTCCCAGCTCCACATGTCCAATGATATTACACACCCTTCGTTTGCTTTAACAAAAAAAAGGAAACATAAAAATTACGCAAATAACTTCTCATTAGCACAATGTGTAGTCGTTTCCTTCTCGCACTGTTCTTTTCTTTTCCTCCCTTCTTCTTTCTCTTTCTTGTTTTTCGTTGTATACCCCTCTTCCTCCATCAAAATTTCACTAGAAAATCGAATAAACTAGTCTTGCAAACTCGAAAACTTCATCATTTTCATGGAAATTGCTAGTTGAATCTAAGTGATACTCAATTCTTCACTCCAACTATGCACAAAACGGATAAGAAGGGTGAAGAATGGTTGGATTCGATACTGTTGCTCAGTAACCCATGAATAAACCAAATCAACAACATACACTCATTTATAGAACAAAGCAGAGGCAATAAACTTCTGAAGTTCCACTCCTTCAATTTATTAAAATGATAGTGTCAACAACTGCTAGCAGTTCATGGTTTGCTGGTTCAATAGCTTTAGTGTAGAAATTTCCCGTTGTTATCATATAGAATCAATGCAGAAAATCTCTACGTAAACTTTTGGTAGAACAGTGTTCATTGGATGTGTAACACCCCCAAATTAAACATGTTTCACTGATTGCATTCTCCTTAATAAATCCTTGAATTAGGACTAAGAAACTCAACGATAGGGGCGCTATCGCCGTCCAAAAGGACAAGGCTTGAAGTATGTGTACTAGAAATAACATAGTTTAGCATAGCTTCAACCATACACATTCACACATGATCAAACCACATACAATCAACTGTTAACCCGCCTATGGTTTATACACCATAGTAAAGCAATTCACCATATAATCCACACCTCCATCTACTGAAAATTTCAAAATACAGCTCCAAAAGATGCATGTACTATATCATTGTTGATCCCTCCAGATTCTCTTGCCCAACTTGTTCTCTTTAGCTGGTTTGCTAGAATGAGAGCAATTTACTGAGCATTTGCCTAAAACAAAGCATGAAAAACATTTCGAACTATGAGCCGAAGCTCAGTACATACATTCCTATATTGTTAAATGATCTGTGCATAAATTGGTTAGGCGCCCGCTTTGCAATTCATTTTAAGTTAAAATAGTGACTGAAATGAATGTAAACTACAATTGCTAGTTATTATCTAATAGTGAACCCCCTTGATGCTATTACGATCTATGGATAGGTGTACACTTGCCAAGTTGACCGAGAGATATGACCTGAAGCCGCACGGGTAACTGAAGGGCAATGCTCTGTAACTGATAACCGATAGGGTCACTAATTGTATGACGAATCACTGATTAAACTGATTCATTGATGTACTTGCCAAAATATTATCATTTTGATAAATACGTGCTGTTTTCTAAAGATATAGGTAATGAACGTACCTGAAGTCTTTAAAATGCAAACTCACTTGATAATACTTATGCACAATGGGAAACGATATACTAGGTCACGTTTCTGCTTAAGAAATATAGTTATATGTAAATGCAGTTAGTAAACAACTTTCAATCCCATAATTTGTAACTTTATGAAAATTGATTAATAAAAAGGGAATCCACAATTCAAACAATTCAACATAAGATAAGTTATATTAAAATGATTTTGAAAAATAAATAAGTTAGGGTCATTGAACTTGAAATAAAACAAATTGAAGCAAAATAGACTAAAATGAAATAATTGAGGTGATAATGGAAGTATTTTAATGGATACAAATGGAACCTGGATTTTTGATGTTTTGAAATGAATAATAGAAGGTTTAATGACAAGAGGGGTGCTATGAGGTTCAGGAAAGCTCATATAACCTCAGTTTGTGTCACTACCCTATTTACTTCTCCAATTTCATTATCACGCCCATTTAACTCGGTTTTCCAACTCAAATAAGCTTCTATACAAAATGAAAGTTATTGAACTCACTAAACTTTGTAATTTCTTTGCAATATCCATAATTATGTAGAAACTCTTGATAATATTTCCAAATGCCATGATTTCTTTCTTCTCTCATATTACCGTTTGTAGGTCTACTTTAGAAAATCCATATCTTTCACCCCCGACCTCCAATTGAACTATGAAACCCCAATATGAAAAGCTTAAAAAGTCCCTTAAAACTTTCATTGATAGTGTAAAATATAATTACCACAATAGAGTTCTTAAAATTGGGTTAGAACACAACTGTGCTTAGCATGGGTCATCCTATACAGTCTTGGAAAAAGGCCATAACTTTCTCCACACAACTCGGAATGAAGTGATTCAAAAGGCATTCGAAAGATAACTCACTGATCTATCTACCTACCAAAAATCATAATTTTTGTGTAGGCCAATCATTACCAGTTTATTGGCAAAGTGACCCCTATTTTGTACATGTTAACAACCACACTGCTTTTGCTTTCTCATTTCTTTTCACATAAATCCCCATCTAAAATCATTCCTTAAAATTATTTAACAAATTCTTGTTCCTTCTCATTACCTTACAAAGCCATATTACTCAAATTTACTCCATAATCATCTACATCAAATTTTCAGTTCTTTTTTTTCAAAATAACTCAAAACACATCCATAAGCTTACTTATTTGCATAGATGAATGAAACAACCTCCTTTAATTATTTATTGGAATTTCCATATTCCACCCATTTGGTAAAAACTCAATAACATCATAAATCAAGAGTATAATACATCCAAACTTCAAATTCCATCTCAATGAACTCAAATAACTCACTTGTTGCCAAAGATTCAACTAGATCATGCATGACCATAAAACCCTCGATTATGCCACATACAATTTTTCATCCAAATCTCCACCCCCTAAATGAGTAAAATAATATCTCTAGCCATCTTTAATCTTATTTTCCATACTAGATCACAACAATTAAACAACCAAACACAAATCCAAAATCTCTTGATTCATACATGCTTCATCAAGCTCAAGCTCAATTCCACCATATCCAACATTCCCAAAAATAATAAAATTTACACGATAACATTTATTTTGATAATGAAAACATAAATCATAACTAAAACAATCACCATAACTAAAAATACATCAAGATAGAGTTAGAGTTTTTACTCACTTTGAGCTTGGATACTAGAGGATGGAGGTGGTGTTTGATGTTGGAGGAGAGAATAAGAAGATGAAGGCTAGACTTCTCTTGGTGGTAAATGACTTGGATGTTTATATTTGATACTTGGCTAATATTTAAGCTTGAAAAAAAGGGGCTTTTTGCTAATTAAAATTAGGTACAAATAATGGTGATCAATTTAATTTAATTGCACCAAAAATCTCGGCCACAATTTGAGCCCAAAATGAATCAGAAAATGAATTTGGCCAAACTTAATGAATTTGGGCCCAAATTTTTGCATGGTTAAAAAAATTAAATTTTTGTAACATTATGAAAAATAATTGATCACCTAATCATATGTACCGGGGCCTAATATCGATTTACCCGAAATTGTTACGTAAATGAACTCGAATTGCAAAGTGGGACCCGAAATGAATTCCCCCAATCGGGATGATTAAATGAGATAAAAAAATGTGAAATGTGATAAAATAATAATAATAATAACATGGCTTAATTAAATAAATAAACATGATTTAGGGTCGGGTTATTACAAGATGTGTTAAAATTGTGCCTTCTAAATTATATAACTGTTGATTAGACAATTTTTGTATGTCTAATTTTGTATTCGATACCTAGTGTTGGGTATGTTCTCCACGCTTCCGATGGATGCATGGCTTTGGTGTTAACAAGTCCTAACGTGAGAAATAAGAATCATGCATGACAAAAAGCTGATGCTCCATATTCCAATACATAGGCCATCTGGCTAACTTCATATGCTACTTGTGTTTTAGCTAGGGATCTATTGGAGTTTTAGGCTACTCTAAACGAACATATGTTCTGAAACATTGTTTAATACAGCTTCCTGATTGTACACATAACATTGGATCTTTATTCACTAGATGGGTGGTGTTTGTTCATCAAAAACAGTGACTTTGTTCACTAGATATGTAATAATTGTTCACTAATCCTTTGGTTTACTTTTCTTTTTCAGGGCTAATGTCAAAGAAACTCTTGATGATAAGCAAAGTAAGATGTTGTATATCATGTTGCTAGATGAAGGCAACTAGTTCTGAGATCCTACGGTGATTGTAGCGAGAAATGATACAAATACGATAAAAGCAAAAGCCCACAAAATGCAATGTTTTATGGAGCATTTTTTCCAATCTTCTAGAGAAAACTTGAATACATATAAACTAAAGCTGCTTAAATACATAACAATTATGAGTTTGTCACTATTTGTGTACGTATTAGCTAGAAGACACTATCTTTTCACGAATAATTTAAGTTTTCTCTAGAAAAAAAAGGGTAGCCCGGTGCACAAGCATCCCACGTTCATGCAGGGTCCGGGGAAGGCCCTCACCCCAAGGGCCGAACGCGGGATGCTTATGCATCGGGCTGCCCTTTTTTTTCTAGAGAAAACTTAAATTATTCGTGAAAGATAGTGTCTTCTAGCTAAGACGTACACAAATAGTGACAAACTCATAATTGTTATGTATTTAAGCAACTTTAGGTTATATGTAATCCCCATTTGATTCATTTATTTTTCTATTAATATGCTACACTTTGGAATACCCATGTTATTCAAGAGATCTTAGTAAACTAAGGTTGCTCATCATGCTACTTATTATATATCTTCATTCTTATACGTGAACTTGCTCACTATACCAGTTGAGATAGTTTACCATGTTAGTCGGCTTTGTTCACTATGAACTACGTAAGCTTCCCTACATAATATTGGACATTAAATCACTTGGTTAGTTCATTCTAAAAAACTAAGATCATATGTTGGGTTTCGTGGCCCAAATTTCGTTCTCCAATCCACCACCGCGCACCAGAAGGCTTGGCCATGCTCCGTGGCCAAATGCTACTCAGACGCTGCTTCTAGTGGCCTCCATGAATGGTTCGTGGTGAGCGTGGCAATTGTGTCTGCTAGCTTTTCCTCAATCTCGACCCTTTGATTTCTGTATAAGGGGCCTAGGATGAGGCTCCAAGAGATATAAAACACATTAAACCCATTAACAACACGCAAGCATCATTTGAGCATCTAAAAGGTTATTCTTTTCTTTGATTAGCCAATAGTTCCATTATTCTTGTTTTGAGAGAAAGCTTTATGAGTGAATTTGTAATCACTAGTTGATTTCTTTATAGGGCACATCGCTCTGAGATTAATTTTGTACTCTCCCATCACCATAATGGGTTTTTCGCTCATAGCCGCCATGGTTTTTCCCATGTAGGGTTTTCCCCGTAAATCTTGGTGTTTGTTCTCTTATCTTATCATTACCATATTTTGTGATTCATTGTTGTTTTTACTCAAATCCTAATTGATCCTAACAAGTGGTATCAGAGCAGGTTATAGAATGACAACAGTCACAAAATTCGATGTCCCCAATTTCGATGGGAAGATGAGTTTCAATATTTGGAAGGTCCAAATGATGGTTGTTCTCACCCAGAATGGGTTTAAGAAAGCCCTTGGTGGTCAAACCAAGAAACCTGCCACCATAACAGATGAACAACGGGAGAAGCTTGATGAAAAGGCTCTTTCGGCGATTAATTGGTGCTTGGAAACCCATGTTCTTCGTGAAGTTTTGGATAAAACCAACACGACATATCAAGAGCCTAATAAACATGATTTGTCTAAAGAAACGTATGTACACATTTTCCATGGCAGAAGGTACTCCTATCCAAAACCACCTTGACGAGTTCAATTCTATTATTTTTGATCTAGAAAGACTCGATGTGAAAATCGAGGATGAGGATAAAGCAATATTGTTGGTTGACTAATTACCCCTTCCTATAAGCACTTCAAGTATATTTTGTTATATAATGACATTGATACTTTATCTTTTGAGGATGTTAAGACTAACTTAATGTCCAAAGAAAAGTTTGACCTTCAAGTATGTTCTGATGACAACGTTGTAGGTTTATTAGTAAGAGGGAGAACCTCTGAAAAGGAGGGCACAAGCAGGAGAAACTCCATATCAAAGTCAAAGGGACGTAAATCCAGTAAATTTTGCAGGTATTGCAGGAAGCCTGGGCACTTAGTTGCTAAATTTTAGAAGGTGAAGAATAAGAAGGAAAAGGAAGAAAGAAATAATCAATCCGCAGAAGCTTCGATTGTTGACTTTGATGGTGATCTCATACTTGTCAGCATCATAGATAACATAGGTACTACTAAGTAGGTTCTAGATTTTGGCTGCACCTATCATATGTGTCCCTACAGGGACTAGTTTTCAACATATGAGCTGTTGGATTCAGTCGTTGTCCTCATGGGCAATGACGCTCAATGCAATGTCATTGGCATTGGCACAGTACAAATCAAAACCCACAATGGTATATTGAGGACTCCTAATGTTTGTCACATTCCTGACCCGAAGCGCTATCTAATCTCATGAAGGGAAAAAGACGTGGGAGTCTCTACATTCTCGAAGGTACAATCATGACTGGCTCTGATGCAGTCACCACCACCTCATTCGAAGTAGACTATACTCAACTGTGACATGCTCACTTAGGCCACATAAGTGAGAAGGGAATGATGATTCTAAGCAAGCAAGGTCTTCTTCGCAGCGAAGGTATTGGCAAACTTGATTTATGTGATTATTGTGTGTTTGAGAAACAAAAAAGAGTCAGTTTCTCTACAGCAACGCACCGTACTAAAGGTACCCTTGACTACATTCATTCTGACTTGTGGGGTCCCTCTAGAGTTTCTTCCTTTGGAGGAAAACGCTATATGCTGACCTTTGTAGATGATTTCTCTTGAAGAGTTTGGGTTTACTTTTTGAGATAGAACAACGGGGCATTCTCTATGTTCAAGAAGTTCAAAGCTCTCATTGAGAACCAGACCGGGATGAAGATAAAGAAGCTCAGGACTGATAATGGTCTTGAGTTCTGCGAGTCAAATTTTAATGAATTATGTGCCATTCAAGGTATTGTTAGACATAAGATCCTATTCGGGAAGCCTTCGTAAAATGGTATCGCATACCATATCAATCATACTCTACTTGAGAAAGCTCATTGTATACTCTCCAATGCTAATTTCTGGCATCGTCATGACTTTTGGACCGAGGCCTTTCTACGACCTACAATCTGGTGAGCCGAACTCCACACTCTTCAATTGATTTCAAAATCCCGAAAGAAGTATGGTTAGGTAATCCTGTTGACTACTCTATTATGAGAGTATTTGGATGTTTTGCCAATGCACATGTTAATGATGGGAAGCTAGCTCCCAGGGCTATTAAGTGCATGTTCCTCGGTGATAATTCATATTTTATATATAATTTTCTCCTTCATTTCACCTACTTTTATATCTTTGAAATATATTTTTATGGGTAAATAATACATATTTTATGAAATTTTAATGTATGAATAAATATAGAAGAATTTGGGAAGAAGTTGATTAATTCTACTCGGAACTCCTACAAGTGCAATGCCTAGAGTCCAAGCTTAAGCCCAAACGCCAGCCTTCACCAGCCTGCATCCACCTTTTTCCCCCCTTCTCCCATTTTCCCACATGGCTAATTCTTAACCTAGCCAAATGCCATCAATCAAGATTAATTCCATACTTATGACTAGCCATAACCATGCATGTAACATTCCAAATTAATTGGTATTGATTTTCATTAATTTTGGGGTATCCAAAGGGGTTGGATTTTCCACTATAAAAAGGGGCCATGGCTTGAGGGAAAGGGGGATCCACACACTCACACTCATACATTCATCCATTTTCTCCCTGATTCTCTCATCTTCTATCTTCTATTTTTCTTAGAGAGTTGAGAGAGTCTTTGTA
>JACYFF010031955.1:56025673-56042864 GCA_017589665.1 Selenicereus undatus
GTTGAAGTTGGTATTTTTTTTTCAAGTGGGTTGAAGTAGGTTGAAATGGGTTGAAGTAGGTTGAAGTGGGTTAAAACGGATTGACCCACGAAAAGAACATGCCCTTAATCTAGTTGGGGTTGACTTTGGATTTCTTCCTTCTAGTCGCGACTTCTTCCATCAGATTTACGAAGGCATGACTTCTCCACTCAAATAGTAAAGGCATAACCCCTCCGGTTAGATAGCGAAGACATTCAGACAAGGAAGGTGTGCCCCCTCCAATCAGATAGTCAATGCATGTTCCTTGAATCAGAAAGCGAAGGTTTGACTCGTTCGATCAGACAGCAAAGGCTTGACTCCTATGACCAGAGAGCAAAGGCATTTAGACTCCTCTGATCAGACAATAGAGACTTGATTTCTTCCATCAGACAACAAAGGTGACTCTTCCGATCAGAAAAAAAAAAGGCTTGGCTCATCCTATCAGACAGTGACCGCAACTATCCTTATCAGAAAGCAATAGTTTGACTCCTTTAATCAGACAAATGAGGCATGACTCGTCCAATCAGACAACAAAGGTGACTTATCCGATCAGACAGTTCATACTTGACCCCTTTGATCATACATAGGCTTGACTCCTCCAATAAGACAGTGCAGACTTGACCCCTTTGATTAGATAGAGACTTGACTCGTCCAATCAGACAATAAAGGTGACTCATCCGATCAGACAGTGCAGACTTTGCCTCTTCAATCCGACATCGAAGGCGACTCTCCCGATTAGAAAGCAAAGGCTTGACTCATCCGATGAGGTAGAAGAGGCATGATTCGTCTAATCCGATAGAAAATGTGACTCATCTGATCAGACAGTGCAAACTCGACCCCTTCAATTAGATAGAGGCTTGGCTCTTTCGATCAAATAGGAAAGACATGACCCTTCCGACACCGAAAGCTTTGCGACTGTCTGATCATAAAATGAATTGAAGTCAACTTTCAAGGCGTGAGACTTTAAATAGAAGGTTTCCAACCTGAAGGAAGGTGCCTACATTGCCAGTGCCTGACTTGAAGGAAATAACTGCCAATTTGAAGGAAAACGCCTATATTGCTAATGCGAAGGAGGATGAGATCTTAGTATTGCCCCCAACTTGAAGGCGTTCTAAAAGTTTGCAACAATTTGGTGACTATTTAAAGTCTGTTTATATAATTATATGATTTGAAAATGTTCTTAGTGACTTACGAGTCAACACCTTTGATAAAATGTTTTGACAGTCTTTTACTTTTATAACTGAGAGTCTTGAGCTTAATGACTTAGGAGTCTATTCAGTGACTTAGGAGTCAATAATTTTGTTGACTTAGGAGTCTTAAACTTTGAAAACTTTAGAGTCATCAAGTTTGATAACTTAGGGTTAGAACTTTCTTGATTTTGGAGTCTAGAGCTTTGATGACTTGGTAGTCTTTTAATTTCAATGTCTTGAGAGACTTGAACTTTGATGACTTGAGAGTCTACTTGGTGACTTGGGAGCTAGTAATTTTGTTGACTTAGGAGTCTTGAAGAAATAACTTTTGAAGTCTTAACAAAATCGACTTGGGAGTCT
The DNA here is from genome assembly GCA_017589665.1 of Selenicereus undatus. Taxonomy (NCBI): domain Eukaryota; kingdom Viridiplantae; phylum Streptophyta; class Magnoliopsida; order Caryophyllales; family Cactaceae; genus Selenicereus; species Selenicereus undatus. The sequence continues at coordinate 56,027,242 of JACYFF010031955.1, forward strand.
ACGAGATTTGGTGACTTGGAAGTCTGAGTGTTTTACAACTTAAGAGTCTTCGCGATTTGGTGACTTAGGAGTCTTGAATTTTACTAAATTGATAGTCTCTTACTTTGATGTTCTTGACTTTGAAGACTAAACAGTCTGTTACATCAATGAGTTGAGGGTCTGTAAGGTTGACTTGAAAATCTTCGATAACTTGAGAGTCAAAAACTCTATTTGACTTGTGAGTCTATAACTTAGATGACTTGAGAATCTTTAAGCTTTAGTTATTTGAGAGCTTATGTCCTGGATGACTTAAGAATCTACCATGTTGATGACTTGAGAGTCATTGAATTCACTTCAAAGTTTGTAATTTTATTGACTTGATAGTCTTTAGGCGACTTGAAAGTCTTTGATTTTGATGGCTTGAACATTCTGTGGGTAACTTGATAGTTTGTGCTGACTTGAGAGTTTAGAAGTTTAGACTTTGGAAGTCTTAAGAGTGACTTGAGAGTTAAAGTTGTTTTGTAACTTAACAGTCGTAAGGAGTGACTTAAAAGTCTTCATTAAGCATATAATTATTTTGACTTAGAAGTCTTAGAGTTTGTTGACTTAGAAGTTTAATACAAATGACTTAAAAATCTTCTTATGTGACAACTTGGGAGTTGACAAAATTTGATGACTTCGGGTTTGAAGTTTGGTAGGATTAACTTTAGAGTCTTACATGGTTGACTTCCGAGTCAGAGAGTTCGATGGCATAAGTGTTTATAGAGGTTGACTTAGAAGTCTTAGAGTTTGGGCGACTTGAAAGTCTAAAATGAGTTACTTGAAAGTCTTCGAGTCTATGCGAAGAGTGACTTGAAAGTCTATAAGTTCTTTAATGACTTAGGAGTCTATACAGGCTAGCTTGGAAGTCTGCCCCCTAAACGCCAATTTTGGGTCGCTCTCTTTCAAAGCACTTTCCAATATGATCTTAATAGACGATCAATCAGATTCTGCACTGTCTTCTTCGTCCAATGCGATTTTTCCTTCTTTTACAAGTTGTCGGACTTGTATTCTGAATGCTTTGCGCTTCTCTATAGGATGACTGATGATCTTGTGATACATGCAATATTTAGGATCATTAGTTCTTCATATTTCTTCAGAACGCATTAACTCTAGGAATTCTATGAGTCATTTCTCAAGAAGTTTGTCAAACATTTCTGGCGAATTAGACTCAGAATAACGACACTCTTTCTCTTTAGCGTCTTTAAGCATGGAGCTTCTACTTCTTGGCGATGTCACTGATTCATTATCATCAAGCTGCCTTCCATACTAGGCAATTGTAAGCTCCATATCATGAGCTCGTGTTGCTAATTCTTGGAATGTTTGGGTTTGTTTACTTGCAAGGCATAAAGTATATCCCAATCCATCCCTTAGACACACATCTCAATAGTTGAAGATTCAGATAAATGGGCTTTACACGTTAGAGAGAGAGCATGCCAACGCTTAATGTAATCGATGGCTGGCCCATTGTTCCATTATCTTGTGTTAGTCAACTCTGTTATGCTGACTACGTGGCGCGTGCTATAAAAGCGATTCAAGAACTCACTTTCCATTTACCCCCAGCTATCAATGGACTCAGAGGCTAGGCCAGTATACCAGTCAAATGCAATTCCTTTAAGGGAACACATGAACTGTTTCACCAATCAGTCTCCTTCAGTGCCAACATTACTGCAAGTTTCGGTGAAGTGAGTGATGTGCTGCTTTGGATTACCCTTGCCATCAAATTTGTTGAATTTGGGAGATTGATAGCCATGAGGCATACGAAGTGCATCGATTCTCTTTGTATAAGGTTTCTTATACAAGTGAGTTTTATTAGAATCCCCTCCTACATGAGCGTTCACCACATCAGCTATCAAGTTTTGAATTTGCTCAGCTAACATCGAGGTCAAGAATAATTCCTTCTTTAGTTTGCGTTCATCCTCAAATTGTTCATTGTAACTAGACTCTTTGTTAGAATCTTCACCTAAACCTTTGTTGGAGGCTTGAAACGTCCGCTTCCCTAACTTCTTGGTCAAATCAGCAATTCGTTTGTTTGAACACTTGATTTGAACATCCTTTTCCACATTTTCCTTTAAGAGTCTTTCCAGGGTTGCCTTTATGTCCACCAGTTGTTCCTCCAAGTCGATATTCTCTGTCACCATGACTGGCATGATGACAGTGTGAGAGGATTGGACTTCAACTTGTGTGGAAACTTAGCCCCTTGAAGATGTTAGTGAAGAATCACTACTACCATATTCATCATCCCCCTCACTGAAAGGTTGGAAGACAGGATTGATGTAGGTTTAGAATTCATCCAATCCACATGGTAGAGTCTTCCTTATATTGAAGATAGCAAGAGGCTTTAGCTTCAAATTATGGAGACAAGTAGTTTGATTGACTCCATTAGAAGGCAAGCTGGAGCCAAATTTTTGAGTTTTGCATGACTGCAGAGTTGGAGCGATGACTTGCTGCTTTAAGGTGATGAAGGCAGCGACTTTAGTTATGCTCCTAGTCGTCACCCTGGTGCTTCGATCGCCAGATGCAATACTAGCCTTTGCAGATCCTCCAGATGTAGATCCGATAGTCTCCTTCTTCGAAGATTGAAGAATGACATTCTTGGGAGCCATTTCTTCTTTAAAGGAGTTTAGAACTTGTTCGCTTGGAGAAAAAGAAGAGAGGAAAAGATGTCCCACCAGGCGCGCCAAAAATTTGTAAACACAAATTTTGTGCCTAAAATAAATTAGACGAGAAATTGAGAAACAAATTTAGTTTTTGTAATGATGTAGTATGTATAGGTTATGCAACAAGCCCCTTAAACCCCTCAGTTTTCCAAGTGAATGAGTAAGGTCTCATGAGGGTTTTCAAGTGAAATACCCACAAAAATTATTTCAGAACAAAAGGAAAATCCTTTTGGTTTATTTTTTTTCAAAACATAAACATATATACAAATAATAGGGAAACTATGCACGCAACTCAGACAATTACATCACCCTAGTAACCAAATCACCAAACTATATACAAATAGAATGTACAATTAGAAGATATCGATGTCAAAGAAGCATTTCGACTCTCATTTTTCACCTTATGCACAATATGCAATGATATGTACACCTTAGTGCATGTGTTAATGTGCATAAACTCTTATAAATCAAGTTGCTAATATTGACACGATCCCTATGTCCTTGCCTAATTGCCTTATTTGCTCCTTTTCTCCATTTTTTCCATTTTATTCAAAAATAATAACGCACACACCCTAAACCCGCTTGACTTACAAATATTCGAGCATTCCCTAAAAAGGGGTTTTATTCAATTGTGCAAAGCACTTATTTCATTGCCCAAACAGATGCGTAATCAAGCAAAATAACACATATTCAAGCCAATTAAAGATATGAAACAAAGGTAGTGGCTTTGAACATTGGTGCCCGGGTTTTAATTCACTTTTCTTTTTAAACTTTTTTCATCATTTTTTTTCCGCATTTTCTCAAGAGCTTGAAAGGCAACTTCGACAGACAAAAATCTCTCATTCTAACTTACCAACAAGATCCTAAGAATTGACAATGAAGTGAGCAAGGTAAGCACAAATCACGCACACGAGACGGGGTTATTATGAAACATTGGATCTACATCTTCAACTAGACATCAGATCATGTAAACTCTATTTACATATAAGTCAATGAACTAGACACATGGGATCACAACTACCTTAAAAAGCACACAAATCCCAAAAGAAAAACAATTTTTTTTGAAATTTTCAAAATTTTGAAAAATATGCACAAATGGGCGCCTCACCTCCACATCAAAACTTCACAATGTCCTCATTGTGGGAACTAAGACGCTAAAAAGCAATCACATAAGTAATACAATTGCAAAACCGACACAAAACCGCAAGTATATACAACTAGGGCACCAATAAAAATCACAAACAAAACCAAAAACAAACCAAAGTCAAAATCAAAACTAAAATCACAAAAGAAAGGAAATCAAAATCCAAAACCAAAACCAAACACAAATAGACCAAAACATCTAATCACCAAAATAAAAATCAAAACCACAACCAAAACCAAAACAAAAACAAAACCAAATACACATAATCACAAAAACCAAAAACCAAATCACAAAATAAAGCAAAACAAAAACCAAAACCTAACAAAAGAAAACAAAACCAATCAAGACCAAAACAAACATAATTACCCAAAATAAAAACAAAACCAAACCAAGGACCTACTAAACACCAACCTAAACCAAAAGAAACCTCAAACAAAACAAAATACAAAAGAAAGAAAAGCTAAATACAAAACAAAAACAAAACCACTAAAACACCAAAAAGGGAACAAAAAGAAACTATTAAACAAAAACAAAATTAAAGAAAAACCAAAATTCACCAAACTAAAGAAACAAAACACAGAACCAAAGAAACAAAACACAAAATCAAGGAAACCAAACAACGGAGCTAAAATATACAAAAGAACAATCTTAGATATCCACAACTAGCAAGTATTCACAAAATCGCAACATAATCAAGGGTGATCATAACCAACACGGCTCAACAAATCCCAAATTGCTCCTCAAGATCGGTCACCTATACAATCACAGTCCTAAATATCCACAACTAAGTACAAAAAAGAATAAGAGAGAAGAGCGGAGGGTGGAACGATTATACCAGGTTAGGTGTTGAGTGCACCTAAACTATGCCTCACTAAGATGCTGTCGAGGAGGACCATGGAGCATCAACTACTCCATCACAACTCATAAGCTGCTACTCGTATCGAAACCAACCAACCAACGAAGCAGCTTATCAAATAATCGAGTCCAATCCTCGCAAAAATGCAAGTAGTTAGAAACGAGAAGAGGAGTCCAACTAAGGTGCACAAAAGCAATGCAAGTCAAGGCCCTCTTGAGCTTATCAAAGCTCTCAACCCAAACAGAAGAGAGATGTATATATGCAAAATCAGATGCATAAGTCAATGACCTAACAATGATGTGACTATATGAATGCATAGGGCATCAAAAGTGGTATAAATGACCAAAATAAAGTGCAACATCTCTAAAGGGAAAGGCGAAAGGACCAAGAGAAGGCCAATCAAACGAAGTATGACAATCAAAGCTCAAAGGATGGCCTAAAATCAGGTCCCTCACCTTAAAGTGGTCCTCGAGTCTATCTATATCACAATCCTCAAGAGTCTGATCTAAACAGGGATTACCAAGCGCATAAGTCTTAGACTCTACAAATTCGGGAGGGTCTACAGAAGGGAGAAGAGGGGAAGGGGAGAAGAAAGGGGTGTCATGGGAGGGGAGGGCACTAAGTTAGGATGAGACTCACCAGAAAAGGGATCATTAAGCTCATCAGGAGATGTAACCTCACTAAAATCTACATCAAAAGGCTCATCAAGAGAATGCTCCTTAGAATCAGCATCACCCTTAAGTCTCTCACCCTCCTCAAATTTGCAAGACAAGGTCAAAGGATTAGGTGGGTCGGGAAAAATCAGGACATCGTTAGCGATGTCCCTAGGTGTGCTAGGCTCAAGAGGGGAAACGTGTAGGGATATAGGGGTGTCATTCTCTTCCTTAATATTGGCAAAAGGTGTACCAACATGTATATTGGGCCTTTGAGGAAGAAAAAACTCAAAATCATCAACTAGACTAACATTAGGCATAGGCTATCCTAGACTAGGGCCAGTCACAGGTAAGTCATTATAACATTCCCTATATTGAATACCAGAAAATTGCTCAATCATGTCCATAATACAATGTTCTAGTGCATGTATATCAGCAGGTAATAGACAGGATTGCATTTCATAACTAGAAGATTGACAATAATCGCATAAAACAGGGGGCACATAAGCTTGTTGAAAACAAGGGTCTCTCAATTGATCCTGATGGTAAGGTTCACAATGATAAACATAAGGATCTGAAGAAGAGTGAACAGGAGCTTCTTTAGCTTGCTCCTACTCCCAAGTTTCCCGAGCCAACCATTCAAAGAAATCCCAAACCCCGTCTGGAGTTTTAGACAGCAAGCCTCGAAAATCGCCAAGACATATAGACTCAACATGACCCCTAAATTCAGGATTTAGACCCACACAAATAATCACACATTTCTTATTTTTCAAAATTCTGATTCAACTGTGCGTGGTAATCATTGAATCTCCAAAATGGCTAATGCTCAAACTAAGGAAAATTAAAAACTGACATTTTTTCAATTTTTTTATGAAAAGGAAAAAAAAAACTAAAACAACTAATTACAAAATACTAGCAAATTCAACGAAACAAAACAAAAGACCGAATAGGGGCGGAAAACTAATAAAAAACAAAAAAAAGACTTGATAATCTAAGTTCAATAAAGACGAAGATTAACTAAAAAGTGAAAGTGACCTAATTTCAAAACTGTCATCCCCGGCAACGGCGCAAAAAATTTATTGGGTAATGTTGAGTGTAAAATAAAGGCCGCAAGCGTACGACTTTCGTTGTAGTACTTGAGAGTCGTATCCTCAGGGACGAGGATGAAATTGAGGTCACCAAGAACGAAAATAAACTAATCAAGCATCGTTCTAAACTAATCAAAACATTAAACAATTAAAATCATTAATTCTAAACGGTCATGAAACAAAATTGAACTAGCAATACTATGCTAATCGAAGAGTTCACTAGGTTAGAAAATAAAACATAGTAGCCATTAAACTAAATTGGGAATGAATTAGGCAAATAAAATTAAACAAAAGAAATAGGCAGAAGAAACAGCCACTAGATCAGGGGGGTGCAAACTTCCGGTAATGACCAAGAATCCAAATCAAAAAAGCAAGTGCCCAATTGATGCCCAGAAAACAGAGAAAGTTACCAGATTTGAAATAGATAAATAGGGAAGGGGGAAAACAGATCTCAGGGCCTCCTCGCGTTATATCTCGACCCAGCTTCAAACTCCATTCATGGTGATTATCCACATTCATCAGACTTAGCAATACTCACTGAATCAGCAACAACCCATAAATGAAACAAAACAGGAAAGCAGCCTGAACAAGCCTTGAAGCTCGAAACAGGGCATCACCAGATTCGAAAGAGAAAAGCAAGGGAGTGAAGCAGCAACTCAGTAGCCCAGAACTAGCACGAATGAGCCTCAAAGCTAGTTAAAAATGGCGTAAACGCCATCAACAATGTTTCAAAAGAGCGAAAACAAGGGAGAGGGAAAGTTCACAATTTACAAAAAGTCCAATTCCAAATCCGTCAAAGATTAACTAAACCCATGTGTCATTAGCTAAAATTGTAAAATATTAAACGAATCTAAATAGTCAAAATTAAAAACAGAAAAATTGATTTAAACCCCAAAAATCTCTGAACATGAAATTCATCCTAAAATTATCTGGAAAAAAATCGAAAAACTATTAAGAGCCCTAAATTAAAACCAAAAGACCTACACTAAAAACTAGATACCTCCTTCTAGCGCCGCAATCCTTTGATTTATACTCGAACTCGGCTTCATCTTACCCCTTGATTCGTGTGGTGTCATGGATGGCGAGTGATGGTTGATGTGCTGGTGGGGATGCATGCAATGCGATGGTGCTTAATGGTGGCCGAAAATGGTGGTGTGTGATGTGGGGATGCGTGGGTTTTAGTGGAGAGAGGAGGTTAGCGAAAATGGGGGGGAGGGTTGGGGGTTTCTGGGTTGAGCACCAAGAGGGAGGAGAGAGAAAAGAGTTGAGAAGAGAGAGAAAGTAAAAAGGGGGAGGGGGAATCACGTGAGGGTTTTATTTTTGATTTTTCTTATATATATATTTTTTGGGTTAATGGATAAAATGGTTTGGGCTTGAATTAGCTTGACCCAATTCTTCATTTTCGGCATTTCTTCATCTTTTTTTCGCATTTTTTCAAATTAGTCAATACCTACAAAACAAAATCAAATCAAATAAAAATTTAAAAAATAACAATTATTTCGAGCATAAATCTGATAAAAAGGTATTGTAAAAATATCATATTTTTAGCACAAACAGGTACAATCTCTAAATTTAATACAATGAAGTAGTCCTCTGATTCGATCCCCTAGTGACTTAAGTCTTCCAAGGGCGTGATACTTGATCTCGGTTGATGCTGAAGCAGCTGAAGAACTCTGAAATCGTTCTTGATCTTGATTTGCAGTTGGTTGATTGGTGACTCTGAAGCTTGTAAGTTTTGATCATTCTTGCTTGGTAGCTAAATGCCGCTTGCAGTCCAAGCTTCTGAATTCTGCAATGTTGAATGTTGAATGTAGATGACCAGATTAATCAATGCGAGGGTGAGGTTGCTTGATCTCGATCGATGAACTGGATGAAGAAATATGAAGTAGTCTTCAATATGAGGTTGCAGAATATGTTGAACTAGCTGACTCTGATCCTTGTTGCTTGGTAGCTAGATGTCATATGTAGCCTCAACTCTAGAGCTTGTAAGAAGCTAAATGTTGAGCTTCCCTTTAGAATAAGGAGGAGAACCCCAGACTCTGCTAGTTAGGGTTAGAGTCGGACTTTGAGCCTAGACCCAGTAATTATTTTTGTATTTTTAAATAAAGAAAATAATTACTAATTTATGTGTTATCGACGTCACGTGGCAGCTTTTAACTAGCTGAATTTTAGCTACATTTAATTTTGACCAAGCGTGTCTACCAAAGTCAACGTGACACATGACAATTTGTGATTGACTGATTTTTTTACACATGGCACAATCCGATTTGTTGTAGAATTTTTGCCTTTTACACATGACACTGTGTTGGTGAGTTGGCATACATATCAGCCCCGAGAGCATAAACTCTCGGGAGGACATAGTAAAATGCAGAATAACACCTCCAAATAATTGGGGTTAAGTACTAAAACGAGTATACTAATCTCATTCTCTTACAACATTTCATATGGTTTTTTAAATTAAGACTCTAATAATTTTACTTCAAATAGCTTAAAAGACCATTTGCTCCAATTAAAGAGTCTCAAATCATACTCATGATGCCACAAGGGTGATGTGAATAGTGTCTTTCACTTTTCAACACTAGCACACAATAACCAGAAAAGGTGAAAACACAACAGCAGGAAGAACTCTCAGGCACAACAAAAGAAGAGATCTGGGAATAGTGCTAAAGTTCTAGCTTCAGTCGGAGAGAGGTACGACTTTGTTCCTATTTAATCTAACTCATTTGATTGGTGCATGCAAGATTGCAAGCGTGATAAAAAGACTCAAACGATGGGTGCAGAATAAACAATATTAAATTCAACCACGTAATGGTTTTCAAAATACCCAACGCAAAACAAAGTTCGAAGCGCTAGGTTAGGACATTGTTAAGAAGCGACTGTTGTGCCATGCTGAAGTATTAACAATTGTAATAGTTTCTGCTATAGTATCATTAGGATCTTGTAGCCGGTGTTCGAGGATTATAACTTTTATGTAACCCAGTAATTAAGTTTTTTATTATTTTTTATTGTTCAGCTGACAACGTTTGCATTACCTTACAGAGAAAAAAAACAAAACAGAGGGGAGCCAAATCGCTTAAAAACCGCTTTTTTTTTTAATGAAAGGTAAACATGTCGACCGACTGGGCCCCTATCTCAGGACAACCCAACGGGCCTTGTACTGTCGGGGGAGGGGGATGAAACTAACTCACAATACCCAAGTTTATGAGCTTGATTGGTAACCCTGCGCATCTCTACATCAGAGAAAATTGCAAGTCATGAGATTCTATCCTATTACCTCCGGTTTGGAAGGTCACTTTAATGCTACTTGAGCTAAGAGCTCTTGGCAAGTCACTTAAAAACCGCTTGTTCCAATCAAAGAGTCAATTTAATGAATCAAACGAGCCCTTACGTTAGAGCGGCTGAGCAAAAAAACCGGTTATCCGGATCCAGATCCGGAACCGGTCCAACTGGGACCAGGACTGGTTCCAAAATTCAGGATTCGGTGGCAACCGGTTCCGGGTCTGGTTCCTGGAAGTTTGGAACTGGTACTGGTCCCGGTACCCGATCTAATTACTCGATGACCTTTTGGAGGCATAGTTATTAGTTAAAGTTCGAAGCTTTTTTTTGTTTTTTGTGATGTTTGCTTAGAAATGGAAGTACTAACGTCTTTAGTGCTTAGTAGTTGTTAGACCGATGGTGTACTTAATGACTTGGTTTCTGATAAAAGCTAATTTTAAAATGAAATTAAAAAGTCAAAAAAAGGGCAACGGGTACCCGGTTACGGAACCGGTCCTGATCGGTTCCGAGACCGGATCCAGAAATTTTGAAACCGGTTTAACTGGGACCGAAATCGGTTCCAAAATTATTAGATCCCGTCCAACCGAAACCGGGATTGGTTTCAAGAAATTGGACCGGGTATGCGGTCTTGCTCCACCCTAGTTAGAGGGGTAGAAAATTCCGCCAGCAAAACGTTTTCTCTTGTTTTCTCTGATTTCAATTCCTAGCTTCCTCGCTCATGACCTATAGAGGAAGGGAGGCAGGGGGAAGATAGAGAGATGAGTAGTTCAAAGCGATTCGAGAAAACCTTCTCGAGGAAGAAGAAGGAGAACAACAAGAGCGATGAGAGAGAGAAAGGATTGGAGGAAGAGGAAGAGCAAGTCCTATCAACTTTAGCGGCAAAATCACGAAAGCTCAAGACCTCTAAGAATCACACCAGCAATGGCGAAACACCCGAAACTGCTAAACAGCCAAAAGCATCCAAGACTCACACTAACAATGGCGAGAAGCCCGAAACTGCCAAGAAAGGCGGAGAAAGACCCAGCAAGAAGACTACTTCAAAGCAGAAGATTGAGAATGTAGGTACTTCTTCGCAAAATCAATCGAAGCAGAGCCCAGAAAAGCAGCAAACCCAGAAGCAGAAAAGGAAGGTGGAACATGGGGAAGGAGAGACAAAGAGAGAGAAGGTGAAGAAGAAGAAGAAGGAGGAGGAGAATGCGACGCCAACCAAGAAAAATACCAAGAATCAGAAGGAGGGAAAGGAGGACGAAGAGAGTTTCGAGTGTACATTTGCCACGAATCGAATTGTTCGGATCATCAAGAGTGAGGGCGTCGATTATCGTCTCAGTGCAGAGGCTGTTTTCCTTATCAACAAAGCCACGGTACTCTCTCTTTCTCATTGTGATTTGTGTTATGGGCCCTCAAAAAATTATTGAAATGGAGATGGGTTTGCCTCCGATTGATTGGTTCTGTAATATCCATAATATCAAATTGGTAGACGTTCTCCGGACTGTTTCAACCCAATAAGTCAGTTAGGGTTTTCCCTGGTTGTGAAGCACATTCTTTTGTGCAAAACTATGGTTGGTTTAGTCCTAGTTGATTGCAGTTCTGGGTTTGCTAGCGCAAGGGAAGGAGAGAGATGAAGATTTTGGATGGAGTTGTTCATAATGGCAAAAGAGACATTACTTGAGTCTAATTAAGGGCAGAACCAAATCAGTGAAAGATCGTGAGCATATCTGGTAGTTGATAATATTCATTGTAAAGGTGCAGGGATATTGGATTCAACATGCAGATATGGGGTCATGGGATTGTCGCCTGGCAGGGAAATTTAGGATCCACTCGAGTAAAACGAAGAGGAAGAAGATTTGAGGAACTGTTAAATGAGACAGAGTGAAAAAAAAGGTACTCCATTCAACAACGCTAATTTCAAAAGCGAAGCTTGTTTATGAGGAGAGGTTGAAGATCACAATAGCCCATTTCCCTTTTAATGACACGCATTGTTTGATTCCCCGGGGGGGGGGGGGGGCGCAGTTAAGTCATGCTATACTTATGGTGGAAGCCCAATTAGAGTTGTGAATGCATGATGATGAGCTTATATGCATGATATAATCATTGTACAGAAAGTAAATATTATACTTGGCTATTTACTTTTATTGTTGTATGTATAGAGGCTTTTGCTAACCCCCTCTTTTCCTTCAAACCTAATTTCCTTTTATCTGAGAGGAAAAAAGAGAAGTAAAACCATGACATGGAGATATTGATGGCTTTGTCCCTGCCACAATATTTGCACAACACTCATAGGCTGTTAAAGGGAAACTCATTAATTTATCTGTGGATATTGACTCCAGTGTTTTCTGATCCTTGCAAGTTGTAACACTTGAATGGTACCATTTAAATATCGACAGCTTCTTGTGCGGTTGTTGCTGTGAATGCTGAAATCACAGTCCTCTATATCCTTGCTCTTGTGGTCTAAACACTACCAAGGATAATTTCAGTTGCTGTTTGAGTTTACAATAATAGTGGCGGACGTTTCTATGCACTAGGAGTTTCTGCTATTTGTGCGATACGATAGGAAGAAGACGGCTCCCCAGAGTGGTATGACTATTATGCTCCTGTAGATTGGCATTTCTGGCTACTCTGTAGAGCTTACTGACGTAGATTCAAATAGTGACAGGTGAGAATCCTATTGATATTTGTGGCTTTGGTATCATCTAGACAAAATTATCTTCATAGTCGCTTTAATGGCTGTCTTTCACGAATGAGTGTGGGCCAGGGAAACGAATAAAACTCCCTTCTCTGTCTTTGTTTATGAATATATTTGGCTTTCCGCCATTCTATTGGTCTCTTTCAATATCTTGAAATTCAGCGATTTCAAAAAAAACCCTTGTCCTATGTTCATAGGTTTTTGGTATGTCTTTTTCAATTCTATCCAGATTCTTCCTATTGAAGTTGTGATGACGACATAGGAAAATATTAAATCAAATCTTTTATCCAAGATGATCTTCTTGACCTATGCAGCCACAATTTGGAGCATTTGTTAGGGAAATTTGCTCTCTTTCTTTCCTTTTTCTTTCTCTCTTTTTTTTTAATTTATTTAGGAAACAGTTTAGAATGATTATTTGCTCCTGTGATCCTTTTCCATGATTACCTGGTTTGTGTGGCTGGAGAGAAACAGTTGAAACTTTTAGGAGGAGGTGGCTCTGAACTGTATGGAATTATTGATTTGCCTTCAGCTTATGGACTTGTTGGAAGTGTTTGAAGGAATTTCTAAAAGGATTAGTTTGCTGGTATTGTTGGTTTGAAGGAGGCGTTGGCTCTGAACTGTCTATGGTTGGTTTGGTGCTATTTATACTTATTTCTTTTCCGCACGATTGCTGTTTCTCTTAAGTTTTTGTTTTGTAGATTATTAGGTGCTTTATTTTTGGGATGAGTAATCAAAAAATATTGTGAAAGAAACAATGGGATGTCACCCTTGAACAAAAGGAATTTGTGCTTTCTAAATTATTATGTGTTGCTTCCTCTTATCCAAAAGTGTTTTTGACATGGCGTTAGCAAATATGCACTAAAATATGTGAGTTTACTCTCTCTTTCCTGCTTGTCTACGACTGAATTTTGGTGTTTAAATATGTTAAAATGTGGTAAATAAAGCGACGATTGAGAGGAGACAAAAGTGAATGCCTTCATGGAAAAGATTTCTTTCTACCAATCCCACTCTTTCCTTCCCTTTCTTTCAAAGCAAATGAACAACCGCAATAAGATGTACGGGACTGGGAGAAACCACCCTCTTCCCTCCCCCCAAAAAAAGCCTTAGGGTTTGTTTGGTCCTTACAAAATTTGGTAGAAAGAAAAATTGAAGGAAAAAAAATATGAAGGAAAAAAAAGTAGAGAGAAAATGAGTTTTTTTCTCTTGTTTGGATTGAAGAAAAAATACAAAAATTTGGATGAAAAATTTGAATGTTGATGAACTACTTGAATCATATTGATATCATTTCAGCAATGCAAGATTAGAGGAGGTTAGGAACTTTCCTCAAACTTTCCTCACAATTTTATGAGGAAAATTTTATCACTTGTTTCTAATAACTTTTCCACCTAACTTGCCTCCATATTTTTTTTTTGTGATTTTTCTTAAACCAAATACAAGAAAAAAAGTAACTTTCCTAATTTTTTTTCTTTCCACCAAACTTTTTTAGGTCCAAACGGAGCCTTATAGAAACTGCAAAAATACTATCTTTGCTATTCAGATGAACCCTAGGTTGATTGGTATAGTGATCTTTTTTTGAAATATGTCTATTCCTGTGTCTCACTGCCACTCTTACATGGTAAGAGGGTATAACACCACCTCCCAGTGTGGGTTCCGCTTTTGCGGGGTATGGGGAGATCTAGATGTAGGCAGTTTTACCTCGACTGGTATCCTTGCCGTAGAGAGGTTGAATCCAAGAGACCCACAAAACTAGATTTTGTGAAAACGATTTATAGAAGAAGGATTTTCTAAAACATTTAATTGGGAAAAAACTAAGTATACAGAGAATGGAATGAACTAAGAAATACTAATAAATCAAGTAGTCGTGACTATGTAAACAAAAGTACAATATAAGTACAACATAGTAGCAGAAGGTACTATACCTTAACAAAAGTACAATATAAGTACCCCCCCACCTTTACATGGTAAGAGGGTGTTTTGGATTATCTCGGTAAAATATTAATCGCATAGTCAACCCCCAATTTTTAACTGCACTCTATTTGTGTTGGGGCATTGTCAACACCATTTGGGGGCATGTTGAATGGTCAGAAGTCTATTGTTTTCGATTGTTGTTAGTACTAGTGTTATACCCTTGCAATGCAAGGATGTAGTTCTTATATTTTTAACTCTATATTACTAATTGACTAAATTATTATCGTTTCATATACCAAAAATAAAATTGACAAGTCACACTATTTAGTTTATAATTAGTTGAACCTTTCTTTTTTATTCTTTTCTATAGTAACAATATACTTTTCGTTTGTAATGTTCAACTCACATCTTTTTGTTCATTTAAATCATTTCTTTTTTAAATTTTATGTATCTAAATATTAAATTTTATTACTAATTAGTAGTAAGATATGTAGATGGTACTCACTTTAATTTATAGGATTGATATTGTATTAAATTTGCATCCATGTTAAATAACATTTTTATCCCTTATAGCATCATAAGTGGCATTCGATGCAAGGAGCATAGTCAATTTTTATTTTTATTTTATTAATAGTATAAATAAGGATTACAAATATATCAATTTAAAGGTAGTAATATTCTGATAACAATGTAACTTTAGTTATTATTATTGCTTTCACTTTTTCATTTTAATCATTTTAAAATCCTTTTGTTTTCATGCTATAATTAGTTATTTACTCCTTTTTCAAAAATCTCTAATATGTGTGATTTTTTTTGTGGGCAAAATTTAGTAATTAAATGGATCATCTTTTTAATTTGACTTTCTTTAATAAAATTATATTAAAGTAATACTAATTACTACATAAGATAGGTAAAGACTCACATTTTTAAATTCAATGTAGCATTGCATTAATTTAGCCTTACATGAACATTTATGTAGCCAATTAAGCATCCTTTGAGTCAACCAAATGCATTATGTGGCACCCCAACTAAGCATCCTATGTGTTGCTTCAATACAACTATATATATATGTGTGTGTGTGTGTGTGTGTGTGTGTGTGTGTGTGTGCGCGCGCGCGCGCGCATGCAGCTATATATATATGTACATATATACATGTACATATATGTACATATATTTATACATGTCTATATATATATATATATATATATATATAGATATAGATATAGATATAGATATAATATATGTATATGTATATATATGTGTGTGTGTGTTATATCTATATATATACATATATATATATATATATATACATATGTATACACACACACACACACACA
>JACYFF010031955.1:56043264-56118828 GCA_017589665.1 Selenicereus undatus
TATATATATATATATATATATATATATATATATATATATATTATAACTTAACAATTTTCTTATGTGGAATATTAACTTGTCTTGGTTTTGCTCATTGGTCCAGGAGAAGTTTATTGAACTGTTTTCTGAAGATGCCTATGATTGTGCTGTTCAAGAGCGCAAGAGCTTCATTGCCTACAAGCACCTCTGTTAGTCCTCTTTACTCCGATTCCTTGTTGCTGTACTTTGAAATAAAGGCTATTAAAGAGATGGATGTATATGGAAAAGAACAATTCATTGTTGGACTAATTAGCATAGTCTTCGGTGATCTGACAAAATTGTCTGTTGGTAGGTATATCAAAAAAAAAAGGGGCTTCTTAGATAGTTTACGTAAAAATGAAATTGCCATTCATCCAACAGGATTCTCAGTTTTGTTCAATTAAACTATGAGAATCAACTCTTGTCTGCAACTTCAAAGCTCTTCTTACGTTATCATGTCTAAAATGTTGGTATCCTGATTTCTTTCTTTTGCCTTTTCTTCGTTTTTTTTTTCCGGGGGGGGGGGGCCCCACTTGTTGATGCTGTTAGTTTGAAAATCCTGAGAGTGAATAGTGGTTTATTATGTTATATTTCCATTGATACTGGAAAAAAGTGGATCATTGTTTACTTTTTGAGGGTGAAAGTGTAGGACATCAAGAAAATGCAGGCAACTGTACTAAAAAGCATGCAACATTTTCATGTTGAAACTCCATCTCACATGAGGGAAAACACGGGGCGACAACCACCGTCATTTATTTACCATGATTACAAAAAGGTTGGATACAAAGGATGTTAACTCTTAATTCTGTACTCAAATACTCCTCTCTGAGTATTTTGTTTGAGCTCTCCGTCCACATCATGTGCACCTGTCTTTTTCTTGCCCTCAATTGTCAGATATAACTTATGGAGGGTCAAACTGTGACAATCATTCAACCTTGCTCATGTACAACTTACAACCTCTCCAAAACTCAGGAAGCCCTAGATATTCTATCTGGGTTTTTTTTTTTTGGGTTGGCCTAGGCCCTTTATGACAGCATCATCTCTATCATTGTACTTTTAAAACTGCCAATAAGCTGGCCTTTTGCTAAGGTTCACTGATGATTCAAGGCACACGTTAGTTGTCCTTCTCAAGCTCTCAACATGTGGTGATGTCAACACACTTTAATGTGGGTTTTGTCATGTTCCAAGTTTGAGACCATCTTACTCGTCCATTCTTGAGATGGCCACTTGATCTTCTCCATCTACTACAAGTACAGCAGGTCAAAGAGAAAAAATCATTTTCTTTCCATTCATGCATTCACATCTGATTTTTCTGAGTTAAGTTATTGACTTATGGTATATGCATGAACTTAGTAAAAGGAGAAAAATTCATGCGCCATAGACTTCACCGTTTTCCGTTCCCATAGAATAGATTTGCCAAATATATATATTTGGATATTTGAGATTTAGTCTTCAAATTGCTCTCTGGTTGTTATTGGTTTGGTGAAATAGCTGATGAGCTAGTTGATGCTCTACTAATCAAAGGGTAAAACTGCACATTAGGCGGGATTCTTGTTAGAAGCATTTGCTGGATATTGTAGTATCCCATGTGTACCTTTTCCCTTTCGTGGATCAAATGCATATACTTGCTAATTGTTGGGAGGCTGGAATCTACTGTGCACATATATGAATTCACATGGCACACCTTTGGCAGAGAAACATATAACATTCTTACTTCTTAGCCACTCTATGAGGAGTAAGTGTTAATTATGAAGGGGTGCTAACATAAGAAAAAAATTCTGCTTCTGGGTGTTAACGAGTGGCTCTTACAGACTATGATCTTTAGTTGTGCTTTGTCTAGTTGATACAGAAACTGTTTGTACTTCTGGTGTGATCCCATATTTCTCTCCTTGCCATCCTATGGGTATCTGTTGCAATATTATCCTTTATCATCACTGAAAAGATCATATTAAAACAAAAAGGAAAAGAAGAGATGTTTTCCATAGTGGCCTGGTTGCATTTGTTTATTTTGTTTTAGTTTAGTTTTGTAGTGAAGTCACTAGTTGTACAATCAAAATAGACCTAGTTGCTAAAATAGACTAATTATGGACTGGAAAATTATCAATTACAATGTTCAGTTGCCTTGTTTTTCTGTGATAGTTAACTGCATATAATATGATTATTTGTTGCCTCTAGCAAACCTATCATTCTGAGGTCCCTCCTCCGTTTGGAAAACCCAGCATTAACATATGCTGTTTTGTATTTAACTTCTTAAATGAAAACCTAGCTATAAGAAAACACCTGAGTTGGCTATTAATTTGTTTGAAGCTCCTGAGTGTATCCTGACAACAAGAAATATTTGAATTGGCTATCAAATTGGCTAAAGCTTCTAGCTGATGCCACAGATAACTGCCTTCTAAGGATTCTGGTGCTGATGGGCTTCCAAGGACATCAATAGGGAATTCCTGACTTGATCCTCTCAAGATTCCTATTAATTCTGTAGTTGTACTATCTGACAAGTGGCCACGGAGGAAACCACTACCATATTTTGTGCTGAAGGCTGTTTGTTTTCTATGTAAAGATGCAGATTGTTCATTTATTGTACCCCAAAAATAACTTTAGTTTAAAGAAGGTATAAAGTTCATTGCCACTATCAAAGCTCCTTCCTTAGTAAGTAATCACAAACTTTATATGCACAAAGTTGGTCCAATACTTAAGGTTCCATTTGGATCTTGAAAAATTTGGTGAAAAGAAAAAAAATTGGGTAGGTAACTTTTTTTCTTGTGTTTGGTCTAGAGAAAATCACAAAGAAAAAAAAATATGAAGGAAAATTAGGTGGAAAAATTGTTAGAAACAAGTTATAAAATTTTTCTCATAAAATTGTGAGGAAAGTTTGGGAAAAGTTCCCAAAAGAATTCATGACTTGCTCCAACCTTGCACTGCTTAGATGATATTAACATAATGCAAATAATTCATCAAGATTCAAATTTCTCATCTAAATTCTTGTATTTTTTTCTCAATCTAAACAAGAGAAAAAAACTCACTTTCTCCTTACTTTTTTTCCTTCAACTTTCTTTCCACCAACTTTTCTAAGGATCAAACGGAGCCTAAGAGTTCTTGCTTACCGCACTAAGTAACTGCAATCTGCTCTTCAAATGTCTTATTTGTTGAATAGTGCATGCCACTCCTTTGTTGGTTATGAACCAAGTTATTCCTTTCCTGCCATACCAAATAGCATGCCACTGATAAAGCCATACTTCTGGTAGTTATTCAGCTTTCCATTCTGCTGGATCAGTTACATTATTATTCCAGCATCACAAATCTTAACTTAACATCCATCAAGCCCAAAACAGTCTTAAAGCCTTTTTGCAGAAAGAAGATCCAAAGAGGTGATCAAACTCCTCGGGTTCCTGATTGTGTGGGGCAAAGTTAACTTCAAACTCCTCAGGGAGCTTTTCTTGCATTATGAACCAAAAATAAAATATGCAAGCATGCCGCCCTTGATATGTTGCTTCTGTTCTAGACTGCTCGAGGGCAGGGTGTAGTTTGGTTATGGTGTTGAAGCTGTTCATATCCGTTAGGTATAGAATAAGGCAGAATACTAACCTTGCCTGATTGTTGACATGTCCTCGATTGCCCTGTATTTCTTCTTCTGGTACCAACAAGCACCCAACCACCCATAGATGGCTTTTATTTAGAGGAGTCTATTCTTAAAGTGACCTGAGTGAATCCATCTGACCCACAAATTCTTCTTTCTATTAGCAAACATGCCAGGCATTCTTGCATTGAATAGCTTGGTTCCAATTATATGTATTCTTAATCCCCAAATATCCACATTTTTTTCCTCATACAAACATAATTCCAACCCTTCTACTATCCTCCTAACCTCCCCATATGGAATTCCTACACAATCTTTCAATGTCCTTGATGATTTTTTAAGTAAAAAATGGAAGCATTTGCCCAAGAACCAATGACCCCTTGCAGGACAGGATTGGTAAGTTGAGCTCTTCATGCATAAGAGAAATTCGTTACTGTATTGCCGGAGCTTTTTTGTTATTTTCTGAACAAGCACCTCGCAGTCTCTAGCAGATTATTTAGATGTACTAATAGGTATACTTATAAGTACTTAAATGTGGAAAGCCCCCTCTTGGAAACCAGTAAATTGATAGATTTCAATTTAAGATTTTCATTCCTACTACTGATCACAGCCTGTAATCTTTTATTAATTCTCAAACTGAACGAGCTGAGGATTCCTCACAAGCACCCACTAAGCGTGAGAAAGAGCTTCTTCCTTAGCTGTACAAAGATAATTTTGCCTGGAAAACACAATGGGTTAAGCTTCACTTGCGTGCATTTTGGATGATACTAGGAGGGTACTAGCTTAACATCTCTTACTCTTAATCTACAGAAATAGTCGATCACCATTACAAGAAGAAGGGATGTTAACGGGTCCTCTAATAGAACTTGGCCTCCTTTTAAAGATAATTTTCATCATTGACGTGCACAGTGAATGTAATGGTTGTAATCATAGTTACCAGGATCACTCAGACTGTGGAACGCACTACGGGAACGGGGAACGCCATATTCCTAAAAAGGGGAACGAAGGGTGTATGCCATTTGGAACGATTTTTGGGAATGAAATTCGTAGTTTTGGATTGTGAGTTCTAAAATAGTTTCTATTTACTTCAATTGCGAGTAAGAAAAAACTTTTGTCAAATTTGCAATATAGGATTTTTCTTTTAAATTTTGCTTGATGTGGTGGGTTGGTGGGAATTTGGGAATTGGGCAAATAAATTGGGATCAATTTACTGATATTTAACTTATTCATTAAATTGTCTCTATAGACGTGTTTGATGGGTTCATAAGTGCCTTCCCATTTCCCAATAGTCTTTATTTAACCCACATAAGCATGAGGGAGTTAGAAAGGTCTATTGATTGTCTTCCACGATTTTGTTCCCAGCCTCCCCTCTCTCTCCCTTCCTGCCCCCCTCTCTCTATCTCTCTCTCTCTCTTGCCCCCCCCCCCCCCCCAACACAAGTGCAGAACTCAAGAAGGCATCCATGGCTGCTGGGAAGTGGTTGCTATTCGAGTGGTTCCTTTTTATTGCTGACCGTCTCTCTCTCTGTCTCTCTCTAGCAATCTGTTTCCTTTTTGCTGTCAACTGTCCCTCTCTCGCAATCTGAATTTCAGAGTCTCTCTCTCAAACCCTAGCTCTGTTTATCCTCCCGGAACAAATGGGATTGCCCAGTACATAAGATGTGGAACGTGATCCCCACTGTTCTGGTATGGAAACGACTCCTGTTTTGGGTCGGACGAACCAAATCGTGGAACACGGGGGGGTTGAGCGATCCTGGTAACTATGGTAAAGAGGGAAGTGTAAAGGAATCCAGCAAGCTGAATATGATGTTTATCAATATGGCTATAGGCCAAATGTTGACGATCAACTCAAGCTCTATCAAACTTTCAGTAATAAGGTAATGAGGAAATCAAACAGGCTATCTCCAACTGGTTTCTTCAAACAGGAACGCCCTATTATTGGTGAGCACATCACTGATCACTCTGGTGGTTAAAGAATCGGTTATGTTCTAAACCAAATTAATTCTATATTGCTTGTAATGATCCCAAACACAAGTTCTTTGTCCAACATATCACACCCATAACTTGTTGTAATGTTAGTGATACTCAATGTTGTGTGTGACACTCAACAAGTTGCCACTCAAGTTGTTTAGTGATAGTGCTCAATGTGCTTTTGTCAGGGATAGAAGCTTGGTTCATAATGTCATGGTGTGTAAAGATTGGCCAGAGGTTATGAAAGAGCTAAATCAGCTAATGCTAAACTACGCTATATGATGAAGATTGATCTGGCCAAAGCCTATGCTCCACTGATTGGGAATTCATCATTGGAGTTCTCAACCGCATGTAGTTACCAACAACTTTCAATTAAATGGGTGCAAAAGTGCATTACAACCATTGCAACCATTACATTCACTGCGCACATCAATCGTGAAAATTATCTTTCAAAGGAGGTCAAGGTCCATCAGAGGACCCAATAACATCCCTTCCTTTTGTAATGGTGATTGACTATTTCTCTAGATTAAGAGGAAGAGATGTTAACCTAGTACCTTTTAAGTATCATCCAAAATGCAGGCAAGTGACGCTTAACCTACTGCACTTTCTTGGCAATATTATCTTTTTCTGTACAACTAAGGAAGAAGCTCTTTCTTACGCTTAGTGGATGCTTGTAGTTACCAATAGCTTTCAATTAAATGGGTGCGGATGTGCTTTACAACCACTACTTTCATAGTGCACATCAATGGTGAAAATTATGTTTCGAAGGAGCAAAGATCTCTCAGAGGACCCAGTAACATCCCTTCTTTTTGTAATGGTGATTGACTATTTCTATACTAGTACCTTTGGAAGAGATGTTAAACTAGTACCTTTCGAGTATCATCCAAAAAGCAGGCAAGTGAAGCTTAACCCCCCTGCGTTTTCTTGCCAATAGTATTTTTCTATACAGCTAAGGAATAAGCTCTTTCTCATGCTTAGTGGATTCTTGTAGTTACCAACAGCTTTCAATTAAATGGGTACAGATGTGCATTACAACCATTACATTCACTGTGCATGTCAATGGTGAAAATTATCTTACAATGGAGGTAAAGGTCTATGGATAAGGATAACATCCCTTCTTTTTGTTATGGTGATTGACTATTTCTCTACATTAAGAAGAAGAGATGTTCAGCTAGTACCTTTCGAGTATCATCCAAAATGCAGGCAAGTAAAGCTGAACCAGCTGCGCTTTCCTGGCAGTATTATCTTTTTCTGTACAGCTAAAGAAGAAGCTCTTTCTCATGCTTAGTGGGTGCTTGTAGTTACCAACAGCTTTCAGTTAAATGGGTGCAGATGTTCATTACAAGACAGGAATCCTTCAAAGTGTTGAACTAAGACATCGGCAGCAGCTTGAGGCCATCTCCCCATCATTTTTCTGCAATTTGATACCAATTTCAATTGCCTTCTCTTCTTGAGTCTAGCAAAGAAATAATCTGTACAAAAGATCATTCCCATTCAACAACTAGTTCTTGCTCTGCTGTCTGATTAATTTCACTGATAGACACAGAGCCTGATTGTACTCCCTAACTAAATTTCCAAGGTTGAAAGGTTCTGGGTCCGTAGGAGCTGTAACACAGCTCTTTGAGCTTGAATTAAATCCTTTATTAGTTTATTGATCCTTTCATGCACATTACCAAAGATTTCCTTGTGGAGCTGTTTCTGCGCGTCTTTCAACTCTAGTATTATTAGACATTGGAAATCAATGAAAAATATTATTTTAAGACAATAGAATCTGAGAATTTGTTTGGGGAGATTAGGCCATTGTTGGAGAATTTCAAAAATAAAATTTTCAACGTCAACCTCGTATTTTTCTGATCCTTTCATGTACATTACCTGATAATGGAGCTGTTTTGGTGCTTGTTTCAACTTTAAACTTCAGAAATCAACCAAAAATATAATTCCAAAATAATAAAATCTCAAAATTTGCTTGGGGAGACTAGGATTTTGTTGGAGGCTTTCATTGCTGGAAAAGGAGACAGCACCTCGAGCACCTGTTTTAGTCTCGCAGATTTGTAGTTCGGCAAAGACATTGAATTGTCCTGATTTACTGCTCACTGGTGATATTCCAACAAAAAGCTATATTTTTTTTTTCAAGTACATCTGAACATGTCCCGCTTGCTCTGACCCTTCCGAAGAGTTATGTGGCTTTTGAGTTTTAGCTGAATGTCATTTGCTGTCCAATGCTGATGAAAGAACTTAACGTATGATTGTATGACCTCCTTTCTCAGCATGTGATACAAAAGCAGTTGTATTGTAGAAGAATTTCTACTGTTGATACTTCCTATGGCATTTGCTTTTGAGAAGTAGTATCTTCTCTCCCCCTATTGCATCCTCGAGATCTCTGGTGCAATGTGGCAATTCCATTATGCTTGTTCTTTGTCTTTACAGTGGCTTCATAAAAAGACAATAGCTTTGGTGCGTCTATGTTGCCTGTGTATTGATGCTGTCTAAGTAGCATTACTGAGGATTTGATTGTATTGACAAAGTCTAATAGATGCATCTGTTTTCTTCAGCCACAGCTGTCAGTCAAGAGAAGAGATTCGACTTTCTTTCAGGTACTTCAAACCCTTGTTCTCAGACAATTTCACCATCTTGCATTTGGATCGGGAGAAGAGTATGAGGATCTCTACTCATTAGGATGTGGTTTTTCCTTTTGCAATATATTTGATCTTTTGAAATTTTTTTCTATATTTCTCAAATGGTTATCTTATTCCCCTTTAATTCTAGATTTTGTTCCTGAGAAAGTAACAGCAGAGAAGGCATTGGCTGAAAGAAAGCCTGCAGAGACGTCGCGAGTGTAGGATTGTGAAGATGCCCCCGGTCAGTTGCGGAGTAAATATCTGGTGCATCCTTTTTCGGAAGTCAGCCTGCTTTCTCTTTGCTGAGTGAAAGCTTCACTTTCACCTGGGTACCACCAGCATGCAAAGGGTAGTCGTGATTTCCTCTTTTTTGTTTTTTTGGTGGGGGTGGGTGGGTGGGGGGGGGGGGGGGGGGGGGGGGGGGGGGGCCCCCCCCGCGGGCCTGTGGGCGGGGGGGGGGGGGGGAGGTGGTGGTGGTGGTGGAAGAGAGATGGAATTTGGTTGTCATGTCTATTGAGTTAACCAGGCACCGTTGGCCCCTACGGTTCAGTATTTCTTGATCTGTGGTACTGGTAGTGACAGTGCATGAATTTTGTACAACGTTTAGATGTAGGCTATGACTGTATCTTCCCCAACATCGGCAGAGACGTATTTCAAGTGCTATGCCATTGTTTTTGATGCGTTTTTCCTGAAAGCTAGACTCGTATGAGGCAATGCTATGAAAAACTTGACAGACAGGAACCGGTCAAGTTGGCAGGTACGTAAACGTTGAGACCTGCTCAAGCCTTCGGATTGGTACATGTGGAACCTTTCAACGACACCTGAAATTTGAACGACACGGGGAAGACTACAGTTTGGCCAGGATTTGCCTCGTAAAAATAGAAAAGAAGCCCTGGTGTTACGTGTTTCAGCTCCCCAAACGGCCAAACCATAACTACAGACGGCCCCCTTGGGCACTCTTGCTTTTGAGTTACGATATTTTATTCAATGAGAAATTATATTTTTATTGTTTTTATTGTCTTTTATTATTGTTTCACCTTTTTAAGTAATTAGTGTTCTCTTATCTTCCAGTCACCATTGATGGGATGACGATACCAAATGTCGAGAAGTTTAAATATTTAGGTTCGATCATTCAATACAATGGGGATATTGATGAAGATATTAACCATCGCATAAAAATGGGTTGGCAAAAATGAAAATTTGCTTTAGGTGTGCTGTGTGATAAGAGGATGCCTGTGGGATTAAAAAGCAAAGTTTATCGTATGGTAGTTAGATCTGTTATATTGTATGGATCAGTGTGTTGGTCTATAAAAAAGACACAAGTTCAAAGGTTGATGGTAGTAGAGATGAAGATAATTAGGTGGATGTATGGTTATACGAGAATGGATAGAATTAGGAATAAGGTTGTCAGAGACTTAGTTAAAGTGGCTTCCATCGAAGATAAGATGAGCGGAACAAAATTCAGATGGTTTGGCCATGTGAAAAAGAGTGTGAATGCTCCAGTGAGGAGATGTGAGAGGATTAACATACCCGAAGGTAAAAGGAGGGGACGACCAAAGAAGAGTTTGAGCGAGGTGATTAGAGAGGACTTAAAAATTGTAGAATTTACGGAGGACATGGCTCAGGATAGGAGACTATGTCGGCATAGGATTAGGATCTTAGATTTCAGAGAGTTGGCCATCTGTTTTGGTAGTGGTCTTTCAATTGTAGTAGGGTAGGTTTGGTTGTTTTTTCATATGTCGTATTTGTAGGTAGGTAGTACATACATCTGGGAAGAGACATGATTTGCCTACTTCTGTTTGTTAAGGTATAGTTCCTTACTCTACTATGTTGTATTTATATTTACATAGTGACGACCAATTGATTTATTAGTATGTCTTAGTTCATTCCCTGCTGCGTACGGCGTACCCTTATTTTTTTTTTCTATAAAATGTTTTCACAAAATCCTTCTTCTATAAGATGTTTTCACAAAATCTTGTTTTGTGGATCTCTTGGATTCAGTTTCTCTACAGACAGGGATGCTGGTAGAGGTAAAACTGTCTACTTCTGAATTTCCCCAAGCTTCGTGAAAGCGGGACCCACACTGGGAGGTGGTGGTGGTGTTGTTGTTGTTCTCCCCTCCTCCCCCCAAGTCAAGAACACGAAGGAGGGAAGGAGGAGGTAATGTTGTCTAAGGTCCCTATGAAGAGAAACTTTGCATAAAATTTACCTGTCGTCGTATTAGGAATTTAAATGTACGTACAACATATTATTCGTGTTTTTTACCCAAAAAAAATTCAATTTGAATTAGCAATTCATCAATATTTCTTAACCAATTTCTCTATTTGCGTTTTATGTCAAAAATAAAATGAAATGTGAAGCTTGTATAATTTAATTCGAGTGAAGCTTTCCATGTTCCAACTATGGTGAATACCCAGGGATGGCAATGGACTGGGTCTGGATAAGGTCTGTCATGATTCAAATCCATATCCATGTTTTAGATCTGGTCCAAATTTGTAGGGTCTATAAAATTTGGATCCAGACCCGGATTCTCTGGATTTAAAGAGTCTAGCAGATACTTAACGAGTCCTGTTAGTTTGAGTCGTTTTTTTCTTTCACTTTCTTATTTTTCTCAACAAAACAAAAGTGCATACATAAAATTTTAATACGATCGAGTCTGAAATCACGAAGACATTAAATGAATTCCAATTTAGCTTAAGAGTCTTGTAATGAATTGTAATTTAGCTTATGAAGTGTATAATTGATTCTTTCCTATTTGGACCTACTAATTAATACAATGGGTTGTTGAGTTTGGGATTGGAGGACTTTAGTGAACTGCTTTTTGACATCAACAATACCAAATACCATTTAGGTTCACAAGGTGATCAGTCCTTGGTGAAATAAGAAAAATGTCCCAGATGAGGAGGGAGGCAAGACCAGATGCTAGACTAATCATAAGTGAAAGTGAAGAAAGCATAGACGGCGAGACTCGTCATTCCGCTATGCCCTTGTTGGTCCCTTATCCCTCAAATGAAGTTAATCAAAACATGGAACAAATTGAAATGCAATTCCACAAAAAATGAACACAATTTGAACATGATATTTTGCTTTGAGCCCTCAAGTTAGACAACGGTAAAAATTGTAGACACAACCATGACTAGCTCTGGAAAAGTACCTGGGAGTTTGGAAAGAGGCGTTGGAAAATGGACAGAAGTGTCGGAAAATAGCCGATCTGTGAAGGCGTAACGCTGAGTTGAGGGTAGCGCGACTAGTTTTGGTGAAACCGTGACGAACATGATTGAACTGTGGTCGTCAGGAAGAGGGAGGAGGCCGGCATAAAGGCCCTAGACTCTGGAAAATGAGGACCGGAAGAGATAGAGTGGAGACGTGGAGTGGTGGATGTCGGAGGAGGGGAGGTCGCGAGAGCTTGCGAAGTGAGAAAGAGAGGCACGAGGTAGAGGAGTGAGAAATGAGAAATTGGAGACCAAAACTGAAAACCTTAATGCCTACTCTATACGAACGGTAAAAACAAAAAAAAAGGGTATGTATACGGGTCAAGGGTCGGGCCTGGGTCACAAGGTCTCAGATCCAGAACCAGATTCGACTCAGATCCAATTGGACCCGGACCCTCTAAAAATCCAACGGGTCTAAATTTTTAGGATCCAGATTCTTAAAAATGGATCGGGTTCGATGGATCTGGATCGGGTTCAGGATTCACTGTCATCCCTATGAATACCATATTACCATCCCTTCATAGCGAATCCCAACGATAGTTGTAAATGTGAGAACCACATTTTTTTAATCCTTGAAACTTTAAAGTAGTAAAATGATACAGTTAGTTAGTCTAGTTAATCAATACAAAAACTTGTTTCTTCTTTGAGCAACTCTCAAAATTAAGAGTAAAAAAAAGCAATTCATGTTTTGAATGCTGTTGCAAGTAGGTTGGATTATTAGCTAAAGGAAGGCAAATAGACATTCAGGCTTCGTTTGGACCTTGAAAAATTTGGTGGAAAGAAATTTTTTTTAGAAAAATTACTTTTTCTCTAGTGTTTGGTTTAGAGAAAATCATAAAGAAAAAATATGGAGAAAAGTTAGGCGGAAAAATTGTTAGAAACAAGTGATAAAATTTTCCTTATAAAATTGTGAGGAAAGTTTGAGAAAAATTCCCAACCTCCTCTAACCTCACATTGCTTAGATAACGTCAATATAATTCATGTAGTTCATTAACATTCAAATTTCTCATCTAAATTTTTGTATTTTTTCCTCAATCCAACAAGAGAAAAAACCTCATTTTCTCCATACTTTTTTGTGCTTCACATTTTTTCCTTCAACTTTTTTTTTCTACCAAGTTTTCTAAGGACCAAACAGAGTCTTAGAGATGGTAGATTCATGACATCTACAAAACAATGCTGCATTCCATAGCTCAGCACGAACCATTGCATGGTCTTCGGGCGCCACTGGCTTCACCCACTCCAAATAAGTAGGATTAAAGATGTTTTGTTTAAAAAACAAACCAAAAAAAAGAAAAAGAGCAGCAGGCATTATAGGCCTAGCAACTTGCGTAAGCGCATCCCTCATAGCAATCCAACACTTATTCACCTTAAATGTTAGCATATAAATCGTAGGCCTGTAATACCCCAAATTTTTATTTATTAACTTGCGTTTTATGTCTCAACGTGTGATTTGTTAGTGAATAGACTTTTTATTTTGGGACTCAATTTATGTTTAAGTTAATATTATTAAAATCAATACTAAATACCCAAAATACAATTAATGTGTTTGGAAAAAAATTACTTAAGGATATTAGAAAAATCAATTTCTTAATGGTGAAGTGAAACTCAAATAAAAAAGTAAAAATAAAAAGAATAGCTGGTAAGATAAGGATCATAATAATTTGATTTAATCTCATTCTTATCTAATTAGACCTTTTTTGATTTAATCTCAATCTTATCTAATTAAATTATTTGATTAATTGATGGCATAAAGTTAGCAAAGTAGATCCAACCCCTCCCCCCCCCCCCCCAAAGTCCTATGCATCCAATCACCCCACTAGGGGGAAAAAGTTGAAACTTCCAAGGAGTTAGGAAAAGGAGAAAGCAAAGAAATTAGGTGTTTAAGGTGCGTAATTCTTACTATTTTTTTAAAACTAAATAGTTAGGGTTAGGAATGGCAGCGGATCCTGGACCCGATCCAGATTCATTAGACCCGCTCTATTTTTAGGGATCTGAATCCAAAAAATTTGGGCTCGTTGGATTTTTAGAGGATTTGGGTCTTATTGGATCTGGGTCATATCTGGATCTAAATATGAGACTTTGAGACCCAGACCCGACCCTGGACCCGTATACAGACCCATTTATTATTATTTTTTTTACTGTGCATTGTCATTTTGCCTAAGGTTTTTTGGCCTTCTGTGTTTTGATACTTTTGAGTCCCTCAGATCTTACCCTCCCTCTCCGCCTATCTCTCTCAGAATTTTCAGCTGGTTATCCACTCAGCCCACAGTTCGCATCTGTCGTCCACCCTCCATGGCTCCACCGGTCGTTGTCCTCCGGCGCCGGTTGTCGTCATACACCTTCACGGCCGACGCTACAGCTTCGTCATGTTTTGAGCATTTGGTATATTATGGACTTTGTAATTTGTTTTCAGCTTGCAGACCGAGGTTTGGTAATTGATAGGGTATATATGGATATTAAACAATTTATTTGGCTTATATTTAGTGACTTAATGGAGGATAGTGAGCCACTATCAGTAATTTCTACTTATAATTCAGTATTTTGCTATGTGTTATGGTGGTGAAGTTAATTATATGACAAAATTTTATATATATACTTTTATTTTGTTACGAAAAATAAGAAAGTGAAAAAAAGCTACTCAAAATAGCAGGACCCGTTAAGGACCAGCTAGACCCTTTAAATCCAGAGGATTCGAGTCTGGATCCAAATTTCATAGACCATGCAAATTTGGATCGAATCTGGATCCAGGTCTGAAAAATGAATTTGGATCTGGATCTTGGTGGAATCGATCCAGGTCCGATCGATTGCCATCCCTAGTTAGGATTAGGCATACAAATTGAAAAGCTTATGCATGAAAATGATAATTTAGGTTTAATTTGAAAGATTAAAAACCTAATTTCAACTCTTAGAAACTCACCTAAAAAATTTGCGTGTTTGTGATTCTTGAACTATGTAACTTTACTTATATATTATTGATAATTTTAACATATAATATGATTTTTTCATGCCTTGTATAATGAAAACTGTATGACTGTAAAGCTTGTCGTAGAGTTATAAATTTAACTACTACTTTGACTTATAAATAATATTTATAGCATAGGAAAGTAGGGATCGATCCCACGAGGAAAGATTATGTCAAAAAAACTAGTTTAATTCTAAATGATTTTACTACTCTAATTTATTGTTTCTTCTCTTTGTATTTCTAAAATAAATCAAATTTAATAAATAAAAATGTGGAAAAATACTTAATATTGCTCCTAAATATTCTCAATTTAATTCTGAAAATAAAACAGTAAATAGCTATCCTAAATAATCTAGAAAAATAAAAACAGAAATAATAACATAATATTCAACTAAAAATTTAAACAGAAAATAACAAGCAGAAAATTAATATTAAAAATTACAAACAGTAATATAAATTAATATTATACAATTTTATAAGTTTATAAATCCAAAATTATATGTAATTAATTTCAAAAAAATTAAAACAGGAAATTTACTCCAGAAAATGAAGCAGAAAATAAAATCTGAAATTTGGAAAAAAAATAAACTGCACTAATATAAATACGAAATTAAATAAAAAAATTGACCAAATTTAAAGATAAAATTTTCTGGACTTAATAAAACCTAAAAAACATGAAATAAAAATTAAAAACGTAATTTTCAGATTTATTAAAATAAAAACCTGCATATATCCAATTCACGAAATAATTCTGAAAAATTATCAAATAATTTCCAAAACTTCCAAAATTAAATATAGGCATATTAGGATACTTTTTAAACCCTAAAAGGGATTAAAACATGAAAAAAAACAAAAGGAACTATTTTTAACCTAATTTCTAACAAACCGGTAATTAAAAGGCAAAACAGAATAAAAATTAAATCTGAAATTATAATCACACTAAAAATCAAAATCTAACTGATCTAATATTACTGAGACACTCCTAAAAGACTCTCTTTTGGGTGGGGGGGGGGGGGTAAACGAAATTTATATTAAAGGTAATAATTGAAGAATAAAAATTGACAAACTAAACAAATTAACTAAAAAACAACAAATAATTATCAAATATACCAAATTTATGAAAAATACTTAGCATAATCTATACCCACCATGCAAATTAATATTTATCATTAACACACGAATCAATTTTATTCATGAGTTAGACTGTAGAAGACACCCACCAGTGGATCTTCCTCGTTTTTTCTTATATTATAGTTTATTTAGGTCCAGCCCTAATATAAATCCTACTAGTTTTGATAACCCTCACACCAGCGCAAGAATTTAATCAAACTCGAGTATTACGTATTAGAAAAACATCATCTAACGCCTTGTAACCAATTTACTAGCAAATTGATTTAACAAAGATCTATAACGATTATCTAATTAAAAGAGATGAGTTTGAGCCATCCATGATTAATTAGGGCGATACTAATGCTTAAAAGACTATAGCTTTTACGTATTAAAGCCTTTTAAACTATCATATGAATTCGTATTAAACTAACTAGCATGCATTCTAATTAATATAACACGAATATCATGAACGATAAATACTAATCGCTATAGAATCATGAATAAAAAACAACTAGACATTAAAGCATAAAACTTGTTTCAAAATAATTAATTTAGCATGGTTTCAAATAGATTATATTAAGCACAAGGAAATTACTCACTCATATTAAAATAAAATCATAACAATTGACCAAAGGTTTCAAACTTTCATGTTTGAAACCTAGCAAAATAGAATACAAAAAAAAAAAAAAGTGTAACACAATACTACTTGGTGAGGAGGTTGTTGGGGCTGAAGGTGTGTGGGATGAAGCGTGAAGATGATGATGATGCTTACGGTGAGGATGATGGTTCGTGATGAAGATGGGGCTGGTGCGCGTGATGAGGCGTTTGAAGATGGTGATGAAGCTATGAGTGAGATGTTTGAGGAGGGGAACGCGTGGCCATGAGGCTGCCGTGGTGAGAGTTTGAAGATTGTTGGGGCTGAATGATGATGAATGGTGAGGGTGTGGCGTGAGGTGAGGTATGGTTGGGTGAAGGCCGGCGTGATGGTGAGGCTGCTGTTGTGGGTTTTATGGTGTATGGAGAAGGAGGCTGCCGTGAGGGTTGTGTTTTATGGAGGTGTAAAGGTGATTTATGATGATGAGGAGAGGGGGGTGAGGTAGGGTTTTAGCAACTAGGTTTTTATTTTTCTTGGACTCCTTCTCTTCCAAGTCTTCTAGCTTCTCTTGAACTCTTGTAACCCTAGCCCAAATAAATCATTATGGAAAAAAAGCCTATTTTTTTACATAAATCATTATTTTTGGACCGACTTGATAGCCTAGCGTGTAAAATCCGAACTTTGACGTCTTCTCTTCTCCTCTTAATTTTATTAATGCTTAACCTGAAAAATATATAAAATAAAGTAAATTAGATGAAATAATATATATAATATAATCAAAATAATTATTAAAACAATGCATGATTTTTGACTTAACAATGACATTGTTTAAGAAAACAAGCATGATAAAGCCCTTGCAAATTATTTTAGGAAATTTCTTTAAGCTATGTATATGTTTGAGTTAACTTTATTTTTATATGATTGATAATTTTAACATATAATATAATTTTTTCATGCCTTACATAATGAAAACTACATGAAATTGTTTAAGAAAACAAGCATGATGAAGCCTTTGCAAATTATTTTGGGAAATTTCTTTAGTTTATGCACTATTTGATTTTCTGTGTATTATTTAGTAGGATAAAAATTCTAAAAATTTTACTTTAGATTATATATAATATTTTTAAGATTTTCACAAATTTTCATGAATTTTGGTTTTGTATATCACAAGTTATAAATTTTTAAATAAATCTATTCTATTTAGGAAAAAGTTAAATAATCATGTTACATTAGTTTATATTGCTATTTGAAGGTTGGAATTATAATATCACTAAATGTAATAAAAGGTTATAGCTTGAACTTAGTTATACAAACAAACATAACGTCACATCATTTTTATTTTCGTATTTTTCATAGTTTTTGCACACTATGTGGATTTTTGTGAGTTATTGGCTAGTTCAAATATTACAAAACTTATGAAGTTGGTTTATGATATTATTTGATAATTATTTGTATTTTTTTTCTAATTTTAGGTGATTGCTTAGTGATGAAAATTGTAAGCAAATTATGTGATATTAGTGAATTATGGCTTATTTGTCTACTTAATGTTGAGAAGTCTAATATGATGGCTTGTTATGAAGGAATGAAAATAGTAACTTAATTGAAATTATTATGTACTTAATAAAATAATTTAAAATACTAAAACTTTATTAGTACTTTGATTTGAGTATTTGTATGTTGTGATAAGGCGACATGTGAAATATAAGACCATAAGTATATTTGGAATCTGTTGAGCAGTTTTTGGGGAGTGAGGATAGAAAATTTGTTTTCCTCTAGGACGGTGTTGAAATCAAGTCACTTGTTATCTTAATGCAAATTTAACATGAGGAAAGCAATAAGTGTAAGCAAATATGATTAATTAACTAATTACTCACTAATCCTAATCTGAACATAATTAATTAACTAATCTATAATGTAATTAGCATAATCAACACAAAACATCATTTTAACTGACAACAAAATAACAAAGCATCTAATTTAATTAGGAAAACATTAAATCTATTGATTAAAAGAAAAGAGACAAAATGGAATACCCCAAAATCTCAAAAATCCAATAATGCCTCCGTTGTTGGACCAAGGAGATAGAGTTTGTGGCTAGTTTCTACTTATTCTCAGTAATCTAACCTAGCTAGTCCTAATCTAAACAATAATGAACCAAAAATTCGAACTGGCAAACATGGGTTTTGAAACCCTAACTTGAGAAGAGAGATAAAGTTGAAAATTTGCAACATTTCAAGAAAAATTAGGCAAATTAAGAATAGCAAAGAGAGGGAGAATGAGATTAGAAAGCCAAATCATCAAATTCCAAGCATATATAGATCAATCCCAATGCTAACAACTCAAACCACTAGGCCAAGAACAAAAATATGACAAATATGAAATTGAGAGAAGAAGATTGCAAAGAATAGAGAGATAAAGAGCAAAGTACTAAATCATTAATTTGAATCATCAACAAATTTAATGTGCCTACAAATTAAGTTAAGGCTATACTAATCTCCTCCTAATCTAACATAAGAACTATAAATCCTACTCCAATACGTAGTTAATTTCACAAATAGGGGGAGGGGAGTTTATATAGGCCCAAGTCAGCGAACTTGGCACAGTCGTGCCACTTGCAATGGGCAGCCCGTGAAAAATACTTGCATTGTTATTCTTCCTTATTTTTGCAGCAGTTTTTGTGCTCGTTGACCCTACATTGCTTTATGGTTATTCCTAGTTAACATGCCCAACTTTTAGCACATTCGCCCCCATTATCCGCCATTTGAGTAATTGTGTTTATTACTTACAAAACTAATAAAACAATGATAAACAACCTAATTTACCAATTATTGTGAGAAAAATTTAGGCAGAACAAGGTATAAAATTCATGCATATTGAGCTCGAACAAATACCCCAACACTAAGACTCTACTTGTCCTTGAGGAAACAAAATAAAACTACTAGAACCTAACTTATTTTCATAGGACTCGTGGTTGCATTTAGCGTATGCAATAAGCTCTTTAAACCCCTTGGTTCCTTGAAGTGGACGAATGAGGTATTGTTAGGGTTTGTAGAAGATTTACTCACAAAATCTTTGAAATAATTTGGATTTTTTAAAAGTGTGACATATACAAGGACAATGGGGAAAATGTGCAATCTAAATTGATTATATCACCCTAACAACCTAGCAACTAAGTCATATACAACAAAACATAAAATCTAGAGATACTTAGGCAATAAATGTGTACCCAATTCTCATTTTTCGCCCTACACAACACAATAACACGATTTGTACGCCTTGATGCTCCGTGTAAAATGTGTTGATTCTTAATGTTAGGCTAAAATCGGGCCAAAGGGTAATTTTTACTTGGCTAACAGACTTCCTTTATTAGATTATTGACCTCACTTCTCTTTTCTTGCCTCACATTGTCTTTTTCCTCTTTTCTCCTTATGCTTCTTAGCTCGAGTGGGTAGTTCTCGGCATACTGGGCCTTGAATTCCCGGAGGAACAACTTATCACATACTTGGACTTCTTCGCTAATTAGGGGTTTTATTTGAATGTGCAAAGCACTTATTAGAGGTACTAGAGTCATACTCCCTCTCACACTCTTGTTTTTCTTCTTTCATAAAGGAAAAGTTGGAAGTCAACTAATCTAGTAGAATACACCAACCCAAGTTTTAATGAGCTAACACGATGAGCGAATGTTCAAGTGTACAAGGTAGGTACAATATTGCACATATAAGATAAAGTTATTATCAAAAATTGGAGATTACACGATAGATAAGCATTATATCATGCATATTCTACCTATATACAACCTAACAACTAAGCCAATAGAGCTCAAAAACCAATCAAAAGGCGCAAAAGCCCCTAAAATAAAGAAAAAATTATACAAAAATTGAAAAATTTTCAAAAAAGATATACAAGTAGGCATTTCATTCCCACACCAAAACTCCATAATATCCTCATTGTGGAAACCAAGGCATCAAAAAAATAATCGTAAGCAACACAACCATAAAATCAACAACTCAAATCCAAAAGTATATACAAACCTATATCACCACCAAACAAAACACAAAACCAAAAACACTAGTAAATATTTAAAAAACAAAATACACCACCAACAACAACACATAAAACAAAACATACAAAACAAAAAAGGGTGATCATAGCCATCTCAGCTCAACAAATCTCAAATTTCTCCTCAAAATTGATCACCAACAAATTCACAATCTAATATCCACAACTATGTACAAAGGAAAAAGAAGCAAAAGAAAAAGGAGAAGAGGGGCGAGTTGGAATGATCATCCCAGGTTGAGATGTACACAAACCATGCCTCAGTAAGATGGTGTCATTGTGAGGTTTGAGGAGCATCA
The DNA here is from genome assembly GCA_017589665.1 of Selenicereus undatus. NCBI lineage: Eukaryota > Viridiplantae > Streptophyta > Magnoliopsida > Caryophyllales > Cactaceae > Selenicereus > Selenicereus undatus. Next base: position 56,063,682 of record JACYFF010031955.1, read on the forward strand.
GCGACGCTTCTAATTGCAAGATCAAATCAATCCTCTCGGATTCCGTTGAAGCTCCTAAGAGCTTATTATACATGAATGCATGCATCACAGAAGAGTGAGTGTAATAGAACACTAATAAAACCACATCAATAATAGCTAGTGCTCTAATGAATCATGTGCTTTAGCAAAATAAAAAGAGTGATCAAAGAAGGTGGTCTACATGATTTTTCATGGCAAGTCTGCTAGATAAACATGAAAAGGGTTAAGGGAGGGATTGTAGTCTCTAAAGGTACCTAGGGACCAACTAACATCAAGTGTATTCCCCTTAGGCATATCAAGCAAGTGGTCCAAGTGGCCCAAATCCATCTAAGATCACAATTTAGATGATAGTTCATGGGCCTAGAAAATTGATGCTCGTGGACCCAACCTTGCTTTATGGTTATCCCTGGTTAACACGCCAAACGTTTAGTACATTTGCACCCATTATCCATCATTTGAGCAATTTTTTTTTATCACCTACAAAATCAACAATATACTAATGAACAGCCTAATTTACCAATTATTATGAGCAAGATCTAGGTAAAATAAGGTATAAAATCCACACATATTGGGCCTAAACAAATATCTCCACACTAAGACTTTGCTTGTGCTTGAGCAAAACAAAATAAAACTACTAGAGTTAACTCACTTTTATAGGAATTATGGTTGCATTTAGAGTATGTAATAGGCCATTCAAACCTCTCGGTTGTCTGAAGTGTACAAGTGAGATCTCGTGAGGGTTTGCAGAAAATATACTAACAAAATCTTTAAAATATTTTTGGATTTTTTAAAAGCCTGACAAATGTACAAGGTAAGGGGGAAGCATGTACACATGTAAAATTGATTATATCACCCTAACAACCTAGCTACCAAGTCATATACAACAAAACATACAATCTAGAGACACTTAGACAATAAATCTATCCCCAACTCCTATTTTTCACCCCACATAACATGATAACACGATTTGTACGCCTTGATGCTCCATGTAAAATGTGTTAACTCTTAATTCTAGGCTAAAATCAGGCCAAAGGGCAATTTTTACTTGGCCAATAGACTTCTTTTATTAGATTATCAACCTCACTTCTCTTTTCTTTCCTACATTTTCTTTTTCCTCTTTTCTCCTTATGCTCCTTAGCCCGGGTAGGTAGTTCTTGGCATACTAGGCCTTGAATTCTTGGAGGAATAACTTAGCACATTTTTGGACTTCTTTTCTAATTAGGGGTTTTATTTGAATGTGCAAAGCGCTTAATTAAGCCCAAATAGAGGTACTAGAGTTAAACTCCCTATCACACTCTTGCTTTTCTTCTTTAGTAACGGAAAAACTGGAAGTGAACTAATCAAGTAGAACATACTCAACCCAAGTTTTAACGAGCTAACACCAAGAGCCAATGTTCAAGTGTACAAGGTAGACATAATATTGCACATATGAGATGGAGATATTATCAAAAATTGGAGATTACACCCTAGATAAGTGTTATATCATGTATATTCTACTATATACAACCTAGCAACCAAGCCAATAGAGCTCAAAAACCAATCAAAAGGCACAAAAGCCCTAAAATAAAGAAAAAATTATAAAAAAAATTAAAAATTTTTGAAAAAATGATATACAAGTGGGTATCTTATTCCCACACCAAAACTCCATAATATCCTCATTGTGGGAACTAAGGCATAAAAAAAACAATCATAAGCAACACATCCATAAAATCAACAACTCAAATCCAAAAGTATATACAAACCTATGTCACCACCAAACAAAACACAAAACCAAAAACACTAGTAAATATTTAAAAAACAAAATACACCACCAACAACCACACATAAAACAAAACATACAAAACAAATAAGGGTGATCATAGCCATCTCAGCTCAACAAATCCTAAATTTCAATGAAATCACAATCTAATATCCACAACTATGTACAAAAGAGAAAGAGACAAAAGGAAAAGGAGTAGAGAGGCGAGTTGGAACGATCACCTAGGTTGAGTACATAATGTGCACAAACTACGCCTTTCTAAGATGGTGTCATTGGGAGGTTTGAGGAGCATCAACCACCCTTCTAATTCAAGATCAAGTCAATCCTCTTGGATGCCGTGCATCGTAAAAGAGTTAATGTAATAGAACACTAATAAAACCACATCAATAATAGCTAATGCTCTAATGAATTTATCATATGCTTTAGAAACATCAAAAGAGTGATCAAAGAAGGTAGTCTAAATGATTTTTCTTGGCAAGCCTATTAGATAAACAAGAAAAGGGTCAAGGCAGGGACTATAGCCTCCAAAGGTACCTAGGGACCAACTAACATCAACTGTATTCCCCTTAGGCATATCAAGCAAGTGGTCCACATGGCCCAAATCCAAACTAAGATCACACATTAGATGATTGTCAATAGGCCTAGAAAATGATGTTTGGGGGAAGGGGAGAGTGATGAACAAGTAAGGGAAGTAGGGATCAATTCAAGGGGGTTAGGGGTCACATGATCAATAGGCTCAAGTGAAGGAGGTGGTACCTCAACCATAATCTCCTCACAAGACTCCTCAAATGTGTAATCCTCATCAACATTAGACTCATACCAATTGTCTAGCTCATAATCAAGCACATTAGCATCACTTTCATATTTCTTACTCTCCTTAGGCTCTTCTATGGAAGCTAGAGGAAGTAGGGGTTGGGATAATAGGGCCATTTTTGGGGGTGTCCATAGGAATGCTAGTCCCAAGGTGAGAAGCACATGCAAAAGAAGGTGAAGAGATGTCATTCTTGTCCTCAAATTCGCAAAGAGAGTATCAAGTTAAAAGTCAAAGCTCAAAGAGGAAGATGACTCAAAATCGCCTAACAAACAACCCTCATGTAGAGAAGGTCTTACCCTAAGGTCGGCCTCATGCAACATAGGCACAATGCTCTCTACGTAACTTTTAACCAACTCTAAGAATTGGTCTATGAATATGTTCGCCATGTTCTCCGTGGACTCTATATAGTTTTTTATTTATTGCTCAAGTTGCTCAAAGAGTCCATAGAAGTAACATGAGTACAATATTTGATATCATGGTTAGATGATTGACAATAATCATAGAGAGGGATAACATATTCGAGGATTGAGATGGAGGGTGACAAGATTCTACAAATTGTTCCTCACATATGATGTTGTTTGAAAAGCACATGGATTGGGAAAGATATCCTAGAGGCACAACCTACCTTCTCAAACTTATAAGTATCATTAACCAACCATTTAAGCATATCCCAAGCTTCATCTGCACTTTTGGAATGAAAATCCCAATACTCCAAAAGAGTACATGTTTAACAATTAATGCCCTCATTAGTAATACCGAAGATTTCCCATTTTCGATATGAAATCAAAATGTGCACATGAGCGAGATAAACATTTAAATGATCCCAATAGCAGTGAAACAATTCTTGCTAACATTGGGAAACAAGGAAAATTGCTATTTTTATAATAATTTTTAAACTTTTCCAAATTTCAAGGATTTTTGGTTTTGTAAACAATCACAACTAAACACTCAAATCACTTAACTAAACATTAACGAGCTAACAAAATACAAAGTGGCCTAGTTCTGTGCCACTATCCATGGCAACAACGCCAATTTGTTAGATAGTTTTGGGGAGTGAAGGCAAAAAATTTGTCGTCTTTTGGGATAGTATTGAAATCAAGTTACTTGTTATCTTCACCCAAATCCAACCTAAGGACAACAATAAATGTGTCTAAACATAATTAATTAAATTAATTATTTGCTAATTCTAATTTAAATATAGTTAATTAAACTAATCCAAAACACAATTAGCACAATCAACACAAAACATGATTCTAAACTAACAACAAATAAAAAAAGCATCCAATTTCATTAGGAAAGCATTCAATCTTCTAACTAAGAGAAGAGATAGAAAATGGAGTGTCTCAAAAGCTCAAAAATTCTACACTAGAGGTTGGCCTCCATTGTTGGAGTAAGGAGATGGAATTTGTGGCTAGTTTCCACTTATTCTCACTAATCTAACATAAGTAATTTTAGTATAACCCATCATGAATCAAAAGTTCAAACTTGTAAACATGGGGAGCCTAACTTGGGAAGAGAGGTACGACTATAAATTTGAAGCATTTCAAGAAGAATTAGAGAAATTAAGAATAGAAAAAAGGTGAATGAGATTAGAGAGCCAAATCATCAACTTCGAAGCAAAAATTGTCCCCAATGTTAACGACTCAAAATATTAGACCAAGAACAAAAACATCACAAATATGAAACTGCAATAAGAGGATTGTAAAGAAGAGAGAGAAAGAGTAAAGCAATAAATCATTAACTTGTATGCATCAACAACTTTAATGTGGATACAAATTAAGCTAAGTCTACACTAATCTCCTCCTAAGCTAACATAGGAACCCTAAATCCTACTCTAAAGACGTAGTTGATTTCACAAATGGAGAAGGGGACTTTATATAGGCCTCGAGTCAGCGAACTTGGCACGGTCATCCCATATGGCATGAGTTAGCCGTGTCACGTGTTAGGATTCCGAGACAAGAATAGAGGAAAGCAGGGTTTTGGCACACTCGTTCCACATGGTATGAGAAGCCCATCCCAAATTCCTGCATTGTTCATCTTCCTTGTTTCTCTGGTAGTTTCTGTGCTTGTTGACTCGACCTTATTTCTGGGTTATCTTGGGTTAATATGCCCAAATTTAAGCACATTTGCACCCATTGTCTGCCATTTGAACATTTGTCTTTATTACCTATAAAACCAATAAAATATTAATGAACAGCCTAATTTACCAATTATTATATGGAAAATCTAGGTAGAATAAGGTATAAAATTCACGTATATTGAGCATGAACAAATACCCCAACAATGAGACTTAAGCTAAACAAAATAAAACCTAACTCATTTTTGTAAGAGTCATAGTTGCATTTAGCAATGCAACATGCCTTTTAAAACTCTTGGTTCCCCCAAGTAGATGAGTGAGGTCTCCTGATGATTCGTAGAAGATATACTTAACAAAATCTTTGAAATTTTTTGAAAATTTTGAAAATTATAACATATATACATGTAATGGGAAGATTGTGTACACAACTTGGGCATTTGCATCACCCTAGTAACCAAGTCACCAAATTATATACAAATAGAACATATAATCAAAAGATATCTAAGCCATGAGATGTATCTTGACTCTCATTATTCACTCCACACGACAATATGTAATGATATGTACACCTTAGTGCATGTGCAAATGTGTATCAAACCTCATGAATCAAGCTACTAAAAGTCACATGATCCCCGTTCGTAGCCTAATTGACTTCTTTACTCTTTTTCTTCCTTTTTTATCTTTTTCAAGAATAATGACACACATACCAATAACCCATATGACTTACAAGTACTTAGGGCTTCCCTAAAAGTGGTCTTATTTCTTTGTTCAAAGCACTTACTTCATTATCCAAATAGATATGTTATCAAGTAAAATAACACATATTCAAGCCAATTAAAGATATGAAATAAAGATAGTGGCTTTGATAATTGCTGCATAGGTTTTTATTCACTTTTTGCCTATTGTTTTTCATTTTCCCCCATTATTTCAAGAGTGTAAAAGACAGCTTTACAAATAAAAAGTTCACATGTTAATTTAACAACAATACCCAAAGAATTGATGGTAAAGTGAGCAAGGTAGACACAAAATTACACATATGAGACGAGATTATTATGACGAAACAAAATTACCTCCTAAACTATACATCTCATCATATGAACTATATTTACATATAGCTCAATGACCTAGAAATATGAGATCATAATCACATAAGAAGGCACACAAGTCCCTAAAGAAAAATAACTTTTTTTTTGAATTTTCGCAGAGTTTTTGAAAAATTATATACAAATGGGCACCTCACTCCCACACCAAAGCTCCAAAATATCCTCATTGTGGTAACTAAGGAGCCAAAAAAATCATATAACCAACACAACTGCAAAACCAATAACTCAAATCCACAAGTATATACAAACCCAAGATGCTACCAAACAAAACACAAAACCAAACAGCACTAGCAAATATGCACAAGAAAAAAGATACACCACCAACAAACACACACACAAAAAAAAAGAACAAAAAAAAATAAAATTAAACAAGGTGATCATTACCGTATTGCCTCAACAAATCGCAAATTTCTCCTCAAACAATCTATCACCCACAGAAAATAACAATCCTAGATATCCACAGCGCTGTACAAAAGAGAAAGAAACAAAAGAAAAAAAAAAGAAGAGTTGGAATGACCGTATCAGCTTAGAAGTAGAGTGCACCTAAACTATGCCTCAAGATGTGCTAGAAGAGGTTAGAGGAGCATTAGCCACTCCATTAAATCCCCAAGGTTCCACTTTTATCAATCCCTATCGAAGCTCCTAGCAACTTATCAAATGAATGGGAACAATCCTTACAAAAATAAAGATAGTTAGTAATAAGAAGGTTGTTCCAAAGAAAGCACGTTACAAGAGTAGAAGTGAGAGCTCTCTTGAGCTTATCAAAGCTCTAGGCCCAATCATAAGAGTTATACACATATCGCATATCACTCAATGTAGAAGAGAAGGGCCTACAAGTTTCCCAAGAAGCATGAATACACAAACTAGATATGAATTGTATATCCTCTAATCAATCCTCAAGTCCTATAGTCACATCAAGCTCACGAGTTCGAGCTAAATTAAGGGCATAAATTATGCAAGTATCAAACTCAAGAAGGGTGGACATTGAGGGAACAATGAAAGAGTGAAATCGTAGGGATGGGCTTAGCAGGGGACTCAATAGGGATGGGATCAACAACCTCCACACCACAAGGCATAACCTGATCAATCTCCTCATCATAAGGACCCTTTAAAAGAGTCTCCTCAAGTGAATATTCCACCTCAACAAAAATTCTTTGAATAATCATGTCATGCTCTGAACCACAACTAGCCTTAACCTAGTTTCTCACTCTCATCATTCTCTTTCAAGGGGACTAAAGGAAAAGGTGATGCATCATCAAGAAACATATCACCCCTAAGAGCATCCTTAGTTGTAAGATGCGTGGTGATAATTAGGGGAGGAAAGGAAGGATCACGCATACCCTTATAAGACATTTGATCATGAGAAGGAAGGCAAGAGCTAACACAATGGTTAGAGAAGTGCTCATAAACACATGAGGAGGGGATATAATCGTGAGATTGAGGGGGATGAAAAAGAGAAATTCTAAGTTGGCTCTTATAATTAAGCATGGTCTCCTCAAAGATGCCAACATCATTAGGTCACTTGCACATATTAGTAATAGAAATTAAAGAACCAAGACTAGAGATTTCTCAAATTGTCCACCACTTATATATCTTATTACTTAAATCCTCCTGAAAGTGCCAAGCTTTGTTAGCATTCTTACAAAGAAACTCTCCCCCACGCATAAATTCAACCATTATCCTAGTACTCACATCCAAACCCTCACAAACTATTTGGCACAAAGTCCATCTCTTTGAACCATGGTGAGGGCATTGGGCAAGCATTCAAGCAACTCCTTCAACCTACACATGTATCCCCCAAAAGGCTTTTGTTCAAGTTGGACATAAGAGAGGATTTCATTCCTAAATCTACTGGTCTTGCTAGTGGGGAAGTATATCTTAAGGAAGATATCGACAAAGGATTCTTAATAGAACCAACCTTGAGACTATACATCCACCTTTTGGCGTCATTATTAAGAGCAAAGGGAATAAATTTCATCCTGACAACATCATTTGATACCCTAGGAATGTGAATTAGCAAACACACGAATGAATACATAAGGATCTTCAAAGATGGTAAATTTAGGGACCATATCAACATAGTCTGAGTTTAGATCAAATTGCACATCATAAGGGATAAGGGGGAAGTCAAAACAGGATCTTTGGAGAAGCTCAGGGAGGATAGAAGTGATCTCTTAATGATTGTGGTGGGTTGGGTTCCACTTTTTGAAGAATGAGCTCATCAAGTTTGGCGGACTTGGGCTCAACATTAGTCACATTAGAATCCATAAAAATTTTCGGAGCACATCATTTGCACATAATCAACCACAACTTTTGGATTTAAATTTTTTCAATTTCTTGGGAATTTTTACGTTTTCTATTTTTTTTATATTTTTCAGTGTCATCAAAATAAGTAGCTACTCTATAACTCAGAAAAAAAAAGAAATAATAAAAAAACTACACTAGCACACAATGAACTAAAATGGGGTATATTTACAAGAAGTGACTCAATTTTGCACCACCATCGCCAACACATGTGCCAAATTGTTGAGTAGTTTTGGGGAGCAAGGGTAGAAATGTGATCCTTTAGGATGGTGTTGAAGTCAAGTCATTTGTTAGCCTACCCCAAATCTAAGCTAAAAGTGATAAATGTGACCAAACATAGTTAAGCTAATTACTCACTAATTTTAATTGAAGTATAATTAGTTTAATTAATCCAAAACACAATGAGCATAATTAACACAAAAGGTCATTCTAACTAACAACAAACTAACAAAGCATCTAATTTAATTAGGAAAGCACTAAATCTACTAACTAAGAAAAGAGAAAGAAAATTGACTACGTCACAAGCTCAAAAATCCAACAATGGAGGTTGGCTTCCATTGCTAGAGCCAAAAAATGAAATTTGTGGCTAGTTTCCACTTATTCTCACAAATTTAGCATAATTAATTCTAATCTAACCCATAACGAACCAAAAGTTCAAAATTGTAAACATGGGTTTTAAACCCTAACTTGAGAAGAAAGAGAAGGTTATAAATTTGCAACATGTCAAGAAGAATAGGAGAGATTAAGAGCAGGGAAAAATGGGAGAACGAGATTAGAGAGTGAAATCATCAAGACAAAGCATAAATCAACCCCAATGCTAACAACTCAAAGCACTAGACCAAGAACAAAAATGTGACTAATATGAAATTGGGATAAGAAGACTGCAAAGAAGGGGGGGGGGGGAAGAGAGAGAGAGAGAGAGTGAGAGTGAGTGGAGCACTAAATTGTTAATTTGAATGCATCAACAAATTTAATGTGGCTATAAATTAAGCTAAGTCTACACTAATCTCCTCCTAAGCTAACATAGGAACTTTAAATCCTACTCCAAAATCTGGTTGATCTCACAAATTGGTGAAATGGAGTTTATATAGACCCCAAGTCAGTGAACTTAGCACGGTCATGCCATGTGGCACAGGTTAACCACGCCAAGTTTTTTGATTTTGGGACAAGAACAAAGTAAACACGGGTTTCGGCATAGGCAACCCATGCCAAATTCCTGTGTTGTTATTCTGCCTTATTTCTCTAGTAGTTTTTATTCTTATTGACTCGACCTTACTTCATGGTTGTTCTGAGTTGATGTGGACAACGTTTGGCACATTTTAACCCATTATCCACCATTTGAACTAACAAAACACTAATAAAAAACCTAATTTACCAATTGTTATGAGCAAAATCTAGGTGGTATAAGGTATAAAATTCACGCATATTGAGCCCAAACAAAAGTTTGTTATAGCCTAAGATACAATATCTCTAAGTTAAGTTTTAAGGGAATAAAGTTCATGCTTTGCCTAGGGCTATTGCTTACATGTTACATTCTAAAGCAATGGCCATAGTAGTAGTAGTTGTCTGTGTGTTTGAGTCCCTAGTTCTGTCTGAAAGATATATCTCATGGAGTCAGTAGAAAATAATTGAGAGAGTTAACATCACGAACTCAAGTATTTTTTTTAGGGGGGAGGGAGTATGTAACACCCCAAATTTTTATCTACTAAATTGCATTTTATGTTGCCACGCGTGATATGTCAGTGATTAGATATTTTGTTTTTGGGACCCAATTTATAGTTGGATGGCCATAATATCATTAAAATTAGTACTAAATTCCCAAAATACATTTAGTGTGCTTGAAAGAATATTAACTTAAGGATATTAGAAAAATCATTTTCTTAATTGTAAAGCAAAATCTAAAAAAATAAAATCAAAACAATAGTTGGCAAGATAAGGACGATATCAGTTTGATTTATTCTCATCCTCATCTAAGTAGACCTAGTTTGATTTAACCTCAACCTTATCAAATTAAACCGTTTGATTAATTGATAGCCCAAAAATGGTAGACTAGCATTCAACCCCTTTCCCCCTAAATCTTGTGCATCCAGCCACAAAAAAGAAAATAAAAGCTGAAGCTTCCAAGGAGCTAGTATAAGGAGAAAGCAAAGAAATTACGTGTTTAAGGTGAGTAATTCTTACTCTTCTTTTTAATATAAAAATAGTTAGGGTATGGCATAATAACTGAAAATTTTATGCATGAAAATGATAATTAGGTTTAATCTGAAAGATTAGAATCCTAATTTCAACTATGAGAAACTCACCTCAAAAATTTACATTTTTGTGATCCTTGAACTATGTATATGTTTGATGGAACCTTGCTTGTATATGATTGATAATTTTAAGGTATAATATGAATTTTTCATGTGTTATATGATGAAAACCCCATGGAATTGTTGAAGAAAACAAGCACGATAAAGCTTTAGCAAATTACTTTTGGAAATTTGTTTGTTCTCCACACTGTTTGACTTGCTGCGAATTATTTAGAAGGGGAAAAATTTCAAAAATTGTATTGTAAATTATATACATTACTTTTAAGCTTGGCATAAATTTTTGTGAATTTTAGATACGAATATCACCATTTTTAAATTTTTTACATAAATCTGTGCTATTTAGGAAATAGAACAATATTCATGTTAAATGAGTTTTTATTGCTGTTTGAGGGTTGAAATTATAATCTCACTGCACATAATAAAACTTTATAGCTTGAATTTAGTTATAAAAAAATGGCGAATCATTTTTATTTTTGGATTTTTACTAGGTTTTGCACACTATTTGAATTTTTATGAATTATCGACAGGTTGAAAAATTCCAAAATTTAACAATTGGCTTTGAAATTATTCGACAATTTTCTGTAATTTTGCACAAATTTTCATTGAATGGGTCCTTAGTCATGAAAATTTTAAGTGAATTATGTTGTTCTAGTGAATTATGACTTATTCATCTACTTAATGTTGAAAAGTCTGACTGGGTGGCTAGTTATAAAGGAATGAAAATAGTTTGTTAATTAAAACATTATAAACTTAAATGAAATAATTTAAAATACTAAAACTTTATCATTCCTTTGATTTGAGTATCTTTAAGTTGTCATAGGGCGACCATCGAAAATATAACCATAAACCTCTTTGGAATTGAAGTTTGTGAAAGTCTAAGACAAAATCTCTATGTTATGTTTTAAAGGAAATGAAGTTCATGCCTTGCCTAGGGCAATTGCTTATGTGTTACGTTATAGAAGTATGGCCATGTTAGTATTTGTTTGTGTGTTTGGGTCCCTCGTTGGCATCTTGAGTGAGCTCTTCCCGGTCCATTAGTACGTCTTTGTGTTACTCTATGTGTGATTTGTGTGAGTCCCTAGGTGATACCCTGAGTGGGCTTTGTCTTGTTCGCCAAGATGTGCATTTGGCTCCACAGTTTGTGAAGTGAAGGCAACTATGTTTCTAGATCGATGGGCCCCTGGTTGATACCTTGGGTAAGCTATGCTCGGTCCCCTAGGATGTGCTTGTGACCCTTATGTTTGGTGTTAGTCCCTTGTGCAGGTCATGAGTCAATTTCCTTACAGCCATATCATTAAACAATATAAGTAAGATATGACGTGCTTCCGATGGAAAATAAGTTTGTGTCCACAAGAATTATGCTGAAGTAAAAAATGTTACTTATTACGTAAGAATTTTGAAATTATATTATGTGAAATTTTTATAGTCAGACCATTAGACTAATTTAGCAGGCTTCACTTTATTTTGGACTGAGTGAGGACTAGGAGCCCAAAAGAAATCGTTTGTATGGGACAACCATAGTTAGTTTAGTGAATAAACGAATAGTTCAGGGACTTAAGCAGAAACGAGGCTCCCTGAATCATACCTACTGTAGGACAAGTATGGCTGAGTTAGTTTAGCTGTCCACCTTATGACAATTGTGCATCTGACTTGTTTTGCTCATGGTAATTTAAGCAAGTGATATGAATGTGTATTCTTTGAACTTGCGTGAAGAAATTATTGCATTCCTATATTTCCTTCCCTATGTTCCTACTAAGTTCATTTATTTGTATTATGTGATTTTGTGTTTAGCAAATAATGTGAAAGTGTAATAACGAGTAAGGCAATAGTTATTCACTAGACTTGGGGAGCTCATGGCCTCACCATTTTAGGGTTTTAAAATTAGAGGAGTTCAAAGGAGCATACGAAAAGGGCTAGGGACTGCGCGGTTTTTGGAGTGCGAAGTTTGGAAGTGCATACCTTCTAGCTGGTTATTTAAGTTATCTTATTTACATTTTGAGGTCATAAATGGATGTATTTTGCTCTATAAATATGCAAGGCTCTTTAGATATTATATGAATATGAATGGGAATGCATATTTTAGACTTACCTTACCCGTACTTAACGCAAACTTGTCTATAAAGAACTTCTACTTTACTACCTAATTAAAGGGTACTAAGATGAAGTGAATTAGATGGCATTCTATGATTGTGATATTTGTATAAGCCTACAGGGGGCTATCATAGAAGTGGTATCAGAGCAACAATCCCGTGACCTATCATATATGGCTTATGTGCACATGTGTTTAGACATTTTTGTGATATGGTGAAATATGTGTTTATGTGGATGCATTTGTGCATTAATGGAATTATATGGACTTGATTAGTTTGTAGCTTATTTGACCCAATGCCTAGCATACTAATGAACTATAGTCAACTCATTTAGTTGGCTGCCAAAGGAGGAGGAGGCGGATCTAGTAGGCGAGGAAATAAAGTTGACCCTGCGATAGGACTAAGTTTACTTAACAAGTTTCTTAAGTTACAGCCTTCGAAGTTTAGGGGGATGGCAAATCCTTCTGAGTTAGATGAATGGATGAGAGACATCAATAAGACATTCAAAAATATGATGTGCCTTAAGAAGTATAAAATAGGGTAGGCTACAAAGCTCTTTGTGGGCGAAGCATATTGTTGGTGGGACTTAGTCAAACCAAATAACAAAGAGGAATGATCAAATCCATTGACTTGGGAAAAGTTGAAGGAGCGGATGAATGAACAATATCATCCTAGAGACATAAAAAGGGCAAAGGAGTTAGAACTTGTTAATTTAGAACAAGGGAATATGACAATGATGGAATATAAAGCTAAATTTATTGAATTTGATCGATTCGGAAGGCATTTGGCAGATACAGAAGAAAGAATCGGTTTGAAGATGGCATAGACATTGAAATACATCAGGGGTCATCATCCCAAACTTTCTCTAAGTAATGAGAGATATACACTAAAGAGCAATCCGAGCAGAAAAGATCCTTAACAAAAGCAAGGCTAAGAAAGCAAAGACAAGGAAATTCGGTGTAGGAAATCCAAGGTTTTTGGAAACAGAAGAGCATTGCTCAGGAATAGGAGGTATGACTATTAATAAGAAATATTGTTAATTTTGTAAGAAAATACATGTTGCAATTGAATGTTACCAAGCGACAGGAAAGTGTTTAAATTGTGGGAGACCAAGTCATATAGCTACCAACTGTCCAAGACCTAAGAAAAGGGCCGTTGGAAATACTAAGGGATTATATTAAAATGATGAAGATAGTTCTTAGCAACAGAAAAAAATGATAGAGAATGATAAGACCAAAAGTTCTATGGGAAAGATATTATGAAGCTATCGGAAAGGAATTGGGAGAGTTCAAATTAGGAAATCAGGCATGTCAAGTTTCGACAACAAAACTTCTTTTTTTTTTTTTTGAGGGAGGGAGGATGTAACACCCCAAAATTTTTTGCTACTAACCTGCCTTTTATGTGTCACATGTGATATGTCTGTGATTAGACATTTTGTTTTGGAATAGAATTTATGGTTAAGTGGCCATAATATTGTTAAAATTAGTACCAAATACCCAAATTACAATTAGTGCGTTTGAAAAAAAAATATCTTGAGAATATAAAAGTCAATTTTTTAATGGTGAAACAAAACCCAAAAAAGTAAAAGTAAAAAGAATAGCTGGCAAGATAAGGACGATACTAATTTTATTCAATCTCATCGTTGTCTATTTAGACCTTGTTTGATTTAACCTCAACCTTATGTAATTAAATCATTTGATTAATGTATGGCATAAGAATGACAAACTAGCATGCAACCCCTTTCCCCCCAAATCGTTTGCATCCACCTACCCTTGAAAAAAAAAAGTTGAAGCTTCCAAGGAGCTCGAAAAAGGAGAAAGTGACCAAAGTAGGTGTTGGAGAATTTTTAGGTGGTGAGAAAGGGTAAAAAGTTGTCGTCTTGGGATGATTTGTGATTAGCTTAAGATTGATTTAATTGAGATTGTGGGTTCAATTTAACTACTCTAATATATTCTAACATGCAAATTTAATCTACTTTTCTAATAATAAGGATCGCAAAGCTAATAATAACAATAAACACACAACATTCCTCAAATGAGAGAAAATGGGGTGATCGGGGCTCGACACACAGCATGTAAAAATGAGAGAAAATTTAACTACCCTAACCATTGATCACTAAGCACATTTGGAAACACACAGCATGTAAAAATGGGGTGATCGGGGCTTGACATGGTCCGTGGCACGACATGACCACCAACATAGCACCAACATTCCTCAAAACATCACTCCAAAATGAGAGAAACTAACCTAAGCTACTTCTGACGCTAACCAATGCAAGAAAAAGGTAAAAAAGAGAAGATTACCTCCACTTTTGCATCCATTGATGATTAAGGCCAATCACTAAAAGCCATCATCATATCTTGTTTAGCTCTTCTCGCAATGATCCTTCAAGTTATGAGAAGTTAATCTAACCTAATGGTGTTGATGATCGAAATAGAAAATGGGGAATCAAAAGAAGGGATGTTTCAGTTTTGAGAGGTGAATTTAGGTTTCAAATCCTTTGGAATTAAAACCTAAATCTTCCCACAATCCCCAATACATCAAACTCATATTTGGGGTAGATTTAGGGTGCTTAAAGGTAGAGTTTTAGAGGGAATTTACAAGAGAGAAGATGAGATTATGTAATAACGAAAGGAAGAAACAAGAAATTTGCAACAAATTCAATTAAAGGCTTAAATTTTCTAGGTTTTCATTAATGGAGGCGCAAGAATTTACAAGACTAAGCTAGAGAGAGAAAATAACTACTAATATCTAACTTAACGTAAAAGAGCCAAAAATCCCTTTTCAAAGCCCTTACATAAAAAAGGCAGAGTAAAGGGGCCACGGTCGTGCCATGTGGCACATTGCACCCATGCCAGATCTCTGCCCTTACTTTTCTTCTGTATCCTGTTTCGTGGCATGTCTTGCTAATCTTGTTACTCCCTTGCTGGATTTGGCACTCTCTGTTGGATTAGGCACTCCTTCTTAGCTAGGTTTCAAGATGGGTTGGGCTTTGCTCCAAGTTGGACTTTTTCTCATTTATATATATAAAACATAAAACACTATTAATTAGCTAATTTAGAGGTAGTTTTGAGCTAAAATCTAATGTAATGAGGGTCAAAACTTTGCCTAGTTGAGAATCAAACAAATAACACCAAACTTAGATTTTGCTCGTCCTCAAGTAAAACAAAAGGGAATCACCTTTTCTTAGGTGTGATGGTTGCATTTAGCATATGCAACAAGTTCTTTGAACCCCTTGGTCCCCCAAGTAGACGAGTGCAGTCTAGTGAGGGTTTAAGGACAACCAATCCACACGTTCTTGAAGAAGAAAAAGGAAAAGAGAAAGGAAAAGGAAAAAATCTTTTTGGGGTTTTTCATAAATTTTGACAAAGCAACATCAAAGAGGTAATCATGTATTCCTTAACTCAAAAACTCTCCCTAATAACCAAGAATCACAGAACACATGCGTACGGTGCACAATCAAGGTTCTTGGTCCTTGTAAATGATAACCATGCTTTTATTCTAACCCTTTTTAATGATGAGTAAGCTATGGTCAACTCACTTTAAGTCTTGTGGAACTCTCCTCTCAAGTGTTTGAAATAATGATATGGATGCACTCATGCTCAACACCAAAAATGCACTCTATGATAAGTTTAAGTCATGTGGAATTCTACTCTCAAGTGTTTAAAATAATGATATGGATGCATTCATGCTCAACACTAAAAATGCACTCGACTATAAGTTTGGTCTAGTTCTCATTCTCCATCACTTGGATGCACATACACTTTGATGATTATGAGGACTTTTTAAAGGTTGTAATGGGGCTTGGTTAAGGGGAGAGGAAGGGATCACATTTTTAGAATGAAGAGCTAACAAGCCACACTAATGAGCTATCACATTCACCACCATCAATACACATCCCTTACAGTTACACCCTTTCTAACAACATGAGACAATGACTTGAGTATTTTGGATATCATATAAACCATTAATGCCAAGACTTTTATTTCCTTTTCTTCTTTTCTCTTTTTCTTTTTTTCATTGTTTCCCATTTTTGTTTTGATTTTCTTCATTATTTTTTCTTAGTTTTTCTTTTTTTCAAAACAAAAGACATTTGGCAAGGAGGTTTTCATTGGGGTGTGGAAGATGACTTTCCCATCTCAAAGAAAGGTTGTTGATATTGTGATTGGTGTTGAGATTATTGCATAGGATCATTCTCAGCTTGGGTGCCCCCGGGTTGTTGGGCCATGCGCCTCTCTTCTTCATCGCCACCCTCATCCCTATCATCACCATTCTCCTCATTTCCCTTATCACCCTCATCCTTATCACCCTCATCCCTGTCTCTTGATAATACCACTTCCCTCATAATGGCTCTATTGAAGTTCTAGTTTCTTTTGCAGAAAATGGTGGTTCTGGCCACTTCGGGGAAAGTAAATAACACTTGTTTGTGGTGAGGGTATTTGTTGATGATGCCCTTTGTGTCGATTATGGCCATGTGGGATAGGGTGGCAATATCAAGGTTTTCGTCCAAAAAGTGAGGCTCAAGGGTGGTAAACGTTTCACTATTACCCCAAACTTGCACAATTGCAATGATGGTGGCCCCCACACCTATCACATTGTCATGGGTGGTCTTAGCTACCTCAATTAAGTGGTGAATGACGAATACGCCAGTATCGACATGAGTACCCATCAAGGCACACCAAATGAGAAATAACTCGACTTTTCTACACGTTTTGGCTATCATTACACCCAAATATGTTGTTAGCCATTAAATGTTGTAAATAACGGATGTTCGCATTACAAATGTCAATGGCCTTAGCTTGTCTAGGGTCATAGATTCGAGGTCGCCTGAACTTGTCGATATATGATTTGTGGTTGGAGCATGTGATGCTCAACCAAATAGGATCGAAGCACCACCTACTTGGAACATCCCTAAATGAATCCAAATATACCGAAAGGCAAAGCAACCCATTGAACTCTCTCTAACTCATTTTATGATCAGTGTTAAACATTTGAAACGAAATGAGGATCTCTTGACCCCTATATGACCCGACCCAATCAACATGCAAAGAGCTAAAAAATTCAAGTATTAGTCGGTCATATGACACACAACTCATTTTCACATACTCCTTCTAACCTGAATTGCTAAGTAAAGCAACAACATCATTAAGCATGCCCAATGTACTTAAAGAATCAACATGCCAAAACTTTTGTTCACTAGTTTTCCTAGCACTCAAAGTCTCATATTTTAACCTTTGTTCTTCATTCATAAATACCAAACCCTATTGCTAGGAAGGAGAATCAAAGGATAATCATCTTTTGCACCTTTAGTTCTTAAAGGTGCTTGTGAAGATGAGGAAGCCTTTGAATAATTCTTGGGTAGAGAAGGAGCTTGGGAGGATTCACAAACTCTTTTCTTGCCCATTTCTTCAACTTGAGTGAAAAATCAAGCTTCCCTAGTGCAACAATGGAGGCAAGAGGCAATCTTTCATTCTTTACAACCTTCAACCTCAATAAATGGAGGTTTGGATTTTAGAGAGAGAAAGCGAGTAGGTGGGGGATGAAAGGGGATGAATTTGAGAGAGATTTTGGTGAAAAAGGGAAGATTATGGGTGAAATTTGTAAAATTTATGAAAAATTTGAAGGATTTGGGAAGGATTTGAGTGGATAGTGAGAAGTGAAGTGAGGGTTAGTGAGAGAGAGAGTCGGGTAAAGAGGGGGATCGGAGAGCAAGACGAAGAATAAATGAAGAAAAGGTGCTAAACAGGTGGGTTAGAACTGCCAGGAGTTGGCACCATCATGCGCTTTGGCACAAGGCCCCGTGCCAATTCTTTAGCCAGCTTCTTGAAAATTTTGATCCAGCATGTGCGTAACCCTTGGCAAGGGTGCATTGCTTTAGATCACTGTTCACTTCTAAAGTTTTTTTTTGTTGTGCTTCTTCTTTTCTTACTTTTAACTCTTCTTATCTCACTCATTTTTGTTTCTCTTATGTATTCTTTTCTCTCTTTTCATCTCTAACTCATTTTCGCTTTTTTTTTTCTTGATTTTGTTGATTTTTCTCAAATTTTTCTGTTGAGATTTTCTTATTTTTTCCCTGATTTTTCCAAGTTTTCAATGCACGTCACACCTATATACACTATGCAAAATCATACAGGGACTCGAGAGCATGACTACTCGAATGAAAGATGTTCGTAGAGGGGAAGATATTCCACATCCTCTTCACTCAGTAGTTCTAAAAGGGATTCAATCTATGCCCGTTTATTGTGAATGTATGATCTTTGGTGGGGTCCCTGATTTCAATTGTCTCGTGAGGGAACACTTTCACAAAGATGTATGGACTAATCCACCTAAACCTCAGTTTCCCCTAGAAAAGATGAAGGCGAGAGTCATACAGGAGGACTTTCTGCGCGGGAGAGAATTGTTTCTCGTGGATGAGCTTATCATGGAAGATTTTGGCTTGCTCTTTGCTTAAGTGGGTGTTATCATACACATGTCGCCCAGTTCTTTTAGCTCATTCAAACTCAATTTCCTTTTCTCACTGGCAGCCGTTAAGTTAACGTTGAGGGACTGAATTGCCCACCATGCCCCATGCTTGAGCGCAACGGGTAGGTGGTGTGGACACCCGTAAACCACCCTAGAAGGTGACATGCCTAGGGGGTCTTAAAGGTTATCTGGTAGGCCCACAACGCATCTATCAACTTATCAGCCCAATCCTTCCTATTATTATTTACAATGTTTTCGAGGATTTGTTTGATTTGCCTATTGGACACCTCTACTTGACTGTTCGTTTGGGGATGGTAAGGAGTTGCAAGGTGGTGAAGAACGGATTATGTTGTAATTTTCCCCAAGTATATGGTTATCGCTATAATGAATACGGGTATCGTCATTAGGGATGATTTGTGACTTTAGGCTACTAAATTACTTTATGCTGAAATTTTGATGAATTATAACTGATGACCATAAATCGACTTCGATGAATTACTAAATTACGAAACCGAACTCAAACAATTGCGAATCGGATTTAAGCAAAGTAAATTAAATGAGAGGAAAGGCAAAATCAACCTCTCACCTCCCAACTCCTTCAACCCAACCCCAAAACAATCAAAGTACCAGAATCAATTTCAATGCAGGAGAGGATGAAATACCTGAATTCAATCCAATTGCTTCCAGATTCAAAAGTAAACACCAATGTCATTACTCAAAATTGAAAACCCAAAACTAAATACACTAACTTGAGAATTCAGGAACCGGATTTTAAAACTAGGAAAAACAAAACGAAAACATTAAGATCTAGAAATGAAAACTTAATAAAAATCTGGGCTCTCTCTACTCTATCTCCTTCGATATTCTGTCTTCAACCTCATTTGAAGGATGCAAAAAAGTTCTCCTACCTGTTGATTGCCCCTTATTATTCCCAAATTAAACATCCCCTTAATTATTTGAAACGTGGGCCTCGTGACTGAGCCACGATTCTAGCTGGGCCGTGGATTTGGCTTGGTCTTCCTCCTTTTTTTTTTCTTTGATCCAACATCTTCTCTTTTGGCAAGCCAATTTGGGCATCTTTTTCATTTGTTTATTTGTTCAAAATTTTCATAATCCTACAAAACAAATAAAAAAACATATTAAAATTCTAATTTAATAATTTATTTTGAGCAATTATTAGATAATAAAAGGATATAAAAGGTAATAATTTCAAGTTGAACAAATACCCCCAAACCGAAGTTTTGCTTGTCCTCGAGTAAAATAAAACTAAAAATCCTAGAAAAAGAAAAAAAAATCCTAACTCACTTTCGTGGGAATCATGGTTGCACTTAGCATGTGCAACAAACCCTTTAAACCCTTAGGTTACCTCTAGTGGACGAGGAAGGTCTCGTGAGGGTTTGCAGAAGATATACCCACAAAATCTATAAAATAAGTCGAAAATATTTTTGGTTTTTTTTTTCAAAAACTTATATATACGACGTCGGGGAAAAATATACACACACTCTAATTAACCATATTACTCAAGTATCCAAAAAACTAGATCACATATAAACACTACACATCAAGAAATCGTTAATCCCCACTGATGACATCTATACATAATCTTTCACTCCACTAAAGAAATTATGTATAAGCATGACTAGTAGACTTTAGGGAAATGTGGAACACTCCCACTCATGAGTTTAAAATGCAACAAGGTTCACTCAATTATCTTTCAATCAAACAAACTGCTATAGGCGTGCTAAGGTTCGCGATTCTCCACCACTCAAATGCAATATGCAAAATAATAATTAAGATGACTTTTTAAACGTTGTAATGGGGCTAAGGTTAAGCGCAAGGGAGGGACAAATGATTTGGGAAATGAGGAACTAAAAGCCAAAGCTAGTGAACGACAAACACTAACACCGATTATAATGATCACACACTCTCTCAACACAAAATAAGAACACACCCCCATTAAATTGACCATTGGAAATGAGTATACAAGGATATATCCATTCCAAACACTCTTATTCACAACATGTTTTTGGAATTTTTGAGATTTTTTTTTCAAATTTTTTTTTTCATTGGAAAATTTTTCCATTTGAACTTTTCCCTTTTCTTTCATTTTTTAAAGAAGAAAATGAATGAATGAGATGGATAAGAACAATACAACTCAATTTCCAAATAATCACCATGATACATCCCCTCATATACCAAAATAATCCCCCAAATTCATAAAATACCCAAAAGCTATCCACGAAATAATGAAATGTTGCTTCATTAGCCTTAGCTTAGGTATAGGAAAATGTGTTTAGACCAGGAGCTAAAATGAAACGTTCACAACAAAAGGTCAAGGGTCAAAGGGGCTAGCAAAACGTAAAACAGTAAAATCCGAGTGTTAATTTGGCTATGTAGTTCACAAGAACAAATGAATGCCTGTATCATATTATCATAATGCACATGCTAAATGTGATCTCAAAGAGAATCAAAACAAGTTTTGGAGATGTAATCATGGAAGAAACACACATTAAAGAAAAACATGAGACTAAATAGGATGAATTAGTCTATAAGGCTCAAAATCTCACGGGTTCATATGCCAAAGTCAAACTTGCTTAGAATTAATGTCGGAGGTTAGGATCGTGTACAAATATCATACTTTAGGATTAAGTTCTATCAATGCACACCACATCTATATACCACCTAACACTAAGGGTACAAGAGAACATTGTCAATAAGAAATCATACATATATTCCCCCAAACAAAACAAAAATCTTTTTGGATTTCCAATTTTAAATTTTTTTTCTTTTATTTTTCAATTTTCTTTTTTTTTTTTTGAAATGTAGTTTTTCCACCCCTACTCCTAAATCTCACAATGTCCTCATTGGGAGTGAAAAGAAACATAAAAACCCAAAATAAGAATGTATATACAAAAGAAAACATGACTCAAAAGGAAAGAAAAAGGACAGGACTCTAAAACTAAAAAAGAAAACAAAAATAAAATAAAGCAACAAATATATACAAAAGAAAACAAACTAAAAAGAGAAAATAAAGAGAAACGAGTACGCCAAGTTAGGCGTTGATTTACACCTAAGCTATAGGCTAGCCTCTTGAAATATGCTAAAATAGAGGCCTATGGAGCATCAACCACTCCATATCAAACAAAATATCGCATCTCAAATCAAAACCCATTAGCGTACGAAGTAGCTTATCAAACAAAGAAGACTAACTCTCAAGCACATGCAAGCAGTAAAAAGCAAAGAGTCGGAGCCAGAAAGAGTACATCCACCATGTCAATGAAGCACAAGTAAGGGTCCACTTCAACTTGTCAAATTGTTGGTCCCAAATATCAAAAAGAGAGATATACTCAAACTTAGCCAGCAAGTGGGTCATTGGCATAGAAATTTGATCGTCATGAGCGAGCTATCAAAGTATTGGGTCCTAAATCCACAAGTTCTTTAAGTTCAATATGCGCAAGAGTCTAATCTAAATCAAAATTCTTAGTGGCAATATTCTCAGACTTGGTAAATTCAAGCTTGCGAGATTCAAAGAAGAGGTTAGTTATGATGGGGTCAAAAGATAAGGATGCATATTCAACACAAAAACCCTCATCAAAGCTTTCATCAATATTAAACCCACACAAAAAAGATTCATATTCCATAGAAAGAATATCATTATCGAATTCTAAATTAGTGGGCTCAACTTCCTTCTCACATGACTCCTGTGAAATATAGTATGACTTATCAAAATCACGATGCTCAACTTCAGGTGTGATGCTCATGTCAAACTCACTAGCACTCTCAAGGTCTTCACCCACCTCAAACTCACAAGAGTGGATAAAAGGGGCGGGTTGGTCGGCAAAAGCTTGGACATCTTCAATGATGTCCTTATGTGAGCTAGTATGGGGTGTAAGGTAAGGTAATAGAGATATAGGGAGGTCACTCTCTTATTCTAGGCTAAGCAAAGGTATAACATCTTGCAAATTAGACCTAGATTGATAAGAGGGGTCAAAATCATCGTAAAGACTTAACTTTAGATTCAGGAGATCCTAAACTAGAGTTATTCTCACTATAATACTCCCTAATTTGATTAAAATAGTGAGAATATTCAGCAATTTGCTGTTTCATGGTCTCTACCATTTGATTAATCATTTAATTTATTGTCTTTTCAACACTTGCACATGTAGCATCAATATAATCACTGTAAGGACAATTACAAGCATTATGATAAGAAGACTCATAGTAATTGCATAAAACAGGAGCCAAGTAAGAGTAAGATGAATCACGTGAATTGATAAAGTGATCCAGTTGGTAAGGATTAGCATGAAAAGCAGACTCACCATGAATAGGATTTTCTAAGGTCCTTCTAACGTGTTTAAAAGCATAAGTGTCCCAAGCTAGTTTTTCAAAGAAATCCCATACCTCGTCTTGAGTTCTAGTTAATAATCCGAGTACACCTCCAGAATAAAGAGACACAATATAACCGCGAGATGCAGAATTCAAACACCCAGCGATGACCTCATAAATTTTCCATTTTTCAAAATTTTGATTCAATTGAGCACGATAATTATTAAGTCTCGATAACTAACTCCAGAAAGGTTCATACTTGAGTTGTGGGAAATTGAAAACTGGCATGCTTGCACCTCTTATTTTAATTTTAAGAAAATTTTCAAATTTTTTTCCAAAAGAGTTTTAATTTTTTTTATATGAAAAGAAAAACAAATCAAAGACCCTAGGACACTAATTATAAACTAAGGACTGAAACAAAAAATAAGAGACTTAAATAATTAAGCTAACCACACAAAATAAACTAACAAAAATAAACTATATACCAAAAGAAAAGAAAGACCAAAAAGACTTAAACAACAAGAAATAACCTAATACAAAAAATAGAAAATAAGCACAAGCACAAAGCACGAGCATCATTTCTTTTGATTTTTTTTTGACATGCAAAAAACATAAAATAGAAAATAAACTAAACCTAAAACACAAGCAAAAACAGAAAACACAACCTAAACTAAAAAAAAAAAATAGAAAAGAAACTAAAACCTAAACAAGCCAAATCTAAAAATAAAATTAAAACAAAAAATAAAACTCCAAAATTATAAATTCTGTACACAGTGAATTTAGCACAATCACAAGTGACATGAATTTTTTTTTTTGATTTTTTTTCTGTCCTCGAACAGTGTAGAAAATTGTAAACAGAAAATTAGTTTCAAAAATTACAGAAAATTATAGACAGTCCTAAAAATCACAAAAAAATTTACCTAGACTCTTAAAATCATGGAGAATAAATGAAAAATATCAGAACAAAAAAATTCAGACCAAAAATGCTCCAGAAAATTCAAACAGAATCTAAAACTGATGAAAAATCTGCACTGATATTGCTTTTTTCTTTTGATCAATTCTGCCTTGTCTCTTTTGCTGCACATAAACCAAATTGGTTAGTACTATTTTTTCTGTAGTAGATAATCACTAAAAATGAAAATGAAACTAATCTCACTAAAATAAAAAATAATCTAAACTAAATTACTAAAACTAAATAACGATTGAAACTAAACCAAATATCACAATTATAAAACTGAAATGACAATGACTCAAACGACTCGAATAACTAAACTACGACTTGACGCAACTGAATTTCACAAATCCATCTCCGGCAACAACTAGCGCCAAAAACTTGTTGTAATTTTTCGCAAGTATACGGTTATCGTCGTAACAATTACATGTATCGTCCTCAGGGATGATTTGTGACTCTAGGCTACTAAACTAGTTTATGCTGAAATTCCGATGAATTATAACTAATGACCATAAATCAACTTCAATGAATTACTAAATTACGAAATCGAACTCAAACAATTGCAAATCGAATTTGAGCAAAGTAAATTAAACGAGAGGAAAGGCGAAATCAACCTCTCATCTCCCAACTCCTTTCAACCCAACCCCAAAACAATCAAAGTACGAGAATCAATTTCAAAGCAGAGCAGGATGAAATGCTTTTCGATCCAATTGCTTCTAGATTCAAAAGTAAACACCAATGTCATTGCTCAAAATTGAAAACTCAAAACTAAATACCCTAACTTGAGAATTTAGGAATCGGATCCAAAAACTAGGAAAAACAAAACGAAAACATTAAGATCTGAAAATGAAAACTTAATAAAAATTTGGGCTATCTTGTACTCTATCTCCTTTGATTATTCTGTCTTCGACCTCCTTTGAAGGCTCCAAAAAAAACGTCCTCCCGCCTGTTGATTGCCCCCCCATTATTCCCAAATTAAACCTCCCCTTTATTATTTGAAACGCGGGCCTTGTGACTGGGCCATGACTCTAGCTGGGCCGTGGATTTGACTTGGTCTTCCTCCTCTTTTTTTTTTCTCCCCTTTGATCCTACAACTTCTCTTTTCGCAAGCTATTTTGGGCATCTTGTTCATTTGTTTATTTGTTCAAATTTTTCATAATCTTGCAAAATAAATAAAAAACATATTAAAATTCTAATTTAATAATTTATTTTGAGCAATTCTTAGATAGTAAAAGGGTATAAAAGGTAATAATTCCAGGTTGACCAAAATATCTCTTTAGTAGTTCATCAAAGGACCTATTGTCGAAATGAGTCCCTTGATCATTAATGATGGCTCTATGCATCCCATACCTAGCAAAAATGTTCTATCGTAAGAATCTTATAACCACCTTAGACTCGGTTGTCCTTTTGGGAATGGGTGGGAAAAAAAGGATATACCCATTCCTAAATGAATTTGTGAATGGACCCATAAAATCTACCCCTGCACATCAAATATGTTAACAACAATGATGGGGGTGAGTGACATCATGTCCTTTCTACCTATCATGCCCAATTGTTGGCAACGCAAGCATCTTTTGCAATAATCATGAGCATCTCTAAATAGGGTAGGCCAATAAAACCCGCTTTGAAGAATTTTCACTACTACCTTTCTCCCCCTAAAATGCCCCTCACAAGATTGATCATGATAAAAAGAGAGGACACTATGGATTTGATCGTCAGAGATGCATCTTCCAATGATTTAGTTCGGACAGTGGTTAAACAAGTGAGGGTTGTCCCATATAAAGAGCCGAACCATGGAAAGAAAACGGGTCACATCATCCTTGTTCTAACTCCTTGGCATTTCCCTGGTCACCAAATAATTCACTATGTCGGCAAACCATGGCTCCACTTGAACTCAAATTAGTTGATCATCGAGGAACCTATCACAAATTGGGGACTCACTTGCATCGCTAGTCAGTATCCTAGAGAGATGGTCTACTACCGAGTTCTCGAAACCTTTCCTATCCTTGATCTCACAATCGAATTATTAGAGGAGCATAATCCATCTAATTAACCTAGGCTTTGCATCTTTCTTTTCGACAAGATGTTTCAAAGCGGCGTGGTCGGTGAAAACAATGACATGAGACCCTATGGGGTAAGGTCTAAACTTGTCGAATCCAAAAACTACCACCAAGAACTCTTTTTCAGTCGTGGTGTCATTTACTTGTGCCTTATTCAAGGTATGACCGGCATAGTAAATTACATTGGGATTCTTATCAATTCTTTGTCCTAGAACTACCCCAACCGTGTAGTCCGATGCATCACACATAAGTTCAAAAGATTCTCCGCAAATGGGAGGATGCAAGATAGAGGCTGTGGTCATGCCTCTTTAAGCTTCTTAAAAGCTACTTCATACTCCTTTAAGAAGTGGAATGGCGTATCCTTGACTAGGAGTAAGGACAAGGGCTTAGCAATCTTGCTAAAGTCCTTGATAAATATCTGGTAGAAACATAAGAAAAGATCTTATGTCCTTCATATAAGTGGGGAGAGCAAAGTTTGCACTCAAATTCACTTTTGCCTTATCTACCTCTATACCCTCACTGGAGATAATATGGCCCAAGGCTATTCCTCTGTTGACCATGAAATGACACTTTTCCAATTGAGGGTCAAATGCTTATCTCGACACCTTAAAACTTGTTCCCAACTAGTCAAGTAACCCTCAAAAGAGTCTCCATATATGGAGAAATCATCCACGAAAATAAAAAGGTAATGCTCGACTAAATCAGAACCTATCGAGATCATAGACCTTTGAAAGGTGACCAGGGCATCACAAAGACCAAAAGGCATAAATGCTAAAAAGGCACGTAAATGTAGTCCTTTCTTGGTCTTCGGGGACAATAGGGATTTAGGTATAGCCAGAATACCCATTAAGAAAGCAATAAAAAGCTTGTCCGGCTGACCTCTCCAACATTTGGTTTAAAAAGGGTAAGGGAAAGTGATCCTTTTTAGTAGCAGAGTTCAACTTTCTATAGTCAATGCATACCCTCCACCCGTATTGGAATCTTTCGTGGGAATGAACTCAGCCTTGTCGTTCTTGACGACGGTGATACCGGCCTTTTTAGGAATGACTTGAACGGGCTCACCTACTCATTATTAGACATAGGGTAAATAATATCATGATCCATCCACTTTAAGATTTCTTTCTTTACCGCTTCTTGAATAGTTGGGTTCAACCTTCTTTGTCTATCCTGGTAGGGCTTAATATTGTTCTCAGTGAATTTGATGTTGCACTGTGGTAGGGCTAATGCCTCTATATCTCCTAAAGTCCAACCTAGAGTCCCATGGTTTTCCCTTAGCAAGTCTAAGACTTGAGTCTCTTGATTTGAATTCAAATCATTAACAATTATTATAGGAAAAGTTTCATTTAGACCCAAGAATATATATTTAAGTGTGTTAGAAAGGGTTTCAATTCAAGAGAGGAGGATGAAGGCACATTAGGAGGTGCCTCATGAGATGGAGAAGGAATAGAAGAAAGGGATACAAGTGTCGATGCATGCAATGAGTCATCACGTTGTTCCTCAAATGCAATGTATCAAATTCGGGTTCACACTCCACACAAAACAACTCATACAAACATGACATTAACTCCTCTTCATAATCAAACTCTACTTCCCTCAATGAAAAGACACCCACGCAATTAAGGGTATAGTGCTCAATGTCATCAAAACGCATTGGTCGCTTTTGGAGGTTAAATACATTCAATTCCATTGTCATATTTCCAAATGTCAATTTCATTTTTCCATCCCTACAAGTAATGAGAGCATTAGAAGTGGCTAGGAATAGTCGACCAAGGATGACCGGTATTTCATTTTTAGGACTCATTACAACCTCTGTCATTAAAACTATAAAGTCAACCGAAAATATGAATTCCCCCACTTTAATAAGCACATCCTCAAACATCCCTCTAGGGAACCTAGTAGAATGGTCATCTAATTGAAGGACCATCTTTGTAGGTTTTGGCTGTCCTAACTTCTCATACACTATGAAGGATGGAAGGTTAACACTAGCATCCAAGCCAAGATGCGCCTGGTGAATATTGTGATTGCCAGTCACAATTGAGATTGTAGGGCACCCTCGATCCTTGCACTTAATAGGCACTTGGTTTGAAATGATTAAGCTCACATTAGAAGTAAAAAATGGCCTTCTGGAGACATTGGTGGCTCTTTTAGTGGTGCACAAGTCTTTAAGAAAACGAGCATAGGGGGCATTTGTTGTTTCACATCAAGCAGAGGAATGTTGATTTTAACTTGAGAGAAAGTCTCCTTAATCTTATTAACATGAGATTGCACCTTCTAACCCTTTAATCAGGAAAGGAGGAAGGGGTTTAGAAGCACAAGGAGTAGGAGTAGGAGAATCCCTAGGAGAGGTAGAATCATGGATTAACTCACTCTCCTTGGGTTCATCTACCTGCTTAGATGGAGTTGAACCATTGGGGAGGGAAGCTGACCTATTCCCGCAAGCACAGGAGTGTTGTAGTTTAGTAAAGATATCGTTTCCACAGAGATAAATTATAATCTATTGAGTTTTGTCCTACAAAAAGTGCTAAGCAAGCAATTTCAATATAGAGTTTGAATGGCACAATAACCTAATTGGAAAATTCAATCAATTACAAACATCTAGGGATTTGTTTCACCTTGTAAAGATGTGGATCAACCTCAGCCACTCGATGAAGGAAAACGAACAGGCTTGCAGTTATGGCCTCACCACGGACAGTTTGTAGTGAGTTCTATCTCGATAATCTTCTATTCTTTCTTCCTTCCACGGGCATAGTGACTTGAGGGTGTCTGTGGGGAGTCAAATTACACTCAATTATGGTCAACTTTAGGGTAAAATGGTCCAAAAACCTGCAAACACACAAAAAAGAACCATACCCGAGTGTAAGACCTAAAAAGGAGTATAAATTTTAGCATAAAGCACATAATTCTCCCTAAAAATGGTACAAAATAACCTCAAAATAGAGTGCACTTTAAGGACTTATCAAACTCCCCCATGCTTAAACTATTGCTCGTCCCCAAGCAATCATGAAACTGGGGCTAAAAATATAAATAACCTCCTCAGGAAGACATCAGTAGCAACATCAATAACCAAATCAACCCAAGAAGTTTATCCCAAAAGTGATGAAAATTTTTACAAGCAGATAGGAGAGGGAAAATTTCAAAAACGTAAGAACCATCACATCAAAATATTAAAGCAGTCACTCAAATCAACTTGAACAATCATATTGGCATATTAAAATAATTAGAGCTTAGAAGAACCAATAGAACCTCACTTTGGAGATGAGACACTCATCACTCATGTGTTTAAAATAAAATGCGATTCTCTCAAATCTCATTCCATAGAACCAAATCAACCATAAGCTTGATAAGACTCTCTAATTCGCTACCACTATAATACAAAATACAGAAGGCAATCATGAGCACTTTTAAGGGTTGCAACTGGGCAAATGGGTAAACATAAGAAGGGAACAAACATTTTTGGATTTGTGGAGCTAAAAGCCAAAGGCTAAGCGCATAAACTATAATCTCCCAACTAAAACATAGTTCTCAAAATATCAACAACATCTCCAAGTGATATCACAAGTAAAAGTGCCTAAAAATATAAAACCAATGCCAAATCCTCTTATTGCATCATTTTTTTCTGTTTTTTTTCTTCTTTTTTTTTTATTTCTTTTCCAACATATACACATTTTTTTTACACACACCTTTGATGCGCTTCGTTTTATTTTCCCTTTCTTCTCTGTTTTTTTTTCCCTTTAAAAGCAGGATAATGGCAAAGGAAACTATGCATTTTCAACACTTTTCTTACAACTCACAAAACATGACCCAATTGACTTTGAAGGGAAAAATAAAGCATGAATCCCTTATCATATCCAACCAAACCACAATATCCACAAAAAGTTATTATCCACAAACTACTCCCAATCAACTATAAAAACTCTATAGCCTTGGCTAAAAGGGTAAGACATATGTGTGTGGCCAAAGATAATAATATAGGCTCTCATCAATAAACACAGTAAAGGCTCAAAGGGGTAGCAAGGGATAAATTATTCACATAAGGGTGGCTATTTAGTCAATGTAGCTCATAAAGTCAAAGAATGCCTTAATCATGTTGCCCAAATGTGCATGCTAAATGTGGTCTTGAACAAGAGTCAAAGCAAGTTCTAGAGACTTGACATCTTGGAAGAGTCACACATGAAGGGAAATATGAGACTAAATTGATGAATTAGTCTATTCAGGCTCAAAATCTTATAGGACAAGGCTCATCTAGGTCTTTGAATTTCATATGCCTAATACTCATGACAAGAATCATTAAGCAAGCAACTCATATCTAATGTGAAGGTCAAAACATGAAGCATAGTTTGAAAACGTAGAAGCAAGCATTTTATTCACAAATGGGCCTACTAAAAAGGGTCAAAATAGGCAAAAGAAAGCCACTTAGTCTAAAGACTCATCATAAGAGGATTTATAGGCTCTTTTTTGTCTCTTTTTTGGGTTTTGTTTTTAGGTTTTTGTTGTTTTTTTTTGTTTTACTAAACCTAAAATGCAACTAAAAACTAAAAAGTGTCCAAACAAAACTAAAACAAAGAAAGAGACCTAGAAAACTAAATAACCAACTAAAAATGCAAACTAAGCCTAAATGCATGACCTAAAAAACACAAACATTTTCACACATCCATAATACATATATACAACCACAAGCAGCTATAACAACTCCCCTATGCTTGCACAATGCATTGTCCTCAATGTAAGTATAAAACACTAAAAGGGAGGGGGAAAGGGTGGAGGAGAAGAAGGAGGGTGGGGTTGAGAAATGTGCCAGTCCTGCTAAGTCTCTAAGCAGGCCTTAAAGTCTTGGAAGTATTGGTTATAAGAGGAAATTATCACACGGAGCTCATCATAACACTCCTGAACAAAGCCCCAGAGTGAGGCATGCTCAGTTTCTATATAAGCTCGCAGAGAAGCTTGCTCCTCTTGAATTGACCAAAGGGTAGCATGCAGGTCAGGATAGTCACGAGAGGAGGATGGTTGGGGGGAACCAGAAGCCCTAGGGTGAGGAGGTGGAAGAGGTGGGAAGGGTTGTGCCAATTCGGAGGAGAGGTGCGATCAACATTTGGGAGAGGCATAAGCTGGTTTCCAGGATAAATTTAACAAATATGTCCACCATCAGCCTTGCAAAATTTCATTTGTTCAAAAGTCACCGAGTTTGACGCTCTGAACCTGCGACTCTATCATCAGGGTTCAGTTCAACTCCAATTAACATAACAATAGGGGGTAATGAGGCCCCCAGTGACAATCCTATGCAGAACTAGTAGCTGCACTATACAACTGATTGACCAAGA
The DNA here is from genome assembly GCA_017589665.1 of Selenicereus undatus. Classification (NCBI taxonomy): domain Eukaryota; kingdom Viridiplantae; phylum Streptophyta; class Magnoliopsida; order Caryophyllales; family Cactaceae; genus Selenicereus; species Selenicereus undatus. Next base: position 56,095,277 of record JACYFF010031955.1, read on the forward strand.
ATGGCCCGGAGTCAATCTAGTCATCGTCAAGCATGCTGTACAAAAAATATAATTCAGACAGGTGAGGCACATTTAAACTATCCTCCTGGGCAAGCAAACCACAAGCTAATAATCATTGGACCCCATGAATACAGGGGTTTCGAATAACGGTGCCTTTAGAATTACTAGTGTTATACCAATGATCCCCGAAAATTTCATACTAAAAAGTATTCGGATTGAATTCCTTAGGGACATGGCGGTATGGGAGGTCTATACTTGGTCGAAAACCAAATATACTATTAAAGGCACTCAAATTAAGCTCATAAAACTCCATATTAAGATAAAAAGAAATGTAGCCCTCTTAACATCGAGGGCCACTCGTGACCTCAATGTGGAATGTGCTTAAGAACTCAAGTATAAGGTCCCGATAGGTGTGGTCCCAAGTTTCTAAAAATTGACCCATCCTGCCTCGAGCAAACAACCAACGAATATCATCCAACTATCCCTCACAATTCAGCACATCCTCATCATAATATCGAGTAGCTACTACAAGTTTACTAGTCAAAGCATTATATCTAACAATGTGTTTAGGATTAGTTAAATTAAGGGGGTGTGGAATGTTACCTTGGTTTCTCATGGTGGTTGATATTCGGAAGCATTGGGGAGCTTATTGTAGGGCTTGACTTAAAGTCCCACCTTCTTGTGCGGTTATGGTATTCTTCTTTAGTGCCATAGTGGTGTAATGCGGATAGGAAAGACTTAAAAAATTAAACTAAAAAGAAAATGAGAAGTAAAATGTCAGAAAATGAAAATTTTGAGAAAAGGGAAGTAAATAGTGAAGAAATATGGAACAAAAATGGAATTTGGAAGAGTAAAACTACAAAAAGGAGTTGTGAAAATTATGGGTGTAGAGATGGGAAAAATGGGAGAGAAAGAAAGTTTGTAAGTGAAGGATTAGGGGAGATAAGGGGTTAAGGTGAAGAAAGTAAGTAAAAAGGGAAGAAATTTGATGGATTTTGGTGAAAAATTGAAGGTTTAAGGAAAGTGATTATGGAGGTTTTAGAGAGAGAATGAAGTCTTTAGAGAGAGAAAGTGTCGACTTTGAGGAAGAAGATGAAAAGAATAGGGGTCAACGGGGCCTTGAAAACCCTTGACCTCGGATGCAGGGCTCACCACGAATCGCGGTGTTGGCCACAGACCGTTTGTGGTAATCTCTGGTCCTGGAGTTTTTGTTCTTTTCTCTCCTTTTTTTTCTTTTTCTTTGTGTTAGAGTTTTTACGGACCGTGGTGGTGTCTGTGGAGGTTCTAAAAAACCTCTTATTATGTTTTTTTTTAGTTTTTTAATTTCTAATGAAGGCTCTAAATTCCAAAAACACAAAATACAATAAAAAGGTACATAAAAAGGAAAAAGTAAAACAAACACTTGGGTTGCCTCCCAAGAAGCGCTCGTTTAAGGTAAGGGGCTCGACCTTTCTCCTATTTTGCTTCGGGTTCAATAAAAGTGTCAGCATCGAACTTCCCCAGTCAGCATCGAACTTCCCCATAACGTATGCGTCGTTTTTGTCATGAACCACGAAATTGAAATCTTTCAACTGAAGGTACCACCTCAGATACTTAAGTTGGATGTCCTTCTTCATCATCAAATTATGCCCTAGCGTACCATCAGTATACAAGACATATCGATAGCGGGCTCCATCAGACAGATCACTATCATCATATTCAATCCCAAGCTCAAAATCCAAATCAACTCCTTTCATAAGAGGGAAAGAAAGAACTACTTGGGCAAACCTGCAATAATCACTCATGGAAGACTCATTAGAAGCATAGGTCTCAACCTCGGGTATGCTAGGTGGTGTAGGAGCAGCAAACTCCATCTTAACAAAACCCTGGTCAGGATCCTCAGTCGAAATCCATTCAGAATCAGAAGGGTCAGGACAACTCCAACCACCCTCCATCTCAATTTCAGGAGAAAGGGGAAGTACATCAGATAGGAAAGAGTTATGGGAAACAATTTTCTTGTCCATAAAACAAAATGTAGCATAACACCCCCTACTTCAAGTGTTATCTGGCCCCCTTTTACATCAATAGTGCAACTTGAAGTAGCCCAAAAGGGTATCCTAAAAATAATTTGGGTATCTTCAGTCTCAGTCATATCAGCAATGATAAAATCTTATAACATCCAAAAATCTCCTATTTTTATGGGCACATCCTCCAACGCACCCAAAGGTCGTGTTTCAGAACCATCTGCTAATTAGAGTGAAAAGGGTGTGGGTCACAATGGTCCTAAAAGAAGCTTATGGAACATAAAGTAGGGCGTTAAACTGACACTTGCGCTAAGGTCACATAGGGCTCTTTCAATCTTCACTTTTCCTACAATATAGGGGATAGAAAAGCTACCTGAGTCAGAAAGCTTAGGAGGGAAGACTTTAGGAATCTCGACGCTGTCATTTTCTCTAAAAGTCATGGGCTCACCCTTATCATTTCTCTCTTTTCGCTTAGCCATGATCACTTCTCTACCCTCCTCAAGTGTCATGTCATCTGGATCCTCTACCCCTTCTTTTAAGGTAACACAGTTACACTGCTAGCAGGACTTAGGTTCGGATTTACTAAGTAGTCTACCTGGAGGTGTAGATGAAGATACAACTTGTTGAGCTATCTGAGCTTCCAACATCTTATTGTGAGCAGTAAGCACATCAAAGGCCAATTACTTAATATACTCATCTTGCTTTTGTTGTGCCAAAAACATATTCTCCATCATAGACTCTAAGTTGGTTTTTTGAGGTATTTGTTGAGGATAGGATAGTCTTTGAAATGTAGGGGGTGGTCTAAAATTTGTTTGGGGCACGAGTGGGGCATTAGACTTATAAGAGAAATTGGGGTGGTTTCTCCAACCTGGATTATATGTGCTAGAGAAAGGGTCATTTGTTGGTTTAGGGTGATAGTTGTTCACATAGTTGACCTGACCACTTACATCTTGGGAGAAAGGACTACCCACTTAACAATGCTCAATCAAATGATCAACTGATCCACATATATCACATGATGGAGAAGGGGTACTTGAACTAATAAAATTAATATTCAAGCGTTCCAATTTTTGAGACATAGCATCAACTTTAGAAGAAAGCATAGAAATAGAATCTAATTCCAACTTACCTCTAATTCGCTTGGGTTTGGCTCTCTCAGACAACCATTGAAAATTTTTAAGGGCCATCTCTTTTATAAGATTGTATACTTCATCTTCAGTTTTGTTTATAAGAGTACCTCCTGCCGCCGCATCAATAGTAGACCTCAATGGTTGGATGACTCCATTATAAAATGTTTGCACAGTCATCTATCTTTGAAGGCTATGGTGAGGGCATAATCGTAAGAGATCCTTGAATCACTCTGAGGCTTCATAGATAGTCTCATCTTCCTTTTGAGAGAAAGTAGTGATTTGATTCCGTAGGCTTGCCGTCCTACTCGGAGGAAGGAACTTGGCAAGAAAGACTTTTGTAAGCTCATCCCACATCGTTATACATCCTGGAGGCAGTGAGTGAAGCCACGCCCTCCTATCCCTAAGTGAAAAGGGAAATAGGCGCAAGCGGATGGCATCGATAGAAACTTCATTGAGCTTTAACGTGTCACATACCTCTAAAAAGACCAAGAGGTGTAAGTTTGGATCTTCTAATGGGGTGCCTCCGAACTAGGATTGATGTACCATTGATATAAGGGTTGGTTTGAGCTCAAAATTGTTAGGTTCTACGGTTGGCCGAGCGATGCTCGAGGAAATGCCTTAGACTCTCGGGGTAACAAAATCCTGGAGTGTCCTTCTTTGGTCATCTTTTATTCCTGCCATTGGTGAAGAAACTGCTTGAGCCTTGAGTCTTTGCTCTTCTACTGTTAATTTCTACCTTTTATAGCAAAAAGTCCTTTCGTTTTTTGGATCGAATTCAAACGAAAAGGGACTTTGCATATAAAGGAGAAATTTGCAAAATTGGCAACAAAACTACCAACGCAAATAAAAAATTTGAAGAAAAAGATAGTAATGATAAAATGCTTAGTTAATTTCTATGGGCTAACTCAATATCCACGAATTTGGTCCTCGGCAACGGTGCCAAAAACTTGACCTATGCACGCAAGCACACAGGTGTTGTAGTGTAGAAAAGATATTGTTCCCACGAAGACCAATTGTAATCTATTGAGTTTTGTCCTATAAAAAGTGCTAAGCAAGTAATTTCAATAGAGAGTTTGAGTGACACTATAACCTAATTGGAAAATTAAATCATTTAAAAACGTCTAGGAGTTTGTTTCACCTTGTAAAGATGCAGATCAATGAAATATATATCATGTAATTGATCTATAATGGGGAATGAAAGGGGTGCAATCGCATTTAGAATTCAATATTCTTTCGAAATGAACTGAATTGTCTAAACTAACCAATCATTCTTTCGAAATGTCCTTGTTTAGTCTAAGTTATAGATTTTTGATCGCTCAAGGGTCCTATTAACAAGCGAATCTCTTTTAAGTATTGTTAAGTCAAGTCCTATCTTGTCAATTAAATAGCAAGTTTCACCTTTCAGTGCTTCACATAACTAAAAGCAAATGAATCTGGTGAAAATTCAATCACAACAATTTCACACATAAGATAGAATTTGACCAATTCCAATCAAGAACAAGTACAACTAAATAAAGATGAAAGATTACAACATCAATACTTGACTAACAATCAATCCCTAGATTGAGAAAACTACTCACACATGTTTAAATTAACAAATCTAAACAGAGTTTGAGAGAAGAAAACTCAGCGTAATTGGAGATCCTTTAAGGGTTTCCCAACTTTGCAAAGACTCCAAAACAGCAAGCACTTCTTCAACATTCACACTCAAAACTACTAAAAATCTAAACTAAACTTAGAAAAAAAGGAAAAACTAGAGAGAAGGAGTTATGTTTTCTTTTGTGTGTCTTTTCTCTGCTACAAAAATGGCTCTATTTAAAGAGGAACACAATCAACCTCAGTCCCACGATGAAGGAAAAATGATCAGGCTTGCAATTATGGCCTCACCACGGACCATGGCCTTCACCACGGATCATGGCCTTCACCACGGATAGTCTGTGGTGAGCTTTGTCTTGATAATCTTCTGTTCTTTCTTTCTTCCATGGGCATAGTGACTTGGGGGTGTCCATAGGGAGTACAATTACACTCAATTTTGGTCAACTTTGGAGTAAAATGGTTCAAAAACCTGCAAAATACAGAAAAAATCATACCTGAGTGTAAAACCAAAAAAGGAGTATAAATTATGGCATAAAGCACATAATTCTCCCTAAAAATGGTACAAAATGACCTAAAAATAGAGTGCACTTTAAGGACTTATCAGAAGCACATCACCACGTTGAAAGGAAGAGAGAGAAGATGATGGAGAAGGGGAATTATTCTCATTTTTTTTACCCACATAAGTGTCAACCTTTGTACCTGACTGTAGAGAAATTATGGCATTCACTTTTCGAACATCATTAGGGTCAAATGAAGAGGAGGATCCTCCTCTTGGTTCACCTCCAGTTGACTAGGAAAAACCCCTTTCTTCCTAATAGACATTGCTAATTGTGCAAATTGTTCACCCATTGTCTTCATCATTCTGTCATTTGACTCCTTAAGTTCTCTAATCATCCTCTCTATGTCATTGACTTTCTTATTTACTTTATCCAATTCATTATAATCGAGAGGGGGATATGATTGAGCCACATATGGTTGAGGAGAAGGTCCCCTAGGGCATTATATGCCCCTTGGAAGGGTGGATTTTGATATGTAGAAGATGAGGAGTTTCCTTCTTGATTGTTGGGCATGAAAGCATTAGGCTCGATCCATGAGAAATTTGGGTGTTTAGCCCACCCCGAGTTGAAAGTAGAAGAGTAGGGATCAAAGTGTGGCCTTTGGAGGGTCGCACTCACTTGACCTTGCTCTTGGCTTGTAGCGAACTGTGAAGCAAATAGAGGGCAAGCACTTAGGGAGTAATTGGTGGATTGACACTTAGGGAGTAATCTAGTGTTAATATATGTGGTATCTTCCACTGCATGAATATCTCCCTTTTAGCTATTAATCCTAGTACCTAGACTCTCATTGCTAGTGGTCTCCCATTGTAAGGTCTTTTCTGCTAACTCTTCTAGGAAATCCCAAGCCTTAGTCTCACTCTTGTTCAAGAAACCAACTTTGCACATAGATTCCAGCATGGTTCTAGTCGCTTGGTCAAGACCCTCATAAATGATTTGGTACAATGCCAACATTCTAGACCATGGTATGGACATTAAGCAAGCAAGAGCTTAAACCTTTTAAAGCACTTCCAAAAGAACTCTTTCTCAAGTTAGACAAAGTCGTTGATCTCATTCCTTAATTTCATGGTTTTACCATTGGGGAAATACTTTCTCAAGAAAACCCCCACAAACCCATCCCATCAGGAAATAGAGTTTTGCAGGAGACTATGCAACCACTTTTTCTGAGCCTTTTAATGCAAAAGGAATAAAACACAACCTAACAATGCCTTGGGGTACATTCGGGACTTACATCATCGATCCTCAAATTCACTTAGGAATAGATAAGCATCATTATCGCCATTGAATTTAGGAAGCATGGTTGTATATTAAGGTCTAAAAGCAAACTGGACATCCCTACCAAGTTGTAAGATTTAGAAACAAGAAGGATTAGCGGACCTTAGTGGGTAGAAGATTCGGTTTAGGTTGCTTAGAGCTGAGGAGGAGGAAGGGGAGACCCTTGAGCTTGTTCCTTTACCATTTCTTCAAAATCAAGTGCTATGGTTGGGGTTGCCAAGGTGGGGGGTGGTGAGCTTTCAATGCAAATTAATCTCTCACAACTAGGTGAACACGTCTAAGCGTTCATTCATTCTCATTTTTCTTTTTGTGGTTTTCTTTTTCCAATTTTTTTGGGATTTTCAAAATGACAGATCTAAACTATGTTCAATAATTAAGTCTTAGTCAAAAGCAAATCTAACGCCATCATCCCAGTAATGGCGCTAATTTTTTAGTAGTATTTTGAGTTGGTGAGAAAGGATGAAAAGTCGTGCTTATGGATGATTTGTGATTAGCCTAAGATCGACTTGATTGAGCTTATGGGTTCAATTTAACTACACCAAACTATTCTAACATGCAAATTTAATCTACTTTTCTGCTAATGGGTATCCCAAAGCTAATAATAACAATAAACACTAGATTTTCTTCTGCATCCTATTTCATGGTACACCCTACTGAATCTTGACACTCTTTTGCTAGATTTGGCACTCCTTGCTAGATTTGGCAGACCCTCTTAGCTAGGCTTCAAGATGGGTTGGGGTTTGCTCGGAGTTGGACTTTTTCTCACATTTATATCTACAAAACATAAAACACTATTAATTAACTAATTTAAAGGTTATTTATGATCTAAAATATAATGTAATGAAGGTCAAAACTTTGCCCAGTTGAGAACCGAACAGTAGATGTTTGAGGTGAATAATTCTTACTCTTCTTTTTAATTTAAAACTCTTACTCTTCTTTTTATTTTAAAACTAGTTAGGATAAGACATAAAATTGAACAATTTATGCATGAAAGTGAGAACTTAGGTTTGTTCTACAATATTAGAAATCAAAATTTCAGCTCCTATAAACTCACCTAAAAAATTTGCGTGTTTTTTATCCTCGAATTATGTATATATTTGAGTGAACTTTGCCTGTATGTGATTGCTAATTTTAAGTTATAATATGAATTTTTCATGATTTATACGATGAAAACTCCATTAAATTGGTTGAGAAATCAAGCACGATAATGCTTTTGCAAATTATTTTCAAAAATTTCTCTGTTTTCTGCCCTATTTGATCTGTTGCAAATTATTTAGATGGAGAAAAATTTTGCAAATTTACTGTAGATTTTATGTGATATTTGTAAGCTTTGCATAAATTTTTGTGAAGTTTGGATGTGTATATCATAGGTTATAACTTTCTAAGTAAGTATATTCTATTTAGGGAAAAGTTGAATAATCATATTAAATTAGTTTATATTGCTATTTCAGTGTTGGAATTAAGATATCACAACATATAATAAAAGGTTACAGCTTTAACTTATAAAAACAAAAATAATGGTGGATGACTTTTATGTTTGTATTTTTACAGGTTTTGTGACACTATTTAGAGCTTTATGAATTATTGGCTGGTTGAAAAATTCAAAACTTTTATAGTTGGTTTCTGGACTTGTTTGATAATTTTATGTTATTGCTCTCAAATTTTCGGCGAGTGGGTCCTTAGTCATGAACGTTTTAAGTGGCTTATGGAGTGTTGGTGAATTTTGGTCTACTTAATGTTGAAAAGTTCGATAGGCTGGCTTGTTGTGAAGGAATGAAAGTAGTAGGTTAATTGAAAGTATTATATACTTAAATAAAATAATGTAATTTACTAGAACTTTATTAATCCCTTGATTTGAGTATTTGTATGTTGTGATAGGGCGATTTGTGAAAATATATGACAATAAGCCTGTTTGGAATCAAAGTTTGTGGAGGGCTAAGATGGAATATCTCTACGTTTTAAGGGAAATGAAGTTCATGCCTTGCATAGGGCTATTGCTTTTAAGTTACATTCTAGAGCTATGACCATAGTAGTAGTTGTCTGTATGTTTGGGTCCCTGGTTAGTATCTTGAGTGGGCTCTTCCTGGTACACTAGAATGTGTTCCTGACCCTCTATGTTTATTCAGCTTGAGTCCCTGGATGGTAACCTAAGTGGGCTCTGCCATGTCCATCAGGACAGAAGTGTGGCTGTATAGTTTTTGAATTGAAGACATCTATGTTTCTAGATCAATGGGTCGTTGGTTGGTGCCTTGAGTATACTATTCTCGATCTCCCAGGATATACTTGTGACCTTTATGTTTGGTGGTACTCCCCTGTGCAAGTTGTGAGTCAATTCCTTAAAGCTATGTAATTGAATTATATAAGTAAGATATGGTGTGGTTCAAATGGAAAATAAGTATGTGTGTGCTAGAATTATGTCAAAGTAAAATATATTACTTATTATGTAAGAAGTTTGCAATTTCATTACATGAATTTTTGTTATAGTAATGCCATTAGACTGATTTAGCAGACTTCACTTTCTTTTCGGCTTAAGTGAGGACTTGAAGCCCAAAAGGTATGGTTGGTATAGGACAACTATAGTTCGTTTAGTGGATAAACTAACAGTATAGTCTATTGAGGGACTTAAGTGGAAACGAGGATCCCTTAAGCATAGCTAGGATGGGACATGTATGGCTAAGTTAGTCTAGTCATCCACATTATGACAATTGTGCATTTGACTTATTTTGTGCATGGTTATTTAAGCAAGTGATATGAATGTGTATTCTTTGAACCTGTGTGAGAAATTTTTGCATTACTATATTTTCTTTCCTATGTTCCAACTAAGTTAATTTATTTGCATTGTGTGATTATCTGTTAACCGAATATTATACAAAGCGTAACAACAGGAACGTAAGGGTTACTCACTATGTTCGGGAAGCTGATAACCTCACCATTTTTAGGTTTTGGACGTTAGAGAGGAGTTCAAAGAAGCATACAAAAAGCGCTAAGGCCTGCGTGATTTATGGAGAATAGAGTTTGGAAATGAAGTCTGTCTAACCGCTTGTTTAAGTCATAACATTTACATTGTGAGGACATAAATGGATGTATTTTCCCCCGTTAGTATACAAAACTCTGTAGATATGATATGAATATGAATGAGAATGCATATTTTAGACTTACCGTGCCCATATTTAACATAAAAGTTTTGGTAAAGAATTTCATTGTTACTACCTACCTAAAGGTTAACAAGGTGAAGCGATTTAGATGACATTCTGTAATTGTGACCTTTGTGTTTGGCTGCAGCGAAGTGCTATAGTAGTGGTGTTAGAGCAACAATCCCACGACCTATCATATAGGGCTTATGTGTGCATGTGCTATAAACATTTTTTTGATATTGTGAAACATGTGTTTAGGCAGATGCATATGTGCATTAACTGAATTGTATGGGCTTGACTTAGTTTGTGAGCTTATTTGACCCAATGCATAGCATATGAACGAACTATAGTCAACTCATTTAGAAGACTGCTAAAGGAGGAGCACGTGGATCTAGTGAGAGAGGAAATAAACTTGACCTCTACTATAGGAATTAGTTTACTTAACAAGTTTTATAAGTTACATTTTTTGATGTTTAGAGGGATGACAAATCCTTCTCAGTTAGATGAATGGATGCGAGAGATCGATAAGATATTCAAAACTATAACCTGCCTCGAGGAATATAAAGTTGGGTTGGCTGCACAGCTCTTTGATGGCGAATTGGATCATTGGTGGGACTCTGACAAACAAATGGAGAAAAGGAACAAGAAAATCCATCGACTTGGGATAAGCTAAAGAAGAAGATGAATGAACAACATTACCCAAGAGATGTACAAAAGGCCAAGGAGCTAGAATTTTTAAATTTAGAATAAGTCATGTGACAGTGATGGAATACATAGCTAAATTTACTGAACTCAATCGATTTGGAAGGCACTTGGTGGACAGAACAAAGAAAAGTGGATCGGTTTGAAGATGGCTTAGACATTGAAATACGTATGGGCTTATCATTCTGAACTTTCACTAAGTATCGAGAGATACACCAAAGAGTCATCCGAGTAGAAAAGATGATTAACAAAAGTAGGGCTAAGAATGCAACAACAAAGAAATCTGGCAGAGGAAATCCTTGTTTTAGTAAACAAAAGGGCATCACTCAGGAACAAGGAGGTATGACTACTAATATGACATACTGTGAATTGTTTTAGAAAATGCATGGTGGAATTGAATGTTATCATGCGACAGAAAAGTGTTTCAATTATGGGAGACCAGGTCATATAGCTACCAGTTGTACTCAATCTAGTAAAAGATCCCTTGTACATACTGAGAGTCCCTAGCAAAAGGACGGAGACGCCTCTCAACCACCGAACAATAAGATAGAGTATGATCGGGCCAATAGTTGTGTATAGGATATATCTCATGAAGTCACCAGAAACTAATTGAGAGAGTTAGCATCAAGAAATCTGGTATGTTAAGTTTCTATGACAAAACTTGTTTTTCTTTAAGAGAAGAAGGATATAGCACCCGAAATGTTTAGCTACTAACTTCCATTTTATGTGTCACTTGTGATATATATGTGATTAGATATTTTATTTTGGGACCCAATTTATTGTTAAGTGGCCATAATATTCTTAAAATTAGTACCAAATACCCAAAATACAAGTAGTGTGTTTGAAAAGAAATTAACTTGAGGATATTAGAAAAGTCAATTTCTTAATGGTGAAATGAAGCGCCAAAAAGAATTAAAAATAAAAAGAATTGTTGGCAAGATAAGGATGATATTAATTTGATTTAACCTTGTCCGTTTCTAATTAGACCTTTTTTTTATTTAACCTCAACTTTATCTAATTAAATCATTTGATTAATTGTTGGCGTAACAATGGCAAACTAGTGTTCAACCCTTTTCTTTCCCAAATCTTGTGTATCCAGAAACCAAAAAAAAAAAAAAAAAGAGTTGAAGGCTCCAAGTAGCTAGGAAATGGAGCAGCCAAAGAAATTAGATGATTAAGGTGAGTAATTCTTTCTCTTCTTATAAATCTAAAAATAGTTAGGGTAAGACATAAAAATTGAATAGTTTATGCATAAAAATGATAACTTAGGTTTGCTCTGAAAGATTAGAAACCAAAATTTCAACTCGTAGAAACTTACCTCAAAAATTTGCATCTTTGTGATCCTTGAGTTAGGTATATGTTTGAGCGAACTTTGCTTGTATATGATTCATAATTTTAAGGTACAATATGAATTTTTCATGCCTTATATGATGAAAACTTTGTGAAATTGGTTAAGAAAAAAAGAATGATAAAGCTTTTGCAAATTATTTTAGGAATTTTCTCTATTTTTTGCATTATCTGATTTGCTGTAAATTATTTAGATGTAGAAAAGTTCTAAAAATCGACTATAGATTATATGTGATATTTTTATGTAAACCTATTCTATTTAGAAAAAAATTTAATAATCTGGTTAAATTAGTTTATATTGCTGTCCGAGGGTTGGAATTAAAATATCACAACATGTAATAAAAGGTTATAGCTTTAACTTAGTGATATAAACAAAAATAATGTTGGATCATTTTTATGTTCGTATTTTTTCAAGTTTTGGGACACTATCGGAATTTTTATGAATTATTGGCTAGTTCAAAAATCCCAAATTTCTGCAGTTGGCTTATGAAATTATTTGATAATTTTCTATAATTTTTCTCAATTTTTTGGCAAGTGAGTCCTTAGTCATGAAAATTTTAACACTTGGTATGATTATGAATTGAAATGTATATTTTATACTTACCTTGCCCATCTTTAACCTAAAACTTTTGGTAAAGAACTTTCGCGTTATTGGCTACTTAAAGGGTAATAGGGTGAAGAAAGTTAGAAGACCTTCTATGATTGTGATGCTTGTGTCTGCCTGCAGTGGGGCATTATATAAGTGGTATCAGAGCAATAATCCAGTGAACTATCCTATAGGGCATGTGTGCGCATGTGTTTGATCATTTTTATGGTATTGTGAAATACATGTTTATGCAAATGCATATGTGCATTGATTGAATTGTATGCACTTGATTTAGTTTGTGAGCTTATTTGACCCAATGCATAGCATACTAACGAGCTATAGTCAATGCATTTAGATAGCTATAGAAAAGGAGGTGGATCTAATGAACGAGGAGTCAAATTTGTCCCTTCGATAGGAATTAGTTACTTAACAAGTTTCTTAAGTTACAACCTTTTAAGTTTAGGGAGACAACAAATCCTTCTAAGTTAGATGAGTGGATGAGATAGACCAATAAGATATTCAAAACTATGATGTCCTCTGAGGAGTACAAAGTTGGGTTGGCTACACACACTCTTTGTTGGCAAAGCGGATCATTGGTGGGATGTGGTTAAACCAAACAGAGAAGAAGAACAAGCGAATTGATTGGCTTGGGAAAGCTGACAAACAAGAAGAGTGAACAATATTATCTTAGAGATCTACAAAGGGCCAAGGAGTTAGAGTTTTCTAATGTAGAACAAGGCACTATGACAGTGATGGAATATGGAACTAAGTTTATCAAACTTAGTCAATTTGGATGGCACGTGGAGGATATAGAACAAAGAAAAGTGGATCAGTTTGAAGATGGCTTAGACATTGAAGTACTTAAGGGCTTATCAATGCAAACTTTCACTAAGTATCAATAGGTATACAAAAGAAGAGTCCGCGTAGAAAAGATCCTGCACAAAAACAAGGCTAAGATTGCAACGACAAAGAAATCTAGCGGAGGAAATCAAAGTTTGGGGAAATAGAAGAGCATTGCTTAGGAATAAAGAGGTACGACTACTGATAATAAATATTATGAATTCTGTAAGAAAATGCATGGTGGAATTAAATGTTACCGTGGAAGAAAATGTTTCAATCGTGGGAGATCAGGTCATAATGTTGGCAACTATCCTAAACCCAATAAAGGAGCCCTTGGAAATACTAAGAGACCATTTCAAAGTGACGGAGATAGCTCTCAGCCATTGAACAAAAAGATGGAGTATGATAGGACCAAAAATTTATGTGAGAAAGGAAAGATATTTCTGATGAAGCTGCCATAAATGAATTGAGGGAGTTAGCATCAGGAAATTAGATATGTCAAGTTTCAAGGACGAAACTTTTTTATGTAATGGGAGAATGATGTAACACCCCAATTTTTTAGCTACTAACTTGCATTTTATGTGTCAACGTGTAATTTGTCTATGATTATATATTTTGTTTTCGGACCTAATTTATGGTTAAGTGGCAATAATATCATTAAAATTAGTACTAAATACCCAAAATACGATTTGTATGTCTGAAAAAAATTTAGTTAAGGATATTAGAAAAGTTAATTTCTTAATGGTGAAGTTAATCCTTAAAAATTCAAATAAAAGGAACAGTTGACAAGACAAGTATGGTATTAATTTGATTTAACCTCAAGCATATCTAATTAGACCTTTTTTTATTTAACCTCAACCCTGTCCATTAAATTATTTGATTAATTCATGACATAAAAATGGTAAACTAGTATTCAACCCTTGACCACCAAATCTTGCGCATCCAGCCAACCATGCAAAAAAAGAAGGCGAAGCTTCCAAGGGGCTAGGAAAAGGAGAAAGCAAAGAAATAGGTGTTTAAAGTGAATAACTCTTACTCTTCTTTTTGAGCTAAAAATAGTAAGGGTAAGATGTAAAACATGAACATTTTATTTGTGAAAATGATAATTTAGGTTTAGTTTGAAAGATTAGAAACCTAATTTCAATTCTTAGAAACTTACCTCAAAATTTTGCATGTTCGTGATCCTTAAATTATGTATATTTTTGAGTGAAGTTTGCTTGTATATGATTGATAATGTTAAGGTATATTTATATGATGAAAACTCCATGAAATTGATTAAACAAATGAGCACAATAAGCTTTTGCAAATTATTTTCAAAAATTTCTTTAACTTTTGCACTATTTGATTTGCTGCGAATTATTAGGCGGAAAAAAATTCTATAAAGTTATTCTAGATTATATGTGATGTCTAAAAGCTTTGCATAAATTTTGGTGAATTTCGGATGTGTATATCACGAGTTATAAATTTCTAAGTAGATCTATTCTGTTTAGTAAAAAGTTGGATGGTTATGTTAAATTAATTTACATTGGTGTTACAGGGTTGGAATTAAAATATCATTGCATGTAAAAAAAGGTTATAGCTTTAACTTTGTTATAAATACAAACATAATGGTGCATCATTTTTATTTTCAAATTTTCTCTAGTTTTTGCACACTATCTGAATTTTTGTGAATTCTTGGCTAGTTGAAACGTTTCAAATTTTTACAATTGGTTTTTGAAATTATGTGAAAATTTTATGTAATTTTTCAAAGCTTTTCGTTGAATGGATCCTTAGTCATGAAAATTTTATGTGGTGTTGGTGAATTATGGCTTATTTGTCTACTCAATGTTGAAAAGTCTAGTCGAGTGACATGTGACTTTCTACAAAGAAATGAAAATAGTGGCTTAATTGAAAATAATTTATACTTAAATAAAATAATTTAAAATACTAAAACTTTATTAGTTCATTGATTGGAAAATTTGTATGTTGTGATAAGCCGGCTTGCGAAAATATATGACCATAAGCCTCTTTGGAATCGAAGTTTTTGAAAGTATAAGCTAGAATATCTCAAAGTTAAATTTTAAGGGGAATGAGGTCCATGCCCTTCCTAGGGCTATTGCGTATGTGTTACGTCTTATAGCTATGAGCATAGTAGTAAACGTTTGTGTGTTTGGTCCCTGGTTGTCACCTCAGCTGGGCCCTTCTCTGTCCACCAACCTCTATGTTTTATCTGGGTGAGCCCCTGGGTGGTACACTAAGTGGGCTCTGCCCGGTCTGCCAGGATGTAAATGTGGCTCCATAGTTTTTGAATCGAAGATAGCCACGAATCTACATGGATGGGTCCTTAGTTGGTACCTTGAGTGTGCTATGCTTGGTTCCTGAGGATGTGCTTATGACTCTCATGTTTAGTGGTAGTCCCTTGTGTATGTCGAGAGCTAATTTTCGCAAAACTACATATTGAGTAACATAAGTAAGATATGGTGTGCTTCAGTTGGAAAATAAGTATGTCTGTCCTAGAATTATGTCATAGCAAAATATATTACTTATTACGTAAGAATGTTGAACTTATATTATATGAAGTTTTTGTTATAGTTAGGCCACTAATTTAGTAGACTTCGCTTTCTTTTCGACTCGAGTGAGAACTAGAAGATCAAAAGATATGACTGGTATAGGATAACCGTAGTTAGCTTAATGAAAAAACCAATAGAGTCTATTCAGGGACTAAAGTGAAAATGAGGGTCCCTGAGTCTTACCTAGTGTTGGACAGATATGACTGAGTTAGTCTAGCCATCTGCCATATAACAATTGTGCATCAACCTTTTTTTCGTTTAAGCAAGTGATATATGATTGCATATTCTTTGAACTAGTGTGTAAGAAATTTTGTATTCGTATATTTCCTTCTCTATGCTCCAACTAAGTTCATTTATTTGAACCAGATAATGGGAAAAGTGCAATAGTGGGGGAGGTAAGGATTATCCACTGGGCTCAGGGAGCTAATGATCTCACCATTTTTTAGAGTGCGAAAGTTGGACGATTTCAAAGAAGCATACAAAAAGGGTTAAGGATCGCGTGATTTTTGGAGAACAAAGTTTGGAAGCATAGACCTTTTAATTGCTTGTTTAAGTTATCCTTTTTACACTATGATGACACAAGTGGATGTATTTCACAAGAGTATGTAAACATGGTATGAATATGAATTGGAATGCATATTTTAGACTTACCTTGCCCATCCTTAATGTAAAAGTTTTGGTGAAGAACTTCCGTGTTACTGCCTACTTAAAGGGTAATAAGGTGAAGAGACTTAGATGACCTTCTATGATCACGATGCCTTTGTTTGCCTCTGGTGGGGCATTACATAAGTGGTATAAGAGCAACAATCACCTGAACAATCTCCCGTAGGGCTTGTATGCGCATGTGTTTGAACATGTTTGCGATATTATGAAATACGTGTTTATGTGGATGCATATGTGCATTGATGTAATTATATGCGCTTGATTTAGTTTGTGAGCTTAATTGACACAATGTCTAGCATAATAACAAACTAGAGTTGGCTCATTTAGTGGCTGCTGAAGGAGAAGGAGTTAGGTCTAGTAATGAAGACATAAAGTTGACCCTACGATAGGAATTAGTTTAGTTAACAAGTTTCTTAAGTTACAATCTTTGGAGTTTAAGGCAATGGCAAATCCTTGTGAGTTAGATGAATCGATGAGAGAGTGCAATAAGATATTAAAACCATGATGCCCCTTGAGGAGTATAAAGTTGGGTTGGCTACACACACTCTTTGTCGATAAAGCAGACTATTGGTGGGACTCCTTTAAACAAATGGTGAAGAACAAGCAAATTGATTGACTTGGAAAGGCTGAAGGACAAGATGAGTGAACAATATTGCTCTAGATATGTACAAAGGGCTAAGGAGTTAGAATTTTCCAATTTTGACCATACAAATATGACAATAATGGAATATGAAACTAAATGTACTAAACTCAGCTGATTTGGAAGGCACTTGGTGGATACAAAACAAAGAAAAGTGGATTGGTTTAAAGATGGATTAGACATTGAAGTAATTAAGGGCTTATCATCCCAAACTTTCACTAAGTATCAAGACATATACCAAAGAGCAGTCCGAGTGGAAAAGATCCTTAATGAAAACAAGGCTAAGAATGCAATGACAAAGAGATATGGCAGAGAAAATTCCAAGATTTGGGAAACAGGAGAGCATTGCTTAAGAATAAGGAGGTAAGACTACTGATAATAAATATTATGAACTTTATAAGAAAGTGCATGGTGGAACTGAATGTTGCCAGTTGATAGGAAAGTGTTACAATTATGGGAGACGGGGTCATATAGCTGGTCACTATTAGAACCCAGTAAAAGAGCCCTTGGAGATGCAAAGAGACCATTTGAAAATGATAGAGACAGGTCTCAGCCATTAAAAAAAAAGTTGGAGCATGATAGGACCAAACTTTTCTGTGAGAAAGATATATCTCATGAAGCCACCATCGGTGAATTGAGGGAGTTAACATCACAAACTCAAATATGTCAAGTTTCGAGGATGAATGACCACTACCTGCCGCAAGCGCACGGGTAGTCGTAGCATAGATAAAAGATATCGTTCCTCAATGACTAAAGTAATCTATCGAGCCTAGTCTTGTCAGATTATGCTAAGCAAAACTCTATTTCAAGTGGGTTCAATTAACTACTGCAAATGAAATCGTCTAAATCAATAAGAGAAAAACGTCTAGGAATATTCACAGTTATGGAAGAGAATTGGATCAAAATAAACAAACATGTGCTATTCTCTGATTGGTTAATTCCGAGGAATTGTAATATTTTCTACAAACTTGATCTATTCTTTCGAAATCAATCAAATTTGCCTAAACTAAGCAAACGTCGTTCTTTCAAACTAATTCGACTTAATCTAAGTTCAAAGTCTTCGATTACTTACTAGCCCTCCTAACACATAAATCTCTCTTTTGAGACGAAGTTATGCTAAGTCTATTCAAGCAGTCCAACAACCAAATGTCATCTTTCGAATGTTCACTCGATTGTTTCAAGTGTGTAAGTAAATATTGGCAAAAAATCAACTCACAACATATCAAACACTTAATAGAACGAAATCAAAGCAATCATGAAAATAAGCACAATTGAATAAACTACAACATGATCCAAACACTTCCAAAAACTACTAGATCCCTAGACTAAGAAAACTACTCAGACATGATAAAAGATAAGCAAAGTAACCAAAAATCGGCAAAATCTGAGCGGAAAGGGCTCAACTGAGATGACATTCACCAAGGGCTTCAGAACCGCCTCAAGATCAAAGCTTTCACACTCAAAACTCACACAAAAGCAAAAACAAAACTAAAGAACAAAATTTGGGAGAAAATAAACTAAACTAATCTTCTCTAGGCTAACTCTACTTGCTTTGCTTGCTAGGGATTGCTCTCCTTTGCTGCTGAACGTCGCTATTTATAGGAAATTCAAGTTGATATCAGCTACACAGCCGAGGGAAAACGAGGAGGCAGCAGTTACAGGCCTACCACGGTCTGACCGTGGTCTGTGCTGGAACTAGTTTCTTGCTCCACAGGCGTAGCAACTCATGGATGACTGTAGAGGAGGTCAAAACACAGCCATTAAAGGGAAAATGCTAGGTGAAAAGGGTAAAAATCCTATAAAACACATAAAACAACTACACCCAAGCATAAATCGAGTATAGGAGAGTAAATAACATCATCAAGCACAAACTTCTCCTAAAAACGATGCAAAATAGCCCTAAAAAGATGTACATGTTAAGCACTTATCAAACTCCCCCATGCTTAAGCTGTTGCTTGTCCTCAAGCAATGCAAAAACTAAAAAGGTATGCACAACCTCCTCAGGATAGTCATAGGTAACATTCAATTGGCAAAGATGATCCAAAGATAGCCCAAAAAGGTACAAAAAAATCATTAATATGTAGAATAGGGAATGAAATTTGAAGAACCTTTTAATAGACCACAATGCAAAACTTGAACCAATCTTCTCCTAAAGCGTCAAATACAATTCATTCAACAAATGGAACAAGTGAAACTAGTAAGGCCGGTGGAACCTCACTATAATTATGTGGCACTCAGCACTCATGTGTTTGACAATGTATATATATGAAGGTTCTCTCAATTCTCATTCCTTGGACACAAATCTACCATAGGCTTGACAAGATTCTCAAATTCACCACCACTAAAATGCAAATAAACTAAACAATCGTGAGGACTTTCATAGGGATGTAACAGGGCCTAGGGTAAAGGTAAGAGGGGAGCAAATGTTTTTGGAAATGAAGAGTTAAAAGCCGAACACTAAGAGCTTCAACAATTCTAATGCATCATACTATTTTCTTCTCGAACCATATCAAAATAAATCCCCAAATGAAAACAGATATAGTCGAAAATTATAAATATGTTACATTCCCACCAAGGCTAATCACTTTCTTCGAATTTTTCTTCTTCTTTCTTTTTCCATTCATTTCTTCTTTTTTTTCTTATTTCTTTTTTTTTCTTTCTCTTTTTTTGTTTTCTTTCAAAAAGGAAGCCAAGGGAATTCCATAATGAACTTTAAAATCGAACTCTTCTCTAAACTTTACACAATTAAACAAGGGATTTATCAAATGTTTACATCCCTGCACCAAACAGCCAAAATTCACTGAAGAGAATAACAATCCACCTTGCTAACGCCCTATCAAACTTGATGTAAAAGAATGTAACGCTCCTCTAGCCTTGACTTAAGGCTAAGACAAGTATTTGACCATGGGCTAAAAATAGGAGGTTCAAATCAAGAAAAACGGATACAATACACAACCAGGGCGGCTATTTGGCGTTGGTGTTAAACAAATCAAATAAAGAAAAAATGCCTCAATCATTTTGCCTAAATGCATATATGAAATGTGATCTTGAATGAGAATCAAAGCAAGTTCTAGAGAAATGATGTCAAGGAAGAGTCACACATGAAAGAAATATGAAAGTAATAATGATAAATAGTCTCTAAAGGCTCAAAATCTCACGGGATATCTACCAAAAGATAAAGCTAGCTTACTAGTAAAAACATGCCAAATCTCATGTAAAGACTCATGACGAAAAACCAATTCGCATCCAACATGTGGTTAAAACATGGAATTCATTTCGAAAACTCATTCATAAACTTTTATGCACAATTCGGGTGGATCAAATGATCAAACAAAACCAAAGAAGGCTACCAAATCTATAGAGATCATCATCGGAGGGTTTTTTTGTTTGTGTTCTTTTTTGTTTGTGTGAATGCTCCTACAAACAAGGCAAGCTAAAATGCAAAAGAAACTAACAAAATAAGGAAACTAAAATGCAACCTAGAAGAAAACTAAATGAACTACTAAAACAAAACTAAAAAAAAAACTACAAAAACTACCATTAAAAATATATACAAAGCAAAAACAAAGACACCAAACAAAAACAGGGGTCAGATGCCAAATATAATAACTAACTCCCCCATGCTTGAATCACACATTGCCCTCAATGTGGGCACATCTTAATAAAAAGAGAAGGGAAGTAGCAAAAATCAAGATAAAAAAGGAGGAGGTGGAGGAGGATGGGGTGGTTGTCCATAGGAGATATGTCAATCTCGCCAGGTCTCTAGACATGCCCTATAGCCTTGGAAATATTGGGTCTGGAAAGCAAGCAACCCACGAAGCTCATCGTGGTGCTCTTGGACAAAGTCCCGAAGAGCGGCGCTCTCTGAAGCAACAAAAGCTCGAACGGAAACTTGCCCTTCCTGAATGAACCTAGGGGTGTCTTGGAGGTTAGAATATTCAGGTGGGGGTGGGTGAGAGGAAGAACTAGGTCTTGCTTGACTAGAGTGAGGGGCGGTTTGTTGGGGTAGGGGTCGAACAACCTCATCATCACCAGATACCTAGTATAGGTTAGCCAGGTGAAGCAGAGTAGTGTGATCGACATTGGGAAGTGGCAAAAGCCGATCCCCAGGGTAAATCCAACACAAATGGGCAGCCTCAACTTTACAGAAATTCATAATTTCAAAAGCAGCCGCTCAGACCTAGAAACTCTATCCTCAGGATTAGGCTCAACACCCAAGAATCTAGCAATAGTAGTTATAATTCCACCAATGACTATCCGACCTTTAGTGCTAACATCAGCACTATATAATTACCTAGCTAAAAATGAACCTGGGTCAAGTTGAACACCATCAAGCATACATGATAGACAGTACAACATAGATAATCTCGGGACATTCCGACTATCATCTCGAGCAAAAAGAGAACAAGTAAGGATACGCTGAGCTACTCTAATGCAAGGGTTTGTGATATGTGTAAATTTCGATGAACTGGTACTGTACCTAACACTCCCCAAAAGTTCACCCCAAAATGTATTCGGGTTGAATTCGCAGGGGGACTTGGCGATTCAGTAAATCCATACTAGGTGGAAAACCGAAGATACTATTAAAAGTACCTAAGTTCAGTTCGTACAATTGACCTTGCAAATAAAACGATATATATCCAGCTTGACATTGAGGTCCTCTAGTGACCTCGACATGGAATGTACTTAAAAATTCTAAGGTCAGGTCCCGGTACATATGCTCTTTGAGTTCTAAAAAGTGGCTCATACCACCTCTTCCAAACAACCAACGAATATCATCCAACATTCCCAATCGGGCTAACAAATCCTCATCATAGTATCTAGTTGCTACTACTACACGTTCATTCAAACAATTGTACTTAGCAACATGATCGGGATGAGTCAAACCAAGAGGGTGAAGAATGTTACCTCTAGCATACGCATTGCTTGATGTTCTGGATGTCCTTTGAGGTCGGGGTGGTGCTTGACTTGATAAACCAACCTCCTTGGTGCTCCTTTGCCTTTTAGCTGGTGCCATGGCTACAAAACCTAACCAAAAACAAAACTAAACCAAAAATAGGAACTCAAACCTAGAAAATTAAAGAAAATAAGTAAAAGTATGAAGAATTTGAGATGAATTTTGAAGAAGAAGAAGAAGAAAAGAGATGAGATTTTGTGGATGAAATGGGGAGATTAAATGAAAGGAAGGAATTTGTTGAGTTATTATATCTAAGTTTTGATGATAACAAATCCAAGTGTAAAAATTTATCCAAGTAATGTTGCTCCAAACAGGCCTAACTGGTGTTTGTAATCTTTATTGTATTAACTGGTTTGCTACATGTGAGAACAAGTCTTCAAAACAGGTTTTAATTGGTGATTCTATATTAAGTCAAGAACGCCATCTCGACAGTTGATTGTAAGGCATGTTCCTGAACTCTCGCAATGCAAAGAACAACCTCAGCAAACAAGGTGGCCTTGGTGTTCACAGCAGCTCTACAAATCTTGGACAAGATGACTGGTTCAAAACAAGAAGTCTTGGGTATATAGGTTTTATTTGTTTAGACTCTTGTTAATATGCCAATATTGAAAATGCTTTTTAAACACCTCTTGAATCGGTATTTGCGCTAAGTGCTTCAGAACACCAGTTGCGATCAACCCTGCAAACAGGGTGCCTAGGGTGTTTCTGAACTGAAGTGGCCATACCCGGTTATCTTTGAAAATTCATTTTGGTTGGCCAAGATCTCCAGAATACTTTCTTTAAACTC
The DNA here is from genome assembly GCA_017589665.1 of Selenicereus undatus. NCBI lineage: Eukaryota > Viridiplantae > Streptophyta > Magnoliopsida > Caryophyllales > Cactaceae > Selenicereus > Selenicereus undatus. Next base: position 56,118,040 of record JACYFF010031955.1, read on the forward strand.
TAAGATTGCTATTTTTCCGGAAAGAATATTTCTTGAAAATATTATGGGAGATTTGCCAAAACTAAAAGATTCCTTTTGCCCATATTTTCGAATATGATAAAGTTTCAAAAGCTGAAGATTTCTGGTGGCTTTTTTTAATCCTCTTAACAGCTATGGGAAGATAAGGGTTATCTCTTAAGATAACAAATCCCTTATACTTTGGGAAAAACTTGTCACTAGCCGTTGGGGAGTATTTTTTCTTGAAAATCGTTTTCCATACTTAGCTGATTCTTTTGGTCTTGACCGTTGGATTTTTGTGTATAAAATCTCAGTTCTTTCACTCCCACATTGGGTAAGAAAAAGAAAGCAAGAAAAAAACGAGAAACTTACACAACAAACGCAAAAAGGGAGAATTAAAAAGGTGGTTTTTCTAGTGAGAAAAAATGGTTTTCGAGCTACTCTTGAGAAAAGAAAAACCGAGACAAGTTGTGTTAAAGTTGAGCTTTCAAGATATTGGCGTACTAGGACTTCATTGTACCTTACATCCGCTTAAGACAGAAGCACCCAGTAAGGTGTTTTGTAACACTGATCTTGAATCAGAAAAGTGAGTGAGTGGTCCTCAGTCGTGTGGACTTTGGACGTGTCCAATCTAGTGAGATTTGGACGTGGTGTAACCTGTCTTAGGGAAGAAGGTTACGTGGTTGCAAGTTTTAACAAGGTGTGTTGCATTTGTAATGTTTGAAGCCCGATAGTGAAAGTGGTGAAATCCTACACGAGGTAGGTCGTGGTTTTTCACACCTCAGTTGGGCT